>OY728134.1:1067868862-1068468862 GCA_963277665.1 Viscum album
AACCTAAAACAAACCCTTTACCCCTGCACTAAAAAAACCCACTAAACAGACCATTTAGGATATATGAAGTTTAGAACAAAAAAACATAAAACAAACAAAGGATTTCGTACTCCAACAGCACTAATTCTAATTTACCGGAAATCAAAACATCAAACATAAAATAAAAACAGGAAGAACAGTAAAACTAACTTACTAATTTGAAGTGTAGAAATAAAAATTTGTTTGATTGAAGATGGATCTTCAGCTGGAAGGTGTTTCGAGGCCGATAATACTTCGGGAGGAGGTCTAGATTAGGTCTGCATTCGGGCGTACTGGAAGCTGGGGCGCTGGGTATTTGGGGGAAAACTTTCCCAACGGTTTTTAAAAACTGTTGGGAAAGCCTCTCTTTACCAACTGTTTATTAAAACTGTTGGTATATGTTGGAGTAACTGAAGCTTTTCCAATGGTTCTGTCAAACCGTTGGGAAAGCTTAACTATTTTAACACATTTTCCAACGGGTTGAGCAAACTATTGGTAAATGTGGATTTTTTACAGTATACCAACGGTTTCTTCAAACCATTGGTATATATCCATTGGGAAAACCACCATTTCCAGTAGTGAAAGGATGAGTAGAATCCCAAATTTATTTTTGATAGGATCAATCATGTATGAAATGTTATATATCAGGATTGATGTTGCGTGTGCCTTGAGAATGGTAGGAAGATATCAAGTAGATCCAAGTGAACAGCATTGGACAATTGTTAAATTTTTCCTTAATTATCTGAGGTGCGCTAAGGATATGTTCATGGTATATGGAAAAAACGAGAAGCTATTCATCAGGGTATATACAGATTCTAGTTTCCAGATCAATCAAAATGATTTGAACACTACTAGAAAAGAAGGTTATACCAATGGTTCTAAACCATTGGTATAGGCTGGAAAACCGTTGGTATAGCCTATACCAACAGTTTTCCAAACCGTAGGCTAGTAAGTCGTGAGGAAATCCTTATACCAACTGTTTGATCTAAACTGTTGGTATATCCCACTGTATTTATTGATATACCAACGGTTGCAAGAGAACTATTGGTATATGTTTGTATAACATTTTTACCAACGGTTTTCAGAAACTGTTGGTACATATTGTTTTTTTTAATTTCTCTCAATGTATACCAATGGTTTAGAACCGTTCAAGAATTATTATACCAACGGTTAAAAATCGTTGGTATTGTGTTTTTCAGAACTCTTATTCCAACAGTTCTAAACCGTTGGTATTGTGTTTTTCCAGAATTCCAGAACTCTTATACCAACAGTTTAAAACCATTGGTATTGAGTTTTTTCAGAACTGTTGCACAACAGCCCTCCAGTAGCCCCTCCACTATACACTTGCATAAAAAATATCACAAAAACCACATACAGACTTAAAATAGTATAAAAACACCTAAAATAGCAAAAAAAAACATAAAACCATCAAACTCTTCCAACCATGTCATGTACTACAATTCCCTATTTCAATCTTCATATGACAACAATCATCCGGTAGTAATTCACCTCACCCCTACACAACCCCCCCAACTAGCACAGCCCCCCCACCTCCCCATAAAATTCTAATAGGCAGAATAGTCTGAGAAATACCTATTAGAGTTGAATAAGAGTTTGAAATTGGCTCAAATCCCTTTTTTTCTAATCCTATATTTGGGTATGTAATGATTTGTGATGAATTTTTCATTGAACTTTTATTTTTCATAATATATGGTGAAAATTTATTTTCTTAGGAGTCTCTTCACTTATGACCCCATGAGTTAAACTACCCAACTCATGAAAAAGAGTTTGTGACTATCATTGATGAGTGTAAATTTCAGTTGTATTCACTTAAAATGATGTCATTTTGAAACAAAAGAGAGACTTTGAGTGGTTCCATCCACACCATGTCTCGTATTGAGGCGGAGTTGACTCGTACACATCACAAATGACCCATGTATCGTTTTCCTAAAGTATCAACACAATCCAAATGCGTTTGGTTGGTTTTCCGTATGTCGGTTGTTTTTATTTAAAAGCGTATCCATTTTAAACAAAAGAAAGACACTTTGAGTGGTACCGTCCACACCATGCCTCGGATTGAGGCGGGGTTGACTCATACACATCACAAATGAACCATGGATACTTTTCCTAAAGTATCAATAGAATCTGAATGCGTTTGGTCTGTTTTTCGTATGTCAGTTGTTGTTTTTACTTAAACTGTTTTCCATTTCAAAGAAAAGTTAGACACTTTGAGTGGTTTCGGCCACACTGTGCCTCAGAGTGAGGTGGGGTTGACTCATACATGTCAAAAATGACTCATGGATCATTTTCCTAAAGTTTTAATAGAATCCGAATGCATTTGGTCGATTTTCCGTATGTCAGTTGTTGTTTTCACTTAAAATGATGTCCATTTTAAACAAAAGAGAGACACTTTGAGTGTTGTTGGCCACATCGCGCCTTGTATTGAGGCGGGGTTAACTCATACACGTCACAAATGACCCATGGATATTTTTCCTAAAGTATCAACACAATCCGAATGTGTTTGGTTGGTTTTCTGTATGTCGGTTGTTTTTACTTAAAAGTGTATCCATTTTAAACAAAAGAAATACACTTTGAGTGGTATCAGCCACACCGTGCCTCATATTGAGGTGGGTTTGACTCGTAAATGACAAAAATGACCCATGGATAATTTTCCTAAAGTATCAAAAGAATCCGAATGTTTTTGGTCCATTTTCCGTATGTCAGTTGTTGTTTTTACTTAAACTGTTGTCCATTTCAAAGAAAAGTGAGACACTTTGAGTGGTGCCGGCCATACCGTGCCTCGGATTGAGACGGGGTTGACTCTTACATGTCTCAAATGACCCATGGATTGTTTTCCTAAATTATCAACACAATCCGAATGTGTTTGGTTGGTTTTTCGTATGTCATTTTGTTTACTTAAAAGCGCATCCATTTTTAACAAAAGAAAGACACTTTGAGTGGTACCGAACACACCAGCCCTCGGATTGAGGCGGGGTTGACTCGTAGACATCACATATGACCCATGGATCATTTTCTTAAAGTTTCAATATAATTCTAATGCGTTTGGTCAGTTTTTCGTATGTCAGTTGTTGTTTTCACTTAAAATCCTGTCCTTTTCAAAGAAAAGTGAGATAATTTGAGTGTTATTGGATAAACCATGCATCATATTGAGGTGAGGTTGACTCTTACACGTCACAAATTACCCATGTATAGTTTTCCTAAAGTATCAATAGAATCTTAATGCGTTTGGTCCATTTTCCGTATGTCAGTTGTTGTTTTTACTTAAACTGTTGTCCATTTCAAAGAAAAGTGAGACACTTTGAGTGGTTCTGGCCACACCGCATCTCAGATTGAGGTGGAGTTGACTCATACATGTCACAAATGACCCATGGATCGTTTTCCTAAAGTATCAACACAATCCGAATGCGTTTGGTCAGTTTTCCATATGTTGTTTTTTTACTTAAAAGCGCATCCATTTTAAACAAAAGAAAGACACTTTGAGTGGTACCGGCCACACAGGCCCTCTGATTGAGGTGGGTTTGAATCATACACATCACATATGACCCATGGATCGTTGTTTTCTTAAAGTTTAAACAGAATCCAAATGCGTTTGGTTAGTTTTCCGTATGCCAGTTGTTGTTTTCACTTAAAATCCTGTCCATTTCAAATAAAAGTGAGACACTTTGAGTGGTATTGGCCACAACGTGCCTCATATTGAGGCGGAGTTTACTTTTACATGTCAAAAATGACCCATGGATACTTTTCCTAAAGTATCAATAGAATCTGAATGCATTTGGTCTGTTTTCTGTATATCAGGTGTTGTTTTTACTTAAACCGTTGTCCATTTCAAAGAAAAGTGAGACACTTTGAGTGGTGTCGGCCACACCGTGCCTCGGATTGAGGCGGGGTTGACTCATAAACATCACAAATGACCCATGTATCGTTTTCCTAAAGTATCAACACAATCTGAATGTGTTTGGTCAGTTTTCCTTATGTCATTTTTTTTACTTAAAAGCGCATCCATTTTAAACAAAAGAAAGAAACTTTGAGTGGTACCGGCCACACCGGCCCTCGGATTGAGGCGGGGTTGACTCGTACATGTCACATATGACCCATGGATCTTTTTCATAAAGTTTCAATAGAATCTGAATGTGTTTGGTCGGTTTTCCGTATGCCAGTTGTTGTTTTCACTTAAAATCCTGTCCATTTCAAATAAAAGTGAGACACTTTTAGTGGTACTGGCCACACTGTGCCTCAGATTGAGGCAGGGTTGACTCGTACACGTCACAAATGACCCATGGATACTTTTCCTAAAGTATCAATAGAATCTGAATGCATTTGGTGTAACGCCCCGACCCCAGTTACCCAGAGTCGGTGCATTATTTTAATACATTAGCATGATTACAAGGAATCAAGTCCCGAAGGACCGATCAGTTTAGCAGTCTTGGAAAAATAGATCACATACATGAATGTTACATTTTCACTTTAATATGTACAAAACAACATAAATAATCTTTATGAACGCCATTATTCTGTTGGCTTAACCCTGCATATCAATCACACTACACTTCTTGGAATCCTGGGAAAAATCAAACATAGAAAGGGGTGAGCTCAAATGCTCAGTAAGGGTAAGCAATACAGTGGAAACTTTCAAAAATAAGCATAAACATTTAAGGCAATGCATAAAACTAAAACAAAAGCCTTTTAAACTTGAAATTCAGCATAATATGGCAGAAATAAAATGAAATAATTCTATTTACTTATTCACATGGATATTCTACTAATCAAATAATCACATGCAATATCACTAACCACTTTCATAATTATGGAATTCATGATGCCGAACTTTAATTTCTGTGTCGAGGCCTCGTGCCAAGACCTAAGGGATAACTGTAACCGGAACCCAACCCAGAGAGCCTTTGTAACCGGACTCCATCCCGGAGTGCCTCTAATAACCGAACACCAACCCGGAGTGCCTCTAATAACCGGACACCAACCCGGAGTGCCTCTAATAACCGGACACCAACCCGGAGGGCTTACTTTTACCGGTCCCCAACTCAGAACATACTAGTCAAACACATTCATCTTAAAAATATGATGAAATATAACATAAACATTCGTATTAAAACTAACATACAAAATGTCAAAACTTTAATCATAAACCATTAATGGCATAAAAATAACTCATCCATAGTCAAAAATATCACAAAACCTTAAATAAAATATGGATTATTTGTATCATAATAAATCAACCTGAAACAAGTGTAAAATTTATCAAAGGATGTTGACATATATGAAATCAATAATATTTGAGAGAAATATCTCTTTTTTTGAAATCATTTAGAAGTCGCATAATTATTGAGAAAACCTTTATTTTGAAAATATCTTTATAAGCTTGTGAAGGAAGCTTCAAAGGTTTAATAATGGAGGAGAGTAACCGCACCCTCCATATAAGTTAAAAAAGACATTCTTACCTTAATTTTTTCAAAAAGGTTAAAAAGTAAATTATTTCGAAAACGTTGGAAAGATTCCTTTAAAAACATATAAAGTCAAATAAGGGTATAAATGACTTTAACTCATTGTATATTAAATAGTAAAAATGTTTTGAAATACATTTTTATGAAACATTGATGTGGATGATAAAGAGGTCCCAGAAGATAATTACGTATAAACAACCTCGGATAATGAAGAGATTGTGAAATAAACCCTTACCAATTTGGTAACTTACAAAACATACAACCCATGAAAGAGGTATCATACAATGAATATATAAATACACATAAATTAAAGTGTATTACACAAAGAATATAATTATGGTCAGTGAATACACCACACAAAAGGTAATGGTGGCAATATGGCATGAATCTCACGGGAATAAGGAGTGAGATGAAAACCCCTTACCTTGCACTTTCCTTTAGTCGAGGGTACATTTAACCTCCTATACGAAGATCGTAGTATGTTATTAAATTATACCAGAACCATATTAATATTTATGATATCATACATGATTAATTTATAACTTTATATTACCCATTTAATAATAATTTCCATGTTAAGTTAACATTTCGGATAATAATCACTTTCTTTATCGTACGTGTTTTAACTTGTCACTCCTGGTTGTATCACTTAGATCATGATTTAAATACTTCCAAAATATAAAACATGATAAATATATCATATATATTTAGAATATAAATATGTATAATAGACATAGATATTAAATGGAAAACACCATTTATGGAGACAGTAGTCCGTACGTACGCATAAACGTTGTTTCTGTTTTCATATAGTATTGAACGGAAGTAAGTGAATAAGATATATGTAGGTACATAAATACTTATATATATATATATATCTCCATTAGCATTATTATGTCATATATTACATACTTATTAGTAATATATATTTTTATAATCGTCGATGAGTGGTGAACTTGGAAATGAATCTCATCGCGTCGTGGAGACGGTAATCCGTACGTACGCACGAGCAAAAATATCATTCTTTTGATATTAAAATAATATATAATTGGATGTTATATCATATATACAGAATCATTATCATGTTATATTTATTATTTACATGAATTAAAAATCATTATTATACCCATCCAAATAATAATATATTGAATAACAATTACACCATGACATGGAGACGGTAAGCCGTACGTACACACGTATGGTGACATGTCATTAAAAGGATGGGTAGAATACTGAATATGGTTGTACCATATTTATAATAATATTACAGTATATAGGAGATACTGGATTCATTATTTTAGAATGGTAATAACAAAGAAAGAAGAAGTGGAAGAAGAAAGGAACTTGAAAAAGGGTGGTGAAATCATTACCTCTTCTTCGGGTTCTTCCTTTTGATTTGATCAAAAGGGCTCCTTAAGATGGCTTTCTGACTAAAGGAAGGCCTCTAGGATTAAGTGAGGGAAGTTTAGAGAGTATTTGGGCAGGGTTTGTCCAAACCAAAAGGCTTTGAAGGTGTGAGTTAATGAGAAGGGAGAGTTCCCTTTTATAAGAGGGGTGAGGGGCACCTTTGGAAAAGTTAGAAATATTATTTTATAATAAATTCATATTCGGTTTCTAATGGCTCCAAAGTGGATTATTTAAAGTTTAAGGTGGGTATAGGTCGAAAAACACTCAACCAATAGAATTTAGACAGGTTTGGGTTACTATATTAACCTTATCTTTTAGTTTTAACTCTTAGTTAATTTGTTTGACACTTACCATGTCACTTTGTATTTTTATATTATATAGTTAATAAACTTACTATATACCTCCAAGAGACCCCCAAGTGGTCCATTAATGATACACCTATCATGATATAAGTCTCTTGGCCAAAACTTAGATTTTTAGGAATTTAATATCAATTAATAATAAAATATTTTTTTTAAAAACTCTTTTATGTCAATTTTGACACTATTCAATAATTGATTTTTTGTGAAAATCATAACAGAATGATTATTTCGAAAAAAGTAAAATAAATCAATCCTAATATGTCATATTATCCTATAAAATTATTTTAATTCATTAAAAGTCTCAAATTATATTTATTTGGGTATTTATAATATCAATTATTTTAATTTTTCACTATTATGGTAATTACTGCATCATCATTGTGTCATAAATAAATTAAATTATTTAATGTCTAAAAATTATAAATAAAATATAATTATGTAGGAAATATTTTTATCTTTCTAATTAATATTTATAGTTGAACATCCAACATATATAACCCTATGTAAAAATTGTTTTTCTAAAAGATATATGCTTGTGTCATTTTTGTATTCATTTTAACTTAATTAAAATAAAGTGTCCCTATCACTTACAAGTGGCACCATGGGGTCCCAAAATTGACCCAAAGATGCCCATGGTCGAAAATGTATCAACAAATAAGGTTAGGATGCATTTTAGGGTAATTTTTTACTATTATAATATTATTTTTTAACTCTTATTTACCGGATTTACCCTTTAACCATGGTAAATAAAATATTTACCGAAGTAATTATTCAAAATGTATAAAAATAAAAGTTACCTATTTACACAATTTTAACATCCTGATTCCAAATATGGAATCCATTTTTCTAAATTCAAAACACAGAAGTGGCAGAAATTAATTTAAAATTAATTCTCACTATCAAAATAAAAAAGCGTGTTTTTAAGATAAATAACTATCAAAAGATTGATACTTGTTTATGTTCGGTTTAATTGTGAAATTATGTCCAATGACCAAAATTGTATTAAATGGTAAAAATATATTCTAAATATACTATAAAAACACTCAAATTCATAATTTATCACTATTAATTATTTTGATTAAAAAAGTCATTTTTAATTAAAATTTAGTAATTTTCATTATTCATCAAAATATGAAAGTTATCCGAAAAGTACCAAAATTTCACCTTAGGCTAAATTTGATACTCCGAATCCAAAAATGAAGTCCATTTTAAGAGATAAAATTTCTAAAATTTTAAAAAGTAGGTATTACTATTCACAATGGCTACTTTGATTGGTCGTGGTGTGTGTTAGAACTCAAAGTTGCGTACAACACACGCTACTGTATTATTCGAAGAGAAGTGTACCATGGAAGCTCGGGGTGTTACATTTGGTCCATTTTCTGTATGTCAGTTGTTGTTTTTACTTAAACTGTTGTCCATTTCAAATAAAAGTGAGACACTTTGAGTGGTGTCGGCCACACCGTGCCTCGGATTGAGGCAGGGTTGACTCATTCACATCAAAAATGATTGATCATGTATTGAATATAGTCATGGACCTATTTAAATGGATAAAAAATTTCTCAGATGGTTTGAGTTCATTTATCACCTTTCAATCATCCTTTAAACATAGTTTGGAAACCTTACTTTCCTATAATTATAGGATTCGTGAAAATAATTATTATTTTTAAAAAAATATCCACAAAACACGACTTCATTATTGAGTGGTATATGTTCTTATCCTCTATTGTTGGCTTTTGGGTACCACTCCCAGTATATATCTCATTACCTCATTAAAATTGGTCATGGTGTTAATAAAATAAACATGGAATTGTAATTTAATTAGAGATAATATTATATTAATTTCACTCAAAAAGTCGTATACTTCAAAGCACATTTTCCATATCATTTTCCACATGCATAAACATGAAATAAATGGATAACTAAGAAATATAAGTAATAAAAAATATAAAAATGGGTATCACAATACCATAGAATACTAAAGGTCTAGTTAGTAGACTAATAATACAATAAGAATCAAGTGCAAAAAACAGATCTGATAACAACATCCCTATGAAGCAGAGGAAAACCCCAAGAGTAATCTCCCCAAAATATCAATATCAGTCCCCAATAATAATAGGCCTAGAAAATAGGGGTAATACCAAAGTCAAAAATCCTTTATAACTATAATGAAATGGATGATTTCCTTAAGATAAACCTTTCACCTAAATACCCAAGGTAACCCATGTTCTCTTTTTCACAAACCCATTTCAATGCCTTGAAAACCATTCAAAACCATTTATAATACATTTATCAAAATCCAAGGAAAACCAATTTTTATTTCAAAACACTTTTTCAACACATACAAAAATCATTCCAATTTCATTAATCAATTTATAAATCAATTTTCAAATCAAAACAAGTAGTTTCATTATCATAGGCTAGAAATGGAACCACCTACCTTGAATTTCGGGTTACACACACCCAAAACAGAATACAAAACCAACTTATGTTTTATGAACCAATCAATTAAAAGGAAAGAAACTCCCAACAATAACCCATAAAATCTCATATAGCATCACTCACCTCCAAACCATTATAACATCATTAGGCTTACATATTTGGTCGAAAATAAAGAGTTATACTGAATTCAAAAAAATCCATACCAGAGTTGAAAAACAAGTTTAAAAATAAAGAGTTATACAAATTCAAAAATGTAATGGATCAATATGCCCCTGATCACCATCACCATCACCACTTTCATCATTGGCCGCATCCTCATCGCTATCTTTGTCCTCGTTGTCGTCCTTGTCATCGTCCTCATGCCCATCGTCGGCCTCATCCTCGTCCTCGGCCCCATCCTCGTCCTCGCCCTCGTCCTCTTCAGCATCCTCATCATCACCAAGAACTTCATCATCTCAACCCCCACTAGAGCTGCTTCCTGGTGCATTGGATAATGCACCCATCGACGATATAAATGTCTGACAAGCCACACTGGCCTCTGGTGGAAGTGATGAAGATAAAGCTTTCATCAGTTTCATAAATTCTTTGTCCCTCGTTTGAACTTGTACTTCCAACTATGTGACCCTTTTATTAGACTGTATTTCATGCTCCTTGACCTGTTCCAACTTGGTGGTACTATAATGGATACCTAGAGAGGACCAATACCTCGTCGGGACTATATTCTTACCAGGTCGGCAACATACTCGACCAGAGTGCTCCTCTCCCAAAACCTGATATAAATGATAGTGTGGCCCAAAATTGTTAGGCTCCTGGGCATCAAGAGCCTATAAAGAATCCTATTAAAAATATTAATAGATTATTAAATTTCAAAATAGATATTAAACTTTGAAATAAACAAATTAAAACTTACAATCTTTTCTTGGGTTGGTTCATTTACCGCAGTTCCATCTTTTTTTCTTCTACTTGAGCAAAACAATTTTTCTCGAGGGATACGTCCTTCAATATTCAATTTTTGATTCTGTAATGACATTGAAACAATATAAAGTGCAAGTATAATCATATATTCAATATTAAATAAATCACATAATTTAATTAGGAAATAATAAAAAAGGAAAGTCCTAAAGAAAAATTATAAACAACTATATCGTACCAGCTACCTCTCATGATATGACATAGTTGTGCAACCCAAAGTGTGGAGGTATTGCTTTGAATCAATGTTTTTTTTGTTTTTTCATAAGATTCCTAAATAATGTTTAATAATAAATAAGATTATATTAATGCAAAATATGAAAACTTTCATTTAAATACCTCAAATGAGATTAATACCTTAAATTTGGCAGTCGCCCAATGGGTAATCATTTGGCGATATTGCTCTATCGGGCAGTCATCCACGATAGGTAATGTCTCTAACTCTATGCCCACTCTATCACACCAGCCAACATACAAATCGTGCTTATAAACTCTCCAAAGCTCTCCTAGCTCTTTTAAATGCACTGGTCATGCACCTTTGCCATCAAGGAAGTTAAACCAAAGATGAAACCCAATAGATTAGTTCATATAAATACAAAAAAATACTGCATTAAATCCAATATATTTTTTAACCATATTTGTGCCCACACGTTATGTTTGACTTCATGTGGCAGATGTCTCCAAGAGAGAGGGATGAACGGAATGATATCGGAGTATTTGGCTAGCGTCGCCAAAAAACACCGACATTCCTACCCAGATTTCTCAATAATTTGTCCATCAACATTGTATTCAACCATCAACTGTGTCTGGTGGTTCCATACCGCACGCAAGCGAGTACGCCCCCTCCCCCGCCTCCTATCTGTAGATGAATCTTTTATTAAAGAAAAATAATATCAGTACAAGTTATAATAAAAATAAATTTTGGTATAAAAATTTGATAGAGTTATATAAATATACCTGTGGTAGTCAGATCAATGGGCGTCACTGGATGTGCAGAAGCTGAAGGAATATCCTGTACAGGTGGAGTGTCCCTCAGTGTACGCTCCTCAGCCACATACTGTGTCGGAGCAGGAGTCTAAGAAGGTGGAATATAATAGCTCGGAGATAATGAACCAGAAGAAAAAGATGATGGCATAGACGTCTGGCCAACTGGTAGTGTAAACATTAGAGGTCTAAATATCCCGTGTGTCCCGGAAGACACAGCAGGATCAAAATGGGGCATAGAAGATACATTTGTAGTAGTGGATCGTCTAACTCTCACACCATGAGCCTCCGTACCACTGGCCTTAGTACTGGGACCACTAGATGATCGTCCAACTCTGACACCACCCCCCCTCCTACCACCAGCCTCACTACTGGGAGAAATATCAGGCTCCTCGTCGGATATCTCTCGTCTAGGGGGTGGATCCTGAAAAAAAGTTTAACAAAAAAGTAAACACATGATATTATAAGTTATTGAAATATTTATATTTGAAATAAAATACTCACAACAGGGATGAGTGGAGAAATGCCCATCTGTATCATGCGACGATTATTTTCTATCATCTTTTTCCACCGCCTCTCTTCAATGGGTATCATTTCCTACAATTAAAACAAATATGGAAGTAATTAAAAATAGATAACTAATGTGTAACCCAAAAAACAAAATATAGAAAAACCATTCTGATAAAAAAACAAAGAGAAAAAGAAGATTTATGGTGGTCTGAAGGTAAGTACTAGGATACACACTCTGAATGATGTAGGTGAAACATCTAGGTGAGAACACGACTATATGATTCTATATATTTCCCACCACAACTTTGGGTTCACAATCAACTCTGACAATTGAGCTATTGGCGTCATCATAAGTAATAAACAGATTGCTTCCAATTGCAGTAGGGATAGTGTCAACTTCATTATCACCATCATCAAAAACATGTTTGGGATTTACTTCAATAATTACACCGAATTTAGGATGATGATGATCTTTGACATAAAAATCTTGTTTCACCATTGATTCCAATACATATGGTTCATCGGTGGCAAGAGTGTGAGTCATGTCAATAACTTGAAATCCACAATCATCAATAAAGGTGCCTTGCCTTGTCATTTAATCAAACCATTGACATTTCATCATCGTGACTTGACCATGAGAGTAATAATCCAAAATTATTATTTTCTCCACGACTCCATAATAAGCTACATTTTCAGAACGAGATCTAGTATCTGATGAACTGGCATAATAGTCTGTTGTGGCAGTTAGCATAACACAATTATGTTGTGTTCTCATGTTTCTTGCTCGTTCAGTGATAATAAATTTGTATCCATTGATCACAAGTGATTTACAAGCACGAACCATGGTATTAGGACCAAAAGCCAAAGCTCTTATTTCCTTAGAAACAGAGTCTGCAGGAAAAATAAATACCTGAAATATAAACAAATAGTAAACTTAATTAAATATTATTTTTATTTAGTTATTACAGAAATATTTTTACCTTCAATTTCAACCAAGCAGAAAACCCTTTGCTATGAAAAGTCTCTTTCCTTTTCAAAGATAAAGAACGATGCTTTCTATATATCAATTCTTTATGTTCCTTGTATATAAAAATAATAATAGTTTAACAAATATTTAAAATTACAAGAGATAAAATAAGAGATACATGTACAATTTACTTACTTGATATACTCATCGAACAAATCACAATTGAACAACACTGTGCGATGTGCCATCTCTCGCTCTTCAAGGATTAATGTCATCAATGTATATGATCTCGGAATTCCTCCTGTCTGAGGAAGTGATGGAAAACTGGGTTTAATTTTCCCATACTGTTCTTCTTTATTTCTCATTGGTCTGTTTATTCTCGTAGTAAGATTAGACAAATACATTGAGTAGAAATCCATACATTCTTGAGTCAAGTAACTGTTCACAATAGAACCTTCGGGATAATTCCTATTCCAAACATATGATTTCAATGTGAACATGTTTCTTTCAGTTGGATACATCCAACGGAAAGCAACGGGTCCTCCAAGAAGTATTTTGGTCGGAAGATGGACAGTCAGATGCAACATGCATGTAAAAAATGATGGAGGGAATATTTTCTCTAACTCACACAAAATTAATGGTGTCTCTGCCAATAGTTTTTTGCAAGAAGGATTTGGAAAACCTCTTAGCACAAAGATCTCTAAACAAATAGAACAACTGAATAACTGAGACTCTAACATTATTGGAAAAGAGATGACGGATTGCTAGTTGAATCAACTCATGAAAAAGGACATGATAATCATGAGTCTTCAAAGATTTCAGCTTCAACTCTTTTCTATTGACCCATTTTGATATATTGCTTGAATAGCCATCAGGAACTTTAATAGTCTCTAGCACTTCCAAAAATTGATTTTTTTCAACAGGTGTCATCACATAAGAAGCACATGGAACTTTCCATTTATTTTCACTGATACAGGAAGGATTCAATTCTGGTATGATCCCCTAATCCACCAAGTCACACCAAGATCGTAAATCATCTTTTGTCTTCCCCTTGACATTTAGAAGAATCAAAAACAACATTTCACATATATTCTTTTCAATATGCATTACGTCTAAGCAATGACATAACAAGTTGGTTGACCAATACGACAACTCAAATAATATACTCTTCTTATTCCAATTGTAACAGGTATCATTGGAAACATTTTTCCTCTTTCTAGATTTCATTACACCCTTCCCAAATGAATAACTAAAATCTTTCAATTCATTAAGCACATCAGTTCCAGATATACGCTGAGGTGGATCGTCATTCTCCATGGTATTGTCAAATCTTCGACGATTGTTTCTATATGGATGGTTCATTGGCAAGAATCGTCGATGTCTCATAAAACTAAAACTACGACGATATTTCAGTCTTCTCGATCGAGTATTCTTCATACAAACAGGACATGAAAATTTTCCTTTTGTGCTCCATCCAGACATCCTTGCATAAGCAGGAAAATCATTGATCGTCCACATAAGCGCAGCACGTATCTGAAATATGTCTTTCGAACATGCATCATATGTGGGAACACCCACATCCCAAAGAAGTTTCAACTCTTTTATTAAAGGTTGCATGTATACATCTATATCATTGTCGGGATCAGAAGGGACATATATCAGTATACTCAAGAAAGTGTAAGGCTTTTTCATACACAACCAAGGGGGAGGTTATAAATGTTTATGAAAACCGGCCATGTGCTGTGCGAAGTAAGAATCTTCCCAAATGGATTAAAACAATCACATGAAAGACCCAGTCTCACGTTACGCAAGTTGGCTGCAAATTCAGGATATCGAGCATCAAATCTCTGCCATGCAAATCCATCTACAGGGTGAACCAACTCTTCATTATTCTTTTTTCTCTCGGTGTCATGCCATCGCATTTTTAGGGATATTTCATCAGACATGAAAAGGTTCTGTAATCTGGGGATTAATGGAAAGTGCCACATTACTTTTTGTGGCACACGAGATGGTGTTCCATCATCTTTTGGCTTCCATCGGGAGGTTCCACATTTGATACAATCATTTCTTTCAGCAGTTTCCTCCCAAAATAAGTTTCAATCATTCGGGCAAGCATGAATATTTTTTTTTGAGAATCCAAGTTCATCAACTAACTTCCATGCCATATAGTGGTTTGAGGGAATATATGCATCATCTGGAAGTAAGTCCTTCAAGAAGGTAAGAATGTAATCAATTGCAGTATTTGAAATCCCATACATAGTTTTCCCATGAAACAATCAGATTAAAAATTCCAACTTTTTCATTTTACCACATTGCTGATATATTGGAGTCATCGCAGCATCATTCAATTTTTTCACCCTATCAACATCATCATTTTCATTGGACGCATCATGTGTGCTTGTATCGAAATCTTGTTGGCCGGACATCCTTTCCTTCTCATGATGCCGAATAAATGGAAACCGATCATATATCAAACTCTCCAATTCAGTCCTATCATTTGGATCATCAACATTTTGAGATTCCATTTTCTCTCCATTATGATACCACACATAATAGTTTGTTTGGAAACCATATTTGGTTATATGATAGCCAACTGCTTCACGACTCAACCAAGGTCTTTCAACACAATTAAAACATGGGCAGTGTATGCAACCACTATTTGAAGCCTTGTCAAATGCAAAATCTAGAAAGTTGTTCAAATTATTTTGAAAATCGGTTGAAATCTGATCATTTTCGTACATCCAACTTCTATCCATTCTATAAAAAAATTGAAATAATTCATTTCAAATCAATTCAATAATATTGAAGTTTAATCTAAAAAATATTTAGGTAAATGACAATTGTTTACTTTATATAAAAGCATAACTGACACATTACTCTATATGAGAATCATATTAAGAAATACAACAAAATATAGTGTATATAAGAAAATAAGATACAGAATTTCTAATGCCTATATTCAAGGATTTCCCAGTAAGATATTGGAAGTGGATCAAGGAATACATAATCCTTAAGGGTCTTGTTGGGAGTACATGAGTTTTATACTTTAACTTCTTCAGGGAGATCAGGATGAGGATCAGGGGAGTGGTGGGACTATCCAAGGGGGTTCGGGGTGTCTAGGGGGGTGGTGGGGCCGTTCGGGGGGTCGGAGGTGTCTAGGGGGTGGGGAGTTGTCTAGGGGGGTCGGGGTGTCCAGGTGGGCGGGCTGTCCGTGGGGGTGGTCAAGCTGTCCAAGGGGGTAGGGGGAGTCCAGGGGGGGTGGGTGGGCTATCCAAGAAGGTGAGCGGGCTGTCCAGGGGGTGGGTGGGGCTGTTCGGGGGGGTACGGGGTGTCCAGGGGGTGGGCGGGCTACCCATGGGGGTGGCGGGGTTGTCCAGGGGGTCTAGAGTGTCCAGGGGGGTGGGTGGGCTATCCACGGGGGGTGGTCGGGCTGTCCACGGGGGTGGCGGAGTTGTCCAGTGGGGTCAGGGGTGTCAAGGGGTGGGGGGGCTTTTCAGGGGGTGGGGGCGTCCGGGGGGATGGGGGTGTCCGGGGGGTGGTGGGCAGGTGTCCGGGGGTGGGGTGGGCGGGCTGTCAACAAGGGTGGGGGGCTGTCCAGGGGGGAACAGGCTGTCCAAGGGGGTGGACGGGCTGTCCACGGGGGTGGCGGGGCTGTCCAGGGGGGTTGGGGTGTTCAGGGGGTAGGGGGGCCGTCCGGGGGGTGCGGGGTTTCTAGGGGGGTGGTGGGGCCGTCCGGGGGGTCGGAGGTGTCCAGGGGGTGGGGGGCTGTCTAGGGGGGTCGGGGTGTCCAGGTGGGCGGGCTGTCCGCGGGGGTGGCCAGGCTGTCCAAGGGGGTAGGGGGAGTCCAGGGGGGTGGGCGGGCTGTCCAAGGAGGTGATCGGGGTGTCCAGGGGGTGGGTGGGGCTATCTAGGGGGGTACGGGGTGTCCAGGGGGTGGGTGGGCTGCCCAAGGGGGTGGCGGGGCTGTCCAGGGGGTCTGGAGTGTCCAGGGGGCTGGGCGGGGTGGGCGGGCTGTTCAGGGGGTTGGGCGGGCTGTCCGCGGGGGATGGTCGGGCTGTCCACGGGGGTGGCGGCGCTGTCCTGTGGGTTCGGGGGTGTCAAGGGGGTGGGGGGGCTTTCCAGGGGGTGGGGGCATCCGGGGGGATGGGGGTGTCCGGGGGGTGGTGGGCGAGTGTCCGGGGGTGGGGGTGGGCGGGCTGTCAACAAGGGTGGGGGGCTGTCCAGTGGGCACGGGCTGTCCAAGGGGGTGGGCGGGCTGTCCATGGGGGTGGTGGGGCTGTCCAGGGGGGTCGGGGTGTTCAGGGGGTGGGGGTTAGTTCTATAAATTTAGCGGCAGCTTCGGGGAATCATCACAAAATGTTTTTTAGTGGCGTTTTTGGTTTTAGCGACGGTTTCACCTGCCAAATAATGGAAAGGATATAGTAGTGGTTTGAACCGCCATTATATCCTCACCATTTTTTGTCATGGAAAACAACTTCTAAAACAAAAAATGGTAAACAAATATTGACCTTAAATAGTGGTGGTTTAATCCACTACTAAACAACCATTAGGAATATATAGCAGGGGTTTAAAATGTTGCTATATATCGCTTTAAAAAAAACCCAACTGCAAAATTTGCAACCCTGGAAGATAAAAACAAAATTCAATACATATGTTTAAAATTATATCCATATTCACCACACCCACCTATGAGATCATATAATCATGAAGGTTATCAGCATGGTTTACTAGAATGTAAAAATTAATTGACTATTCCGGGAATACATTACATTATTTAAGCCAGGAAAAACATTCAAGTGGCTATTAGATTTCTAAGACATCCTTGGAAGACATTAATGAAGGAAGAAGTTAACTCATTAAAAAATCTAATGAGATGTACACAATCTAAAAATGGTATTAAGCTATGAGATATTAGTGGTAATGCTCAAACATGGATCCAAACTTATAAAGGATTTACTAAGTATAAATATGTTTAATGAGATTTTAGAATACAATAAAAATGGGATCTGTCTTTGTATAGTTCCAAATAAACCACTTAGAAAACATTTTACCTATTTTATAAACATATATTTAAAACCCACTCATTTATATCACTAAAATTTAAATAGGTTTCATTATTAAAAAAAATTGAATGTTGGCATCATAAAAACATAACCAAATAGTCACTCAGTGAGTCGACACCACCTACAAAAAAATTAGGCACACTTTATGAATACAATGATCTCTAAGAACTTAAGAATAACTCACCCGAAATTCATGACCAAAGGAACCCAATACATAATCACTATAAATTCATAAGAAAATAAAATACATTAAAAACCAACACTACAAACTCTATAGAACAAAAGAAGAGGAAGCCCCATGATCCTAGGAAAATTCCACCATCCTTAGGTGGAATCACCATATTAGTGGTAGTATGTCGTATGTTTAGTTACAAATGATATATGAAACCAAAGTCAACCCTAGTCACAGACATCTACCAATCATGTATTAGTCATTGATTCAATATCAAATAGTGTGAATCATAAAATTTTCCAAAATCCCTAAAATAGGAAAAAAATGGCGTGATCTTTCTAGATATTGAAATAAATGTGGAAATCAGAGGAAGAGGACTTGTATTTGGGAAGAGGTTTAAAGAGTCTAACCTGGATGGTGGAGTTGCAGCCGATCGGATTACAGAACTCGGGTTAGGGTTCACCTGGGCGCCGCGACTTCTGGAAATTGGGGAAACAATTCTGATGTGCCCGTGGTGCGGGGGCCTCTGGATGCCGAAGTATTTGAGGAGACCTTTCCCAACGGTTTGTAAAAATCGTTGGGAAACATGACTTGTACCAACGGTTTGTAAAAACCGTTGGGAAAAATGAAAAACTTTTGGCTTTCCCAACGGTTTCTTCAAACCATTGGGGAATCCTTCACAAAAACACTTATACCAACGGTTCTGGAGAACCGTTGGTATACAAGTGTTGGGAAAAGTCTACTTTCCAGTAGTGGAAGTCATAGTCATGGTTTCTCTTTAATCTCGGCGAAGGGGCTATGTGACGGAAGAGCACAAAGCATCTAGTTGTGGTTGATTCTACAGCGAAGTCCGAGTACATTGCGGCTTCTACTGCAGCCAAAAAAGCTATTTGGATACACAACTTCATCCAAGAGCTTGATGTGGTACCTTAAAGTAAATACTCTATCACATTATATTGTGATAATACTATAGCGGTGGATCTCGCAAAGAAACCAAGGTCACACCAACGGATGAGGCACATGCTCTAAAAGTATCACCTCTTGAGGGATTTTTCTCAAATGGTGATTTCACAGTGAACAAAGTTTCTACAAAAGAGAATATGAAGGACCTATTGATTAAATATTTATCTCATCAAAAGCATGAATATTGTAGAGACCCGAAGCCTGACGTACATGTACATTACATTACTTTTGCGGAATACTTAGTACATAACAAAAACACACACACAAGGATCGTAATAGTTTAGTGTCTTTGGAAACTCGGAACGTAAACTTCTAATTGTGGTGGAAGATCTTCAACATCTCCCATAAAGATCTTCCTTTTTATACCTAAAACCATTGTTTATATCCTGGGGAAAAGAAAACATAAAAGGGTGAGCTCAAATGCTCAGTAAGGGTAAACAAAAGAAATATCAATCACATCATATACATAAGAACATAGCTTTTGGAAATCTTAACCTGCAAAAGAGAGCATAATTTCATAACATGGGATAAATCATAGTAGTGAAATGAAATCATAACTTAAAACATTACTCATTGTGTCATACACACATAATCATAGAGAATCATTTCTTGTTAGTCAAGACTCATTGCCAAGACTATCTTAGTGGACAAAGTCCCTTTCTGAATCGAGTAATCCTCGTTTCAGTCCTGTTTCACTGAACCGGTATAACCTACCATTCCAGCCATGTCTATCTCATGAGATATAAAATCTTTACCCAATGCATTGGAGGGAGATATAGGTCCCACCCATCTCTTAATGAATCCTTTCTTATGTGTGCCACAAAATCATAAATCATACATCATTGCATAACCCATGTAATAAAAATGGGATTCTTAAACAACATGACATCATAAAACCATTCATATAAGATAAAGGAATTCATAAACATAATTCCATCACAACATAGTCAAATCAATGTAAAAATATGGATAGAAACAGAACCCTTTATTATCTTATATGGAAAATAATTTTGATAAATCACTTGAATTGAATTCTTGAGGAAAATATCCTTTCTTCTTCAAAATCAATTTCTTTTCACAAAACATCATGCAATTTTAAAAGAAAGAGATTTTATTGAAAATAGTCATGAAATATTATATAGGAAGCTTCATGAAAATAAGGCTTTATAAAACAGTATAAATCCGTTCATGCCGTATAAGTTAAAAAAAACATTCTTCGTACTTTTGTCGGTAAAGTCAAAAAGTACCTCGTATGAAAAAGCGACAAAAGATTCCTTTCATATTCTTTACTAAAAACTCACCGAAGAGTAAAATTGGATTTAAACTATTGTAAGTGTATGGAAACAATATTACATATTGAAGGAACATGGATGTGGATGATAAAATACACCCCAGTAAATACTTACGAATAAACAATCTCGGATAAAAATGAGATTGTGGTATTTCCCTTACCTTAGGTCCGACTTGCTTTGTAAGTGTCCGAACCTCCTGTATAATGATTTAAATCATGTTATTGACTTATTACAGAATCATATTCATTGTTATGATATCATATATGGTTCAATTATGACATTATATTACCCGTTCTTTTGTAAATTCCATGTTAAAGAAGCGTTTTGGGTAAAATCGTTTCATTTATCGTAGGTGTTTTGACTTGTTGTTCTTGACATCATTATTACTTATATCATGATTTACTTACTTCCAGAATATAAAATATGATTTATATATCATATATATTCAGTATATATATATATATAATAGGTAGATAAATAAAATGAAAAACACCGTTCATGGAGACGGTAGTCCGTACGTACGCATGAACGTTGTTTTCCTTTCCTTATTGTCTTGAAATGGAAGTAAGTAGATGACATAAATATGTATATATATACATAAATCTAGTAGCTTTATAATGTCATATATTTCATTATTATTTCTTATATATACATTATAATCATTCTTAAATGGTTAACATGGAGAATGAATCTCATCGCGTTGTGGAGACGGTATTCCGTACGTACACACGAGCGATGATATCATTTCTATAAATATTGAATTGAATTGGAGTGGATTATAAAATATATCATAATCAATATGATGTTGTAATAACTATGTATAGTTATTCTTTACACCATTATACCCATCCATGTAAGGTGGTGGTGGAAAATAGATTACACCACGGCGTGGAGACGGTATTCCGTACGTACGCACGCGCGGTGATTTCTTTTTCCGTAGGATGGATAGATGGTGAAATAGGGTTGTTTCATACTTATAATAACATATCAGTATATGAGTGATACTGATGTTATTACTTCATAATGAAACAACCTAAGAAGAAGAAGTGGAAGAAGAAATAAAGATGAAAGAATTGGTAACGGTAATTACCTCTTCTTTGAAGCGCCTTTTTGAGACCTCCTCTTAGGGAACTAAAATTGGTCTTTGAGTAAGACCAGAACCTCTAGGATGTTGCTAGGGAAGTGGAGAAGAGATTTTGGCAGGGGTTGGCCGAGCTTGAGGGCTCAAATTGGTGTGAGGAGGAGGGGAAGGAGGTGTCCTTTTATAGGGGAGGAGAGGGGCACCTTAGGAATTCTTAAAAATATTAATTTATAATAAATCTAACCCCACTTAAAAACCTCCAAAAATGACTCATATTCGAAGATTAGATGAGATAGGGTTGTAATCTCATCAACCAATCAAATTTAGACATGTTTGGATATTATTTTAAACCTTATCAATTAGATTTAACTCTAAGTTAAATAATTTAACTTTTACCGTGTCTTTTTGTTTTCTTTCACTATATGGTTAATACACTTACTATAACATGCCAAACGAACCCCAAATTGTTTATTATTAATATATATATCCTTATCTAAGTCATTTGGCCGAGCCTTAGATTTTTAGGAATAAAATAACAATTAGTAATATAATATTTTATTTAAAAACTATTTTGTGTCAATTTTGACACTATTTGATATATGATTTTTGTGAAAGTCATAACAGAATTAAATGTTCGAACCAAGTTGATTAAATCAACATTAATATATCATAGTAACCTAAAAAATTAGTGTAATTCATAAAAAATCTCAAATTACATTTATTTTGGTGCTTATAACATCAATTATGTCAATATTTCATTAAAAAGATAATTACTGCATCATCGTTGTGTCATAAATAAATTAAATTATTTGATGTCTAAAAATTACAAATAAAATACCATCATGTAGGAAATCTTTTTAGCTTTCTAATGAATATTTACAATCGAATTTATCTTATGTATAACCCCATTTAAAAATGATTTACTTATTAAACTTTGATTTTAACTATTTTAACCCTTCTTTAAATAAATTAATAATAAATGTCCTAATCTAATCCAAGTGGGCCTAAATGGTCATATTTTATTCCTAAGTTTGTTTTTGGTCGAAATACACTTTTCCAATAGAATTAGGACATGTGTTAGGGTAATAATAATATCATCTTTACCCTTAATTACCCTATTTACTTTTAACCGTGGTAAAAAAAAGTAAAAAGTTACTATTCACCAAAAATTATTTTCATCTCATTGAACCACATTTTAGTCCTTGATATTAACCGTGTCTGTCGGATTTTCGAAATTCCATTCACAGAAGCGGTAAAATTAAGTTTTATGCAAAATTCAGTTTTTAACCTACCACTTAGTGGTTTCACTATTCATCAAAAATTGAAGGTTTTCAGAAAAATGCCAAAATTTCATCCTAAGCTATATTTCATATTCCGAATTCAAAAATGAAATCTATTTAACCAAATTCATAACATAGAAGTTGCATTAATTAATTTTATAATTAAATCCCGCTGTTAAAACAAATAGCGTGTTTTTAAGAAACAATATCTATCAAAAGATTGACACTTGATTATGTCTGGTTTAAATGTGAAATTACATTCAATGACCAAAATTGTATTAAATTGTAAAAATATATTCTAAATATACTTTAAAATCACTCAAATTAATAATTTATCATTATTAATTATTTCGATTAAAAAAGTTGTTTTTAATTAAAATTTAGTCATTTTCACTATTCATCAAAATATGAAAGTTATCCGAAAAGTACCAAAATTTCACCTTAGGCTAAATTCGATACTCCGAATCCAAAAATAAAGTTCATTTTGAAAAATAAGATTTACTGGATTTCAAAAAGTGGTTATTACTATTCATAACGGCTAGTTTTAATAATATTTTTATAGCATATCGTTGTTTAGTGAAACTCGGTATTGCGTACTACACACGCTATCGAGGAAGGTTGCGATTGCGTGTAATGCAAGGCAAGTCAAGGATGTGTGTTGTGCAAGCTCCTTTTGGTGTAGCGTATAACACAAGACATTAGTAAAATAAAAAAGAATACTTTTCATAAAATCTCGGGCTGTTACATTCTACCCCCCTTAAAATGAATTTCGCCCTCGAAATTCGTCGGGGTTATAAATGGTTTACTATTCGAAAGTTTCTTTAATAGAAACCCACATCGTAAAAGGGAATACCAAAACTTGGCTTTAAAAACTAAAGTATGAAATGTAACGATTACCCAAATAAACTAATCACTGGGTTTCCACATAGGTGAAAATATGGATATGGAAGAGAAATCTAACTATCATGTTCTGATGGAGAGTGGTAGAGAACATGGCTATGGAAAAGCCAGTAATCACAAATCCATAGATTTGTGATGATATAAGGTACCATCTGATTCATTAGGTATAAGATCACTAGGACAATCATTTTTGGTTTTCAAGATCATTTCCCTAAAGTTGAAAATTTGCTTAGAATAAATACTTACTTTATTTTGGTACAATCTCACTTTTGTTCGTGCCTTGAACAATTTCTACTTCATCTCTTAAATAAATGAAGTTGAATTTGTTATTCGTGAAGTGTTATCAGATCATGTGATAGAATGACGGGTCATTCCATCTGTCTCAAAAGGTTAGAAAAATTTATATACATAAGTCGATCTATAGTGGGATTAATCATATATGGTTCCTAAAATGGGCTTATACTTCATATATCATACTGCTTAATATAATAAAACTAGTTTCTACTAAACAGGGACTTCCTGTAGGTCAGTGGTAGGCGATAAAGGCCAGTCGCACTTCGGTTGTGGGTTCGATTCCTACAGCCTTGTCCGAAGCGATGGGCTGTCGCCCGTCCTGCAGGTTGTCCCTTTTTCTAAAACTACGTTACTATAACATCCCATCAATAATATCGAAAATCTTCTATCCTTAAACAATACTAACTTATGTCCAACATAATCCAGTCTAATCTTTAGGCTTATAAATAATACTGCAGTCCACTCTCATAATATAGTGACAACGATTACCAAAGATTTAATACTGTCGTTGATCCCCACATATCATAAGATATGTCTTGTTGGTCACATTCCAAACACTCAAAGTCCTTAATCGTGTATTCTCTTGAATACCTTAGTGAAAAAAGTTAACACTTTCCACATACCAAAATCCTCAAAATTCTATATACTCAAACCATGATATCACTTAGTCCTTATATTAATCATGAGCTCATGAATACTATTAAGCATTTCATTTTCTCGTCTTCATTATGCGCATATCATCTTATTTCCAAAAAAATTTCTCAATCACTTTGAATACCACATCAATAAATATTGCAATACTCAATGATACAACATTATTTTGGAATCCCATTACATAAACACTTAATCATTCCACCACATCGTTGTCATATTCAACATTGCCAATAGTGATCGCATGTGATTTCCCTTTGTCCTTTGCCTTCAGTGGTTGCTCATGTTGATCATCACTAACCCTTGGATTAGGGCAATTATTAGCATAATGCCCCATTTCCTTGCACTTGAAGCATTGAAGTGTTGGCGGTGCGTTCTCTGCAGTGTTTGCTTTATTCACATCATTAGAAACCCTTTTTCCATTACTTCGACACTCAGCTGCTCGATGACCTTCTTTTCCACACTTAAAACATTTTCTAGTCCCTTTAAGACAATCTCCACCATGCTTCTTTCCACACTTTGTGCATAAGGAAACATTCATCTTCTTTTCACCATTATTCTGAGATTTCTCCTTGAACTCCATCTTTCGTTTCTTGTCAAAACCATGAGATGGATATGTAACACCAACTTCCATTTCTACCTTGATAGCACAACGCACAATTTCTTCATAGCTACTGAAGTCTCTTATAGCTAATGCCCTTCGAAGACTTGGTTTTAAGCCACTGAAAAATCGATCAACTTTACTTTCAGGTTGGATGATAATTCCAGAAGCATACCTTGCAAGTCTTGTAAAATTTGCTTCATAGGTACCAACAGATTCATCGTCCCTTTGCTTCAGTTCAAGAAACTCTTTCTCCATCTTTTTTCGAAGAATACGAGGGAAGTACTTACTGAAAAACAAGTTCTTGAACTCGTCCCATTCCATGGACTCAATTTCATCTCTTGGCCTCGTATTCTTGATAAGATTCCACCATTGATCAGCTTCACCTTCCAAACGATATAATGCTAAGATGACTTTATCATGTTCAGAACATTGAAGAACTGAAAATATCTTTTCAGTAGTACTGATCCATTGTTCAGCCACAAGTGGATCAGAAGACCCACTGAAAGAAGGTGGACGTTGCCTCATGAAGGACTCAATAGAATATTGTTCCCTTCTCTGCTCATTTGGAAGTCCAGAATGATTCATAGCTTGTGTAAGTATAGCAATAAGATTTTGCACTCCATCTCCCATAACATTTGTTTGTTCAGGAGGGCAATCATTGAATTGTCCATTGCATTGATCAACACGGTTCCTTCGGGTTCCAGCCATCGTCTAAAACCCAAAAAGAATAGTGTGAGAGGCAAAAATCATGCTAGGGAAAACAACATAATAAAGGGGGAGTACCTTCAATATCCAACATCTTAGGTTTAATTCTATGATCGTTAGCGTAATTCTATTACTATAACCTATACGTATACTTATCCTTAGGGACATCCCTAGACATACCTTAGAAATATCTCTAGGGATCTCACTAACGTTCTCACATCCTAGTTTCCAAAGGTTGACTAAACCTTTCCTCTGATACCAACTGTAGAGACCCGAAGCCTGACGTACATGTACATTACATTACTTTTGCGGAATACTTAGTACATAACAAAAACACACACACAAGGATCGTAATAGTTTAGTGTCTTTGGAAACTCGGAACGTAAACTTCTAATTGTGGTGGAAGATCTTCAACATCTCCCATAAAGATCTTCCTTTTTATACCTAAAACCATTGTTTATATCCTGGGGAAAAGAAAACATAAAAGGGTGAGCTCAAATGCTCAGTAAGGGTAAACAAAAGAAATATCAATCACATCATATACATAAGAACATAGCTTTTGGAAATCTTAACCTGCAAAAGAGAGCATAATTTCATAACATGGGATAAATCATAGTAGTGAAATGAAATCATAACTTAAAACATTACTCATTGTGGCATACACACATAATCATAGAGAATCATTTCTTGTTAGTCAAGACTCATTGCCAAGACTATCTTAGTGGACAAAGTCCCTTTCTGAATCGAGTAATCCTCGTTTCAGTCCTGTTTCACTGAACCGGTATAACCTACCATTCCAGCCATGTCTATCTCATGAGATATAAAATCTTTACCCAATGCATTGGAGGGAGATATAGGTCCCACCCATCTCTTAATGAATCCTTTCTTATGTGTGCCACAAAATCATAAATCATACATCATTGCATAACCCATGTAATAAAAATGGGATTCTTAAACAACATGACATCATAAAACCATTCATATAAGATAAAGGAATTCATAAACATAATTCCATCACAACATAGTCAAATCAATGTAAAAATATGGATAGAAACAGAACCCTTTATTATCTTATATGGAAAATAATTTTGATAAATCACTTGAATTGAATTCTTGAGGAAAATATCCTTTCTTCTTCAAAATCAATTTCTTTTCACAAAACATCATGCAATTTTAAAAGAAAGAGATTTTATTGAAAATAGTCATGAAATCTTATATAGGAAGCTTCATGAAAATAAGGCTTTATAAAACAGTATAAATCCGTTCGTGCCGTATAAGTTAAAAAAAACATTCTTCGTACTTTTGTCGGTAAAGTCAAAAAGTACCTCGTATGAAAAAGCGACAAAAGATTCCTTTCATATTCTTTACTAAAAACTCACCGAAGAGTAAAATTGGATTTAAACTATTGTAAGTGTATGGAAACAATATTACATATTGAAGGAACATGGATGTGGATGATAAAATACACCCCAGTAAATACTTACGAATAAACAATCTCGGATAAAAATGAGATTGTGGTATTTCCCTTACCTTAGGTCCGACTTGCTTTGTAAGTGTCCGAACCTCCTGTATAATGATTTAAATCATGTTATTGACTTATTACAGAATCATATTCATTGTTATGATATCATATATGGTTCACTTATGACATTATATTACCCGTTCTTTTGTAAATTCCATGTTAAAGAAGCGTTTTGGGTAAAATCGTTTCATTTATCGTAGGTGTTTTGACTTGTTGTTCTTGACATCATTATTACTTATATCATGATTTACTTACTTCCAGAATATAAAATATGATTTATATATCATATATATTCAGTATATATATATATATAATAGGTAGATAAATAAAATGAAAAACACCGTTCATGGAGACGGTAGTCCGTACGTACGCATGAACGTTGTTTTCCTTTCCTTATTGTCTTGAAATGGAAGTAAGTAGATGACATAAATATGTATATATATACATAAATCTAGTAGCTTTATAATGTCATATATTTCATTATTATTTCTTATATATACATTATAATCATTCTTAAATGGTTAACATGGAGAATGAATCTCATCGCGTCGTGGAGACGGTATTCCGTACGTACACACGAGCGATGATATCATTTCTATAAATATTGAATTGAATTGGAGTGGATTATAAAATATATCATAATCAATATGATGTTGTAATAACTATGTATAGTTATTCTTTACACCATTATACCCATCCATGTAAGGTGGTGGTGGAAAATAGATTACACCACGGCGTGGAGACGGTATTCCGTACGCACGCACGCGCGGTGATTTCTTTTTCCGTAGGATGGATAGATGGTGAAATAGGGTTGTTTCATACTTATAATAACATATCAGTATATGAGTGATACTGATGTTATTACTTCATAATGAAACAACCTAAGAAGAAGAAGTGGAAGAATAAATAAAGATGAAAGAATTGGTAACGGTAATTACCTCTTCTTTGAAGCGCCTTTTTGAGACCTCCTCTTAGGGAACTAAAATTGGTCTTTGAGTAAGACCAGAACCTCTAGGATGTTGCTAGGGAAGTGGAGAAGAGATTTTGGCAGGGTTTGGCCGAGCTTGAGTGCTCAAATTGGTGTGAGGAGGAGGGGAAGGAGGTGTCCTTTTATAGGGGAGGAGAGGGGCACCTTAGGAATTCTTAAAAATATTAATTTATAATAAATCTAACCCCACTTAAAAACCTCCAAAAATGACTCATATTCGAAGATTAGATGAGATAGGGTTGTAATCTCATCAACCAATCAAATTTAGACATGTTTGGATATTATTTTAAACCTTATCAATTAGATTTAACTCTAAGTTAAATAATTTAACTTTTACCGTGTCTTTTTGTTTTCTTTCACTATATGGTTAATACACTTACTATAACATGCCAAACGAACCCCAAATTGTTTATTATTAATATATATATCCTTATCTAAGTCATTTGGCCGAGCCTTAGATTTTTAGGAATAAAATAACAATTAGTAATATAATATTTTATTTAAAAACTATTTTGTGTCAATTTTGACACTATTTGATATATGATTTTTGTGAAAGTCATAACAGAATTAAATGTTCGAACCAAGTTGATTAAATCAACATTAATATATCATAGTAACCTAAAAAATTAGTGTAATTCATAAAAAATCTCAAATTACATTTATTTTGGTGCTTATAACATCAATTATGTCAATATTTCATTAAAAAGATAATTACTGCATCATCGTTGTGTCATAAATAAATTAAATTATTTGATGTCTAAAAATTACAAATAAAATACCATCATGTAGGAAATCTTTTTAGGTTTCTAATGAATATTTACAATCGAATTTATCTTATGTATAACCCCATTTAAAAATGATTTACTTATTAAACTTTGATTTTAACTATTTTAACCCTTCTTTAAATAAATTAATAATAAATGTCCTAATCTAATCCAAGTGGGCCTAAATGGTCATATTTTATTCCTAAGTTTGTTTTTGGTCGAAATACACTTTTCCAATAGAATTAGGACGTGTGTTAGGGTAATAATAATATCATCTTTACCCTTAATTACCCTATTTACTTTTAACCGTGGTAAAAAAAAGTAAAAAGTTACTATTCACCAAAAATTATTTTCATCTCATTGAACCACATTTTAGTCCTTGATATTAACCGTGTCTGTCGGATTTTCGAAATTCCATTCACAGAAGCGGTAAAATTAAGTTTTATGCAAAATTCAGTTTTTAACCTACCACTTAGTGGTTTCACTATTCATCAAAAATTGAAGGTTTTCAGAAAAATGCCAAAATTTCATCCTAAGCTATATTTCATATTCCGAATTCAAAAATGAAATCTATTTAACCAAATTCATAACATAGAAGTTGCATTAATTAATTTTATAATTAAATCCCGCTGTTAAAACAAATAGCGTGTTTTTAAGAAACAATATCTATCAAAAGATTGACACTTGATTATGTCTGGTTTAAATGTGAAATTACATTCAATGACCAAAATTGTATTAAATTGTAAAAATATATTCTAAATATACTTTAAAATCACTCAAATTAATAATTTATCATTATTAATTATTTCGATTAAAAAAGTTGTTTTTAATTAAAATTTAGTCATTTTCACTATTCATCAAAATATGAAAGTTATCCGAAAAGTACCAAAATTTCACCTTAGGCTAAATTCGATACTCCGAATCCAAAAATAAAGTTCATTTTGAAAAATAAGATTTACTGGATTTCAAAAAGTGGTTATTACTATTCATAACGGCTAGTTTTAATAATATTTTTATAGCATATCGTTGTTTAGTGAAACTCGGTATTGCGTACTACACACGCTATCGAGGAAGGTTGCGATTGCGTGTAATGCAAGGCAAGTCAAGGATGTGTGTTGTGCAAGCTCCTTTTGGTGTAGCGTATAACACAAGACATTAGTAAAATAAAAAAGAATACTTTTCATAAAATCTCGGGCTGTTACAAATATCATGTGAGAGCTAGTGGAATGAAGGTTATTAACAGTTGTCACTTGTTCAAGTGGGAGTCTGTTGGACTTGGTGCCTTGTACTTTTTGATTATCTATATTCATGATTTTGAATATTAATAAAGCTCTTATCACATCATGATTGTTCTTATGTGTGACAATCTATGTGATAATGTCTTAAGGGTACATGTCGCACTGAAAGGTCATAGCAGCTCCTTGTTGTGATGAGAACCTATAAGTGATATTAGGATATTCTTAAATTCATATTATATGGTCGAATGATATTATCTGACAGAACACATATAATATTGACTATTAGGGGTAGGGGGCTCATAATACATTGAGACTTCCTCTCATGAAGTCTGTTATTGGTAATCTCGAGAAGAAGATTATGAGAATTTGACCCGCTAGTCGAAAATCCACATTTATATATGTCATTGTATGTTCTTATCTACAAACGTATGTAATGGTCTTTAAACGTTAAGATTGTTATTATTGCATATCATGAGTTGCGTACATGGAAGTATTAATGAAAATTATGATGATATATGTTTGCGGTGAAGTATGATACGTTGAGCGAATCACGACTGATATTGTATTAATGAATAAGTCGGCAAAGGATTTGTCCCTTTTGTTCACTAACAAAGGTTGATATCTCAAGTCCTTTGATTAAAATAGAATTGCTAAACTAAATCTACGGTCATGATGTTCCATTGGCAGGTTCAATTTCAAGTCAAAGAAATAGACATCGAGCACATAGGTTGATGACACTAGTATGCAACATATGTGGTTATTTGTCATTGCAGTAATAACTCCTTTCTTTATGGATGTTTTGGCATGTTGTTAGACACTAACATTGGGCTTTAGGCGGTACTGTCTAATGCCACTAAAAAAGGGTCTAGAGGATCATACACTAAGTGTATCCAGAACCCCGGTTAAAAGGGGGATTATCCAAAAATAAATAAAAATCTAAGGTCTTTGGGTCATTCAGCCTATCCAATGAATAATATTTATTCATTTTTGGTTGATCGCAAATATTCAGTCACCAGTTATTTGAGAGTATAAATGTGAGTTGAATGTTTAATAAATATTTATTTGTTATTTTAGCAAATATAATATTTATTTATTTATCATTGAATAATGCAGTGAAAATTATTTAATTTAATAAATAGATATTATTCAGAGCCCTGTGAATATTAAGGAGGATCGGCGAACCGAGTTTAATGATCCGGTGAGAAATGACATATTAAATATTACTTGAATAAATATTTATTTATTTATTCAAGAAAATAATATTTCTTTTTCTGTGAGTTAGCGCATCCCAAGGAAATATTATTATTATTATTATTGTTATTATTATTATTATTATTATTATTATTATTTAGACATGGGGTTCATTTGGGACTAAGAATAATTAGGCTCATGTACAATTATTTATTTTATAATCCTATGTCTATAAATACTCGGTTATGTCATTCTCTAACACTACTCACGCTAAACATAAATTCTGTAGAACAAGCTTTAGAGAGAATCCTCTCAAACCATAGAGAGCTTTTCTTCTAGAATGCTCTCAGGAATGAAGATCAATCTTCATCCTCCACCCTCTCAACTCTAGAGAGAACAATAAGAATTGTTTTGTCTCAGAGAAATTCTTGTGATAATCAACGGCGAACGACGCAGACATTAGAATCTTCAACGCTAGCACCCGGGGATTTATACAGCAATGATCGGAGGTTCATGAAGCACGTGTGGATCACCACTAGAGGGATTCTACCCTTGAGCCCCTCTAACGCAACGACGGTATGATGAGAAGTTGTCGATCGATATGACAGCGAAGAAAGAATTCTAACTCGAGGTGATTCTTAATCCACATAAATTAATTATAAATTATATGTGATGATCATGTCTCGTGGCTTTCAAGGTTGATGCATGAATTTTGTCAATCATATTCAAAAAGAAACTCCCCAATGTTATCATTCGACAAACATGAAATTTTAATTGTTCTAAAATCATGTGGAATGAACATTTTGAAGTTAAGAGGTGGTTTATTATAGTGCGCACGCTATAAGAAACGGTCTGGGGACTCGACCCCACAATCGACGCCCCACACCCCAGCCCCCGGCCACAAATGAACATTTTTAAGTTCCTTTATAAGAAAATAATCATTTTAAGTGACTGATATTGTATTAACCCTCCAAAGACACCAATTGATTCTTTTGTAATACATTCAACAATAAATCTACAGCTTTTCACTTTTAATACACTTGAATTGGAATCTAACATCTATAGCATATTTACAAAGCAATCATAAATTCATCAACATGGCCATCGAAAACCTAAATAATTACAGTAATGTCATTAAACAACTAATGGCATGGCAAAGGCTATTTATAAAGGTGACAAAACTTTGGTAACAAATCACCTTCATTCATACAACCAAAAACCAATTTATTATAAACACTGCAATTGACCTCATAGTTAATGGTGGGGTGGTAAGGATTTGGGAGGGATGAGGGGCAGGAAGTGGGGTCAAGTCCCCAGGACTGCAATTTATTGCAATGTTCTTACTTGCGTTGTGTTCTGCGGTGGTGGATGTAACCGGCCTAATATAAACACTGCAATTGTTGCATTAATTATTTTTATTGCCAATAATGACAAGTGAAACACAAATTTTCAAAAATTCAATGGCGTGTTTTTTTTTAGTTATCTAGATCATATTATCCCAAGTATCATCATTTGAAAAGACAGAGAAACTAGACCAATATACTGATAAACGTTAATCTTATGAAATGATAATATGAAATGTGAATTTGATATGATTAGGAGTTAAAAAAACAAATGAAGATATAAATTAAAAAATTAATATTTGACATGATAGAGAGAAAAATATTCATATAGAAATCATTAATTGAGAAAAAAATACTTTGTTTTGTATAACAATGCTCATTATGATGAATGAAAATTCACTCATTCCCTTTCTCCACTGGTGATTTACCGGACCAAAAGTTTCACTTCATTCCACATGTGCCAAACCGTCCCTACAACAAAATAACATTTGAAAATATGAGACCAAATTGAAGAATTTATTACATTTAAAGATCCAAAAGCTAAATTTGTTTGGATCGTAACAAAACCAGAGACAACAAAACCAGGCATTATTTACCCTGTAACACCAACAAACAATTTTCTATACAAAACTCATTCCCCCATGCCCCTCAAAAACTGAACTCACCCACAAAACCCCAATACTTACAGAACATCAAACAATAAAACTTCAAAAAACCAGAGGTTTCTGACCCAAAATCACACTTGGCCTTGACCCAATTGAATATCATAAGACTTGTAGCAAACCTTCTCCATGGCATTCACTAATGAGGCCGAGAAATTCTCCATTGCCCGGAAAACCCCTGGCAGCCCCAACTGGACATGGTTCAGCGTCACGGCCCTCGTTTCCTCCGCAGCCTTCAAATGCCTCCGCACCTCACCCTCCACCCTTTTCCGATATGCTTCAAGCTCGGATTTCTTCTCAAAAAGCGGATCGTCCCCGCCATGATGCCCATCCTCCAAGCCAACCACTGAGAAGGACTGGTAGTACTTCATCTCCAGGTTCCGTACACTCAAAGCCCTCTTCTCATACTCCTTCGAGACAGCCTGGGCCTGCTTCTTGATCTTGAGCTCCTCCGTCTGTTTGAATTGTATGGCATGGATAATATTGACGAAGCTTTTTACGGCTTCGGCAGCTACTGTGTCGGGGCTGCTGTAGAAGGCGAGTTTCCACTCTTCAAAGAAGGCAATGACCTCGGCGGGTTCGCCCGTTGCTTTGGCGTAGTCAGTGGGGTGGACGGGGATGAAGGTGAGCTTCATCCAGCCATGGAGGGAGTGGATGAAGTCCTTTTGGTAATTCATGAGACGGGTGAAGCTGGAGCGCCAGGCAGACAAGGCGGACTCGAGGTCACGGGTTACTTGTCGTTGGGCATCACTGGTGACTTGTCCCTCAGCAGATCGGTTCACGAGGCCCTGGACTTGCTGTGCGATTAGAGCCTGCTGTTCATGGGACTCGTTCATGGATTTCCAGGAGTACATCAACCTGCATTGACCAGAGGAACAAAGAGATTGGTTTTTTTTTTAGTAGCAAGATCACCCAGTATCCTAGGCCTGTTCCATTTCAACTTCAAAATTTTTCTAGGTCGAAATAATCCAGATTAAGCCAGGTAGAAGAACCCTTTTGGGTAGCAAAGATCTCTCTCACAAGTATTTAAGATGGCTTGGCTACTGGGTATCAAACCTCCAACCTCACTTAGGAAAAAGGTTATCTTACCAGCTCATCCTGACCTCATGGGTAAAAAATCATATTATTGGCACTTCACCTTGATTCAGATCATTAAGTTTGTTAGTTCCACAATGGCCTAGCCTTGAATTTTTTGTCATTCGGAGAAAAATGGGTAGGTGTTACTGTGAAACGAGCATTGCGATCGTATGGCTGACAGGTCTTGAGTAGAAATAATGTGATATCATTCTTTGGCAATAATCGTATTCAGATAGAATGATATCATTTTCAACTTCCATAATATTTATTTATTGTTGATTTCCCCATTTCATCATCACAATATAAGCAAATCCTGAGACTGTGTTTGGAAGCTTTCATAGAATAGAATTAAATGGTCATTGATGAAATGTAAAAAAAATGGAACGTAATGAAATGAAACAGAATTGAATATTCCATTGTTTGGAAGTTCTATGATGGAATAGACTGACATTACATAACACCATTGTCTGAAAATTATTATAAAACGAATGGAATGGCCTAACTATTTCTTCACAATTTCCAAAAATTATACTTATTATTTTTAATCATTTTTTCCTTCAATTTTTTTAAATATTTTTATGACCCTTAAATTTGAAGGATGAAAGAAAGGGGGAGGCATGTAAAGGTCAATGAGGGCTTGGAAGACCATTATTTGTCATCACATCCTCCTAAAAAATTTCTCTCAAACTGCCCTACACCAAAAGTAATCTTATGCAATTTCATGTCACCCTAATAAAAACTCTCAAACATACAGTAAGGTTGTGTTTGACGACACTAAGAAAAAAAATGCTTAATAAACTTATCTCATTTATGATAGTCACTTTTGAAAAAATGTTTCCACATTGATTATTAAAAAAAGCATTTTTTTTCTACCACTCATACAAGTGGTTTTCTTCAGCAATTCAAGCATGAGTACTCTTTCAAAAACAAAACAAGTGACAATTATCACAGGTGATAAACACTAAGTACTTTTTAATAACTGTGTCGAACAAAGCCCAACTATCTATCTAGATCCCTGGATGACAATAAGAATGGGCATCACTCTCATGCCCCTGGTGAAAGGTAATGATATGATCAAATCCAGCTATAAGGATGTAACTACTATTTTTCATTTCTACAACATTCTTTTTCCATTCCATCCTCATGATTCAAAAGAAGCAATATAAAGAATAAGCAACTTACGCATGACAAAACTCAATTAGTTGCCGAACAAGATACGTGTCTTTGAGTTGGTTGATGGCATTGGAGGTTGTAGAGACAGCCTGAGACTTGACAATGATTTCAGATTGAAGCCTTTGGATTGAAGCCTTGGTCTTGTCCAACTTGGTTTCATCCACCCTCCTGTATTCCTGGTTCTGCAGTGTTGCCAGCTTCTTCTCATTCTCGATCTTTGCACCTTCCCTAGCCTGCAACTCAAAACCATCATTTCGTTTCATCAGCTTTCGCTCTTAAGTACAAATAATTTTTCTTTGAGCATCATGCCTTTGTTTCATTTAACAGAGCCCTGGTTTAAGGAAAACTACGGTCGAATTTGGTTATGGAAAAAAATTTGGTTCTCATTTTTCAAAAAAAATATTAGAAAATGTACTGGATTATGTGCACATAAAACAATTTTTTGGAAAATGAAAATAAATAGTTTTTGGAAGAAAAACTAGTTTTCAGGTTTTTGAAAAATGAAAATGATGTTTAGCTTTGCATGTTTTTCTCACACTTTTCAAAAAAAATTCTAACAAAATTTTTTATGTATTTTTGGAAAATGAAAACAAAAAACGTTCTTCATAACCAAACGCAATCCTTGGAAAACACGGCTCTTCAACTAACTACATTCTCAAATAAACTCCTTAAATACGGTCTTCTAAAATTAAAGCCATTTAGAAGATAACATTCATCAGTTACCAGGTTAAAATTAATCACATGGCATATTTCGGATTGGCTTTTTATCAAAATCCATCACAAAACCAATTAGCAATGAGGAAGGTGGTCCAACAAGATACTTCAAGCATCAAAGTTGCCTGTACTTTTTTGATGTGAGACTCCAACATGACTTCTTACAGATAAATATCAATTAAGTTTAATCCATTGATAATATAATATGAGCCACTATTCTTGGGTTTTTTATAACCTAGATTTTGATATCATGTCAAGATCCATCACAAAATTAGTTGGCAATGTAAGGACGGCGCAACAAGATACTTCAAGGATCAAAGTAAGTTGTATTTTTCGAATGCCAGACTTGACACAATTGAAGGCAAAAAATAAGCCCTTCGGGGTTGGTCCAGTGGTTAAGGCTGGGTAGGTTCCTGTGTCAGCCCAGGACTGGTCCAGTGGTTAAGGCTATGTAGGTTCCTGGGTCAGCCTGGGGTCTAAATTTATTCAAGAGAAGAGAGGAATCCTTGGCTGTTGGGCCAGAACCGATGGCTTTCAGTGCTTGCACTGGGCGGTTTAACTGGGAAACGCCACATGCTAGCTGGGGAAGCGCCCAAAGGGAGGAAGCCCCATTTAAATATAAATATAAACATAATTTAAATATACAATGTGCAAATTGAAAATGATTATCATAACAAAATGAGCAATGGGATTTTTTGCACCACCAGAGATATTCACACGATAAAACTAGACAGGTTACACTTCGGCAATCATAAATTACTAGCCTGTTGCACAATTATCCTGGGCCTTAGAAAGCATTCTTGATCTAAAGTAAAAGCAACTTATAATTATGACTATTCTTCTGGAGAAAAACTTGAAAAGCGCAGAGAGCATTTGAGAGAATTTGAAAAACTGAAAAACAGCTTTTCTAGTAAGCTTGAAATTGTAGACCACGTCATGTAGCTCAGTGGTAATCACGACCAGAACAACATCATATAAGTCTGTCCAGGATTAATCACTTGCCAACAAAATGTTAGCCTAAAACCATCAATTTGAAGCCATTTTCTCAGTAAAATAAAATTCAAAACAAACATGTAAACCTTACCATAATGCAGCAGATTTTCACATAGGATCCATTTTCACCCAACTGATTACAGCTAAGGTTCAAAAAGTAAAAGCACTGATAAAGGATGGATGGAAAGGGTACCTTTACTTCCTTGTATAGTATCTTTTCCCAAGTCAGGAGGCGTTCAAGAGTTGAACAGAGACCCTTTGTCTCTCCAGACTCGAGAAGAGAAGCTGCGTCAAGGCGATACTTTACTCGAAGGGGCGGCTTCGACATCCAGCTTGAACTTAAGTTGCTAAGCACGTTGCTTGAATGATACAAGGTTTCTATAATTCACCCACAAAAAAAACGTTAAATCAAGTTAATAGATATTGTCAAACAGAACAAATCTCGCTGAATGAGATCGGGAACATTTATTTATAGAAAAAAATTAAGAGATACAAGACTTAAGATAAGCGAAAGATACAAAGTTCAAACACACGTAGTAGGATGATAAAATAGACCTAGTCAAACAGGTTGATAAATACATCGGCAAGCAAACTGGTTGTCTAAACATATCTGAATGTGAGCTTCATCCACTCATAATTCTCCCCAAATGAAAAGACCCTCAAGATCAGTGGAAAATCACTGAGGGGGGAGTGAATCAGTGATTAAAATTCCATTTTAGGTTACCTTTTAGAAACAACCTTCACCGCCTGTTAAAGTGATTACTTTGTGTTAAAATCGGGCTTTTATGACTTCAAATTAAATGTTTGATTTTGTTGATTTTGTTTTCTCCTGGTTTCAATTTTCATGCAAAATTGTTTTCTTTTGTATTATTATGCAATTGTATTTCTTTGTGGGTTGTTCCTGTGCGGACCCGTTGTTTGGGCTCTGTTTGCTGGGCTTCTGATTTGTTGCTTGGGCTGTGCAATTTTGTTGGACTCTTTCACATGGTTTGATCCCTCTGCTCCCTTGGAGTTCCATCCTCAGCAGTTGATTGAGGCTAATCGTGCAGCTCTGCTTCAGGGGATTTGTGCTTCTTCGATGTGTTTTCTCGCATGCTGTATTTCGGGCGATCTGCATGCCCCGCCACCCTTCCACTCCTTTTCTGCCAAGCATCTCCGCTGACATTTAATTTATGTTACGCCAACCTGCCATGCGTAATTTCCACGCACCCTCCGCTGAACACATGTCCTCCACGCTGCTCAATGCTGACCGCTCGCCTACTCCGCATTTATGAGTGATGCTCCGTCTTTTTGTTGCTCGACTTGATTTGCGAGGGATCTGCAGCACTCTAGTATTTCCTTCAGCTTCCTGTTTCAAAGAGGAGAGATCCGAGAGAGGAGGACCTCCGGCGTTTTGTTCGACGGCTTCTCCGCCCCCGTTCCGGTGTTCCCTTCTAGTGGAGAGTTCTCATTTTGCGAGCTCTGTGGTGGACCGCAGTCATCTTCGAGGAGTTACAGCCCTAGCAGTGCTTTGCATCTTCTGTGGCTTATACTCTAGGGTTCTTGGTGTAGGCCCGAGTCTGTATGGCCGTCTTTCTTTTCTTGTCCAGTGCTGTGTGTTGTACCTCTCGTACCCCTCAAGGTTTTATTTTCATGATCACAATCACCCTCATATTTATCTAATCTTGTTTTCAAGTGTTTTTGGGTGATAGGAATCATTTCAGATGGCCAAGAAGGCCAAGAAGGCAAAAAGCCAAAGTGGACTGAAATTCAGTCCACCGGCCAACCGATGGAAGACCACCGGCCAGCCGATGGAGGACTGGACAGTAGGCATTCCTCTGTCCAGACCACCGGCCAACCGGTGTCACACCAGCGGCCAGCCGGTGGCACCCTCTCCAAACAGTGGAAGCTACTGCCTCAGCACCGGCCAACCGGTGGCCTCAGCACCGGTCAGCCGGTGGCACCTGCACAGAAGAGGAAGCTACTGCCTTACCACCGGCCAACCGGTGGCCTCCTCACCGGCCAGCCGGTGGAGGCTGAGCCCGAATCCTATGCCATTTTGCACTTACCGGCCAACCGGTGGCTCTGCACCGGTCAGCCGGTGGAGCCAGTCAAACTAGCCGTTAGGCCTTTGACCAGGCTGGTCCACTTGCCCTCCAACGGCTCCGAAGCCCTTTCCAACGGCTCCGAAGACCTCCAACGGCCATATGAGGGTTCCCCCTCTATAAATAAAGGACCTTGAACCCCCGGAAGCCTAAGGAACATAACCGGATCATATACCAAGCCAACGGACACATTTTCCATCATTTGGCGTACCTCCGGCGGACTTCCTTCAAGGAACTCACCTTGCTCCAACAACTTCCACATCCAAGGAGCTCCTTCAAAGAAGCTTGGAAGCGGCCTTCAACATCTCCAATCAACCAAAGGCGCCCAAGACTTCCTCCATTACCGTTTTTCATTATTTATTTATTTTGAGCTTTAAATTTGGGTTTGTGCCTACAAACCCCAAACTCTTTCTCATCCCCCTTTCTTTTGGGTTTCACATCACCATTAAGGTGTGAAAAGGTTGTCAAGCTTTCCTTTAAATAGCTTGAGACATAGGTGAGCTATCATTCACCTGTAAGAAGGATAGTGGGTTCTTGCTCAACCATTAAAAGCAAGTGGGTTCTTGCTCAACCAACAAAAGCAAGCTGTAATAGGTCCTAGTGTTACCTCAAAGCCTAGTGGGTTTCTTGCTAAAACCATTGAAAAGCAAGCGGTAGGAATCTCTCAACGGTTGAGTTGGGAGCGGAGACGTAGGCCGGGTTTTGGCCGAACTCCGTTATCAATTTTGTGTGTCTTGCCTCTTTTATTTCCGCTGCATTTCAACTTTGATTTCAATTTGTTTAATCATTTTTTAAAAGGCAATTCACCCCCCCCTCTTGCCATCACTTCCCATTTTTCTCCGACCTAACAATTGGTATCAAAGGGAAATTTGAGTAATACCCTAACCCGGTTTCAAATTTAAGATCTTTTTTTGATGGCTTCAACCTCTTTCGCCCCCGAAGGCTTTTCATTGGGTCGTGCTCCATTTTTTGATGGAACCGACTATAATTATTGGAAAACCCGCATGACCACTTTTTTAAGAAGCATAGGATATCCTATTTACAAAATTGTCATGCAAGGTTATTCTTTGTCTTCCCCCGACGAATCCAAATGGACCCAAACCGACATAAAAAATTTCGAGCTTGATGGCAAAGCCATGAATGCTCTCCATTGCGGCCTTGACCGAAATGAGTTCAATCGAGTTTCCACATGCACCTCCTCACATGAAATCTGGAAACTTTTGGAGGTTACCCATGAGGGGACCAACAAAGTAAAGGATACTCGATTGGACATGTACCGTCAGGATTTTGAGTCTTTCAATGCATCCATCTGAAAATATTTCTGATATGTTTACTAGATTTACTGACGTGTGCAATGGTAGAAAATCTCTAGGAGATAATATTTCTGCAGAAACTATGGTGAAGAAGATCTTATGGATCCTACCAAGCTCATGGGCTCCAAAGGTGACGGCAATCCAAGAAGCAAAGGACATCAAAAATATGCCGGTCGAAGAGCTCATCGGATCCCTCATGACTTACGAGATCACGATGAGGAGGCAAGCTCAAAAGGAGGGCACACCAATCAAGACACCAAAGAACATCGCCCTCAAGGTACAAAAAGAAGTAAGCTCCTCCTCATCATCATCATCTTCATCTTCTTCATCATCAAGCGGCGACTCGGAAATGGAGAATCTCGCCCGCCAAATGCACAAATTTATGAAGAAGCAGAAGAAGAAGAAGAAATCTCGCAAGGCGCGAAAGCAAGAACCCACCGCAAGATCCGAGCCCAAGGTAAAATGCTACGGGTGCGGCCAAAAAGGGCATTACAAGCCCAATTGCCCACTCAACAAGAAACGGGCTAAGGAAAAAGGAAAGAAAAAGGTCCTCAAGGCGACATGGAGTGACACCTCATCATCCTCCTCTTCCTCCTCCTCCTCGAGCGACCAAGGTACAAAATGCCTAATGGCATTTCATGAGGTAACATCTTCCGACTCCTCCTCCTCTTGTTCTTCAAATTCAAATTCTTTAAATCATCTTTCTTATGAGGATCTCCAATATGCTAGAGACCAACTTGAAAATGGTTTTCATGAACTTTCTTCAAAATTCGTTGCTTTAAAAAAGAATTTCAAAAAACTCTCTTCCGAAAAAGAACAACTTCTTAAAGAGAAGGAAGAGTTGTCCCTCAAAATCCAAAATTTTCCAAATGTTGATTCTATGGAATCAACCATCAAAGACCTAAGAGAATCCCTTGCTAAATTCACCAACGGAGAACAAAACCTTTCAAAACTCCTTGGTTCCCAACGTGTATCCCGAACCACCCAAGGGCTTGGCTATTCCAAGCAAGCTTCCTCTTCCCATGCACCTACTATTTTTGTTAGGGGGAGTTCTAGTTTTAAATTTTGCAACTATTGTAAAAAACTCGGGCACCTCATTTATGAATGCGATTGCAAAAATGCCCGGTATGGTCAACCCAAGTCTATTTTTTATTCGGACGAGTTTTATAGGAGAAGACCCGCTATGAGACAAGTTTGGATTGAAAAATCCCTTCTTGCGAGTCTCCCCGGGCCAAAATTTATTTCCTTTCCCCGGTGATTCATTGTTTTTATTTAGGGGGAGTTAGGATCGTTTAAGCCCTTTTGATTTCAATTTCAAAATTTTCGATTCAAACTATCAATTTCAACACTTAGTATCAAATTTTTCAATTCAAAATTTTCTATTCAATTTTTTGATTCAAAACTTTCAATTCAAACTGTTATTCAATTTTTCATTTTTTGATTCAAATCTTTCAATTCAATTTTCAAAATTTCAATTGATTTAAAATCCCGTTTCCCTCAATCAAGTTTTATGCCCCATTCTATTTTGATAATCACAAAGGGGGAGAAATTCTTGATTGATTGGGGGAAAAATTCTTTAAAGCATGCTTTTCATTTCTTTTTCTACATTGTTTATTTCGGTGATTGTGATCATCAAAATAGGGGGAGATTGTTGTACCTCTCGTACCCCTCAAGGTTTTATTTTCATGATCACAATCACCCTCATATTTATCTAATCTTGTTTTCAAGTGTTTTTGGGTGATAGGAATCATTTCAGATGGCCAAGAAGGCAAAAAGCCAAAGTGGACTGAAATTCAGTCCACCGGCCAACCGATGGAAGACCACCGGCCAGCCGATGGAGGACTGGACAGTAGGCATTCCTCTGTCCAGACCACCGGCCAACCGGTGTCACACCAGCGGCCAGCCGGTGGCACCCTCTCCAAACAGTGGAAGCTACTGCCTCAGCACCGGCCAACCGGTGGCCTCAGCACCGGTCAGCCGGTGGCACCTGCACAGAAGAGGAAGCTACTGCCTTACCACCGGCCAACCGGTGGCCTCCTCACCGGCCAGCCGGTGGAGGCTGAGCCCGAATCCTATGCCATTTTGCACTTACCGGCCAACCGGTGGCTCTGCACCGGTCAGCCGGTGGAGCCAGTCAAACTAGTCGTTAGGCCTTTGACCAGGCTGGTCCACTTGCCCTCCAACGGCTCCGAAGCCCTTTCCAACGGCTCCGAAGACCTCCAACGGCCATATGAGGGTTCCCCCTCTATAAATAAAGGACCTTGAACCCCCGGAAGCCTAAGGAACATAACCGGATCATATACCAAGCCAACGGACACATTTTCCATCATTTGGCGTACCTCCGGCGGACTTCCTTCAAGGAACCCACCTTGCTCCAACAACTTCCACATCCAAGGAGCTCCTTCAAAGAAGCTTGGAAGCGGCCTTCAACATCTCCAATCAATCAAAGGCACCCAAGACTTCCTCCATTACGGTTTTTCATTATTTATTTATTTTGAGCTTTAAATTTGGGTTTGTGCCTACAAACCCCAAACTCTTTCTCATCCCCCTTTCTTTTGGGTTTCACATCACCATTAAGGTGTGAAAAGGTTGTCAAGCTTTCCTTTAAATAGCTTGAGACATAGGTGAGTTATCCTTCACCTGTAAGAAGGATAGTGGGTTCTTGCTCAACCATTAAAAGCAAGTGGGTTCTTGCTCAACCAACAAAAGCAAGCTGTAATAGGTCCTAGTGCTACCTCAAAGCCTAGTGGGTTTCTTGCTAAAACCATTGAAAAGCAAGCGGTAGGAATCTCTCAACGGTTGAGTTGGGAGCGGAGACGTAGGCCGGGTTTTGGCCGAACTCTGTTATCAATTTTGTGTGTCTTGCCTCTTTTATTTCCGCTGCATTTCAACTTTGATTTCAATTTGTTTAATCATTTTTTAAAAGGCAATTCACCCCCCCTCTTGCCATCACTTCCCATTTTTCTCCGACCTAACACTGTGCTGGTTCTTTTTGCTTGTTTTCGGTTCGTTTGGGGTTGTGTGAGTGAGTCCGACCAGTTTGGAGGTGTATCTTACCATCCTCGGACTCAGCTTGGCCGCAGGTTCCTGGAGTGACAAGGGCCACACACTCGGATAGCTTTCATGGTCCTGTTTGTTTTGCTTTTTTTTCCCCTGCTCATCTCTGTTTGTAAGTCTGCTGTTTGTTTTTGCATAATGAAGAAAATTGGTGGTGGTGCTCTTGCCATGCATGTAGGACCAACGTGGTTGTCTCCATTTCCTTTTCTGCAATATCTTTCTTGCTCTTGTTTATGTGTATTCCGTCTCCGCTTCTGCTTTCGTTTTCCTCGTTCCTTTCGAATGCATCAACAAATCCGATCCCCTCTTCACCTCTATTGGGTGTGGACTATCTCATATTGGACTTGATCCACCCCAACAATTGGTATCAGAGCTGGTATATCTAATTTAATGGTGTCTTCCGCAAGTTTGAAGTTGGTAAGTTCAACAGTGAGAACGATTTTAATTTGTAGAGAGTTAAGATGAGAGCTTTGCTTGTTCACAATGTACTCACAAACGCTCTCTTAGATCCCAAAAAACCTGCAGTTACTGTTTCCGTCGAAGGACAGTCGACCACCACGTATGTTGATATTGACCCCAGCAACTTAGAAAAATTCATTGTACGTTGTTGTTAACCTTAGGAGATAAGGTCCTGCGTGCGAAGTCACTTATGAAACCACTGCTAAAGCCATTTGGCTGAAGCTCAAACATCTGTACATGAAACCACTGCTAAAGCACTGCTAAAGCCATTTGGCGAAAGCTCAAACATCTGTATATTAAACCACTGTTAAAGCCATTTGGCTGAAGCTCAAAAATCTGTATATGACTAAGTCCCTTCTTGGTCGCCTGTATAAGAAAATGAGAATTTATAACTTTAAAATGATTCTTGGCACTTTGTCTGAGTCTATCTTGATGAATTTCATAAAGTTCTGATTGATTTAGTTAATATAGATGTTGCGATAATCGATGAGGATCGGGCCATTATTCTGCTGACCTCCATTGATGAGTCTTTCAATTCTTTGAAAGACTCCATGATGTATGGTAGGGAGTCAATTATGTTAGATTAGGTTAAATTTGTTGTGTTGTCTCGAGACATTCAAACACATGGTTTGGAGGACGCTTTTGGGGTTAAGAACAAACCCCAGTCGGGTCAACCGCACGGTTAGCACACGGTTTGGCCAACCGTGCAGCCAAACTGTACAGCCCATTAAAAAGTGGCAAATGACCCTTTTGCCCCTACAGGTTTTAAGAGGACAGCCCCCTTTTTCTTCCCCCTTTCGGCCAGCAGCTCCCCTACACGCGCCCTTCCTCTCCTCCTCTTCCCTTGGGTGGTTCTCCTCCGTTTGTGGCCGGAATCGAATGTCGTCAGGTGAGTTGAAACCCTTGAGGTAAGTCTTCAACTCCATTACCCTATGTTGTGTTCTTTTTCTTCTTCCTCTAGCCTAGGTTTCTCTGATTAGGGATTTTGGTCCCGATTCCACCGGAGCATGGTGAAATCGGATACCGGTGATGGGGGTTTTACTCTGCCTTGGAAGAGGGTGACCCGGAATGTTGTCTACACTTCGTCGCATGCCGATTTGTTGAGGTATGTCACCGCGATGAATTTCTAAAGTTTAAATGTTTTTAATTAAATTGTTGGGGTGGTTGTTTTGATGTCGTTGTTTAGGGCTTTTACCCGATTCGAGGTTGATGGCGTACCACTTGTTGTTGGCAAGCGTTAGGTCAGTGTTCCGGTGCGACTAGATCGGCCGGTGAACTTTTAACCTTCATGCCCTTTTTGAATAAAGTGGTTTTTCTTTATTTATAGATTGTTTGGCTTTATTAATTAATTATAATTTTGTTATAATTAATTAATTATGATGGGCTGATTGTGAGACAGGTCCAGTATGACTTGGATGAGCTTGGACGGGCTTTGGCACCAGCTGTCGACCCTTGGAAAATAAATGAAAAACTACCTAAAGGTAGGTGGTATGTCGTATCTATTCTTTAGTATTTATGCATGTTTACGGTATTATATGGGTGCTCAGGCTCGTCCCTGAGGGCGACGCCCCCTTGTATAAATTCATTTTGATGAATTGTTTAATTAAATGAAACGGGTAGATGATATTGGATGAACGTCCGAGGTCACTAACAACCCCAGTGCACTAGCATCATCCCACGACTTGAGGTTGTGACCATGATCGAGGATCCCATGTGGGATGTCTCTGCTTATTCCTTTCTAGGATCCCAAGAGGGATGTCTTGCTTATATACTGATTTAGAGGACCCAAGAGGGGATGCCTCTGTTTACCGTGGACCTTGAGGATCCTAAGTAGGATGTCTCTCCGATGTTATGATCTAGGGGGCCCAGTGGGTGCCCCCTACGACCCATATGGCCCATGTAGGTCTATATTATACTGAGTTTGCTATAGCTAAGCTCCATGGACTCGAATAGGACGCCTTGGTCAATGGCCCTGGTCCTGGCCTCGTAGGTCTGATATATGATACATTCAGCATAGGTCGTAATTGGTGTAGTGCCATCTTTACAGAATTGTCCGTCGGTATCTGGCATCCTTCGTTGTGGTGATTGGAGGCGAGTATGGGTGATCTCAGTGCTAGGACATCTATTCCCTTGTGGTGACGTAGCTTGCTCAGAGACATTTTCGGCGCTGGCCAAAGCAGTTATTTGTCGATCGGGATTAGAGACCCGAGGATCGACTAAATTATACACGACTTGAGTGGTACGACATCCAGCTCAGTGCCCTCTCACTGGATGTCCAGTTGACCGGATCATGGATCCAGGGATTTGTTGTGGTTTGAGTTATTTATGTTTTACTGCCTTGCTTATACAAATGTATATGTGAGCACATGTATGTGTGTGTCTATATATATATATATATATACTTGTATAAGATGGCACAGCGTCCAGACGATCGGGATCACGGACCCAAGGATCAGCTGTGGGCTTGTTTCTTTTATTTTCAGCAGTTAGTTATTCTTTTATTATTATTTTTATTATGTTGAGTAGCTCACATATACTTACACTGCATTTTACTGGCAATGTACGAGACCGCGTTGGTGGTGTCCTACTTAGTTTTTTACTCACCCCCTGCTCGGGCCGTCATTGTACCGGGGTACCCGAGCAGACGTTTACTTAATTGCAGGCACAAGTTGGGCTGAGGCCTGGGACTGATAGAGCAGGATGACTCGGATTTATATGCAGAGATCATGTATGTGATTCAGCTCAGAGATAGTAGTGGAGACGTGTACTTTTATTTATTTATTTCATTCCTGTATATGTGATCAACCTAGGGGACGATCGGTGTTGTATGTATGACATGGTCGTCTGGGCCGTTACTGCATTCTATTTACTATTATAGCATGCTCCTGTTTCGGTTTATCTATTACTTTCATCCTCTGTTTGTTACTGCTATGGATGATATCTGGATATTTTCGTTGTTATTACTCTGATATGAGGGTATAGTCTCCCCACTATACCACTTTTAGACCATCGCTGCTAGTCGGCAACCTCCGGCATATAAGGAGGCACACTTAAGGTCTTGTGGTGAACCGGCTCGGGGAACGGGATTAGTGGCATCTGGGTCGGGACATTACAAATTGGTATCAGAGGTGTTCTTTTCCTTTTGATTTACTATTTGAGGATATGGTAGAGAAGAGTATTAGGAATGTGTCGGAACCTGTGATCGATATCGGACTGGTGCGTCGAGAACACTTGTTCCAGTAAGAAGTCCTGATTATCGGGGATATGGGATTGTTGTTCTGATCTATGATGTTACAGTTGATTATGATTTCCGCTTCGAGCGACGCACATGTTGTGTGGATTTTATGATTTATAATGGATCTATGGCTCTCGTTGGCAAGAGGCCATTGATAGATTATTGGCTCTTGGCCCGTTGGCAAGAGGTCAGTGATTGATTTTAACTCTTGGCCCGCAAAGGCAAGAGGCGTCCCATGCATCATATTTGGCACATAGGATTCACATGTTATAGGGGTGCCAATGTGTGATTTTACTGATGATAGAGGCCAATTGTTTAAAGTGTTTAACAAAAATCTAAATGGTGTTTTCCTATATAGGTTTTTGGTGGCATTCTACTCAATTGGGCTGACTTGCATATATATTTCCTTCTGATGGCAGGTCATGTGGATCTACGTTGAGGCGTTTAGTAGTGAGGCTGATGACTCGGTCCTCGTGCACAGGAGGTGCAGTGACCCTAGTAGATTGATAGGGCACATGATGTCCATGTGTTGAACCCCTTGTAGGGTGTTGTTTCATAGGTTCGGCTATTTAGAGTGTCAGTAACAACCTATACAGTGTTTTCCTATATAGCTTGGAATGATATTCTACTTAACCGAACTGTGACAGTGATCTACGACACAGATCATTGACACGATGTTGTGCGCATATTGTTGACCCTCATAGGTCAACCTTGGCAGTTGATGCCTTTGTTAATGGTGATCAAAGCGCGGGTAGACACTCGTGACCGAAACGACGTCGGGTGATGGGCGGTCGTGGAATAAATCATGGCATGAGTAAGGTGCCCTATTTTGAAGAGGAGTTCTGAGGGAGCTCCCGGATTAATGAGACTGATGTGTCATGTTGCACAGTCAGCTTAGCCTTGTGATGGGCGACTCGCGGGAGAGTGAGTTGGGTGATGATGATACGCGTCGGTTGCACGTGGTGCTGTTTAAATCGGAAATCGGTGGGTGGTCGTGTGCGAGCCAAGGACCGATGGTTTCAAAGGCTTGTTGTGGGCATGGTTGCTCGGGAGTTGGAGTTGTGGTTAAAATGACGAATGTCCCTCCGTAGTAGAGGAGACATCAAAAATGAATTGGGTACCACGAGACGGTTGACCCGTGTTTGGACCTGGACACACATTGTCGGGAGTCGTTGTGTCAGGAGTTGGTTAAAGGCAAGTATAGAACCTGTTGAGGTTGCGCTCGAGGAGCGGTATAAGGTAAGCATTATGGTGGGGAGTGCACCATTGACCGTTTGAGGGTGGTGATGAGTTGAAATTGGACGGTTGTCGTAGAAATCGTTCTCGGGAAGCGGGAACGGGTGATGCTTGGATGTTACAAGTTGACGCTCAAGGATGGGCGGGTTTCTAGCCATGTCGAATGTTATGTCCAGAAGTGGACGAGGCATGGGCTGCGGTGATCAGGCTTTCGTTTCGTTGATGCGACGACAAGGATGCTCCTAGGGTGGGTGTGGGACGTCGATCGCAGGAGGGCGACCCTCAGGTGAGAAGGGTCGTGGGACCATAAGATCGATTGTATGACAGTGGTTTTAGCACTCGTATGTCATTTGGTAAATGAAACATGTACAACAGGAAATCTCGGTAAATGCAGGTACAGGTTCGGTTGTGGTTTTTGGTGAGATCCAGATGCGGGCGTTAAGCCCGGTGTAGCTTTTGACAATCCATGGATGGATCAGATTTCCATCGGTGCTGGTGCTATAGCACGACTACGGTTTTCTTTGGGAGATGGTTCGATCAAGAGGCGTCACCGAAAGTCGGGTACGGGCTTCGGTGAGCGTGCTCAGAACAATCTCGGTATGCCTTGGGGCAAAGCTAAGTCAATCTAATTTTGAAGATGCATCGGTCGTGGGAGTCGAGCGTTCTTGGGAGTAGTCGACCGGAGGCGGTTCGACTTGAAATTCATCTAATGGTTTGATTCGGTCAGTAGGGTACCGCGTTTAGTGCTCTATCGGGATGAGACGGGTATAGTTCGAGGGTTGGTCGGGACTTTTCAAGAAAAAGTCGGCGCGACCAGGTTGAGCTTGGTTGATGGGAGTTCAATCGTTATGATCAAATCAAGGACCAAGGGAACTCCCATTGCGTGTAGTTTGATAAACGCGTCGGAAGTGTCACTAGGACACTTCGAACATGTTCCAATTAGCGAATCGGATAATGGGAGTACCGTGGCTCAGTTTGGCAGTAGTAGTTCAGTACCCATGGTTGGGAGCGCCATAGGTTGGTTGATAGAAGAGACGATGACGTGATCGTGTCTCGGGTTAGACGGGCTCACGTAAGCGTTGTCTTAGAGTTTCGATGGTGGTGTTGAGCGTTGGCTCGAGTCTCAGCGGCTTAGGTACCGTATGTTTGAAATGACTCTTAGAGGTGTGTTGGGCATTTTGGAAACGCAACGCAACCGTTTAAGCAAACAATCTACGACCCAACTTGATTTTACTGTTAACAACAATCAATCCGAAATCCATCATGATGATAAAACGCTGGATCTTTGGAATAGAACAAAGAACAAAAAAGGAAGAGGGAAGTCTCAGAACCATAGAGAAGATCATCATATGTTGGTTATAATTAATTTAATTAAAAAATAAGAATTACCTTGAAGGAATTCTTTCTCTGTTGATGCTTCCGGTCACGATCTAATGTGATCCGTCTTTGCGTCGCAGAAACCAAGTGTAAACTTCCTCTGGCGGTGATCCACACGTGCTCCACGTATCTCTGGACGTCGCCGAAGGGATCTCCAAGTGCTAGCACGGAAGAGCCTTCGCTTGCAATGTCCGTCTTCGATCGTCTTGAAAGTCGCTTCCAAAGCACTCTCCTTGATCCGATAGAGGAGGATCTCTCTTGTAACTTGAGAACATTCTTGGAGGAAAGGAATTTTCTCTTGGCTTGAGAACTTTCTCCAAATCCGTTGTGCACAACCACAGAGAATGGTCAGATCTAATGAGAATAATGTAATTGGGATTTATATTACTTAGAATAATAAAATAAATTAATTACCCAAAAGCATTTATTCATTTTATTTAATTCTTAGTAAGACCTCATGTCTAATAATAACATTTGACTATTATTATCACTTGACATGCGCCCAACGAATTACACCTAATATTTTTTAATTAAATAAATAATATTATTTCTCACAAATCCCCAGAGAAAACTACACGGTGTGTATATTAATATACACGGCGTGTACTTTTGTTTTTTCATTTTCTTTATTTCCTCCACCACATTTATCAGACCTTGAATAATAACTATTTATTTCTTAAATAAATATCACACCATTATTCGCTAATAAATATATTATTTTGCCCACAATATATTCTCTCGAATAACTAGTGTTGTAATAAATGCGATCAGGCATCTTTGAATAATTATTAAACCACAACCGGGAATAATCTTTATTCAACTTGTTAAATGAATATTTAACTGAGATACTTAGATACACTTAGTGTGTGACCCTTTAAGCCTCTTTCTCAGTGGCATTAGGTGGAGCCTGCCTAAATTCCAAGGTTAGCGTCTAGCAACACGTCAAGGCACCCATAGAGAAAGTCAACACCGCAATGACGTGTCACCTTATACAAACGTTTATCGTGTAATGTAATCTCTTTGTCTCGATATCTCGAATCAAGCGGGTTGCATGCTAGTGTCATCAACCCATGTGCTCGATTAATCTTTCTTTGACCTCCCAGAATTGAACTTGTCCATTCCTTAAACATTCATATCTCTGGATATAGGTCGCCCAGGTTATCATCTTGAGACCTGGCCCATGTAGGTCTATATTCTACTAAGTTTGCTATGGATGAGCTCCATGGACTCGAATAGAACGCCTTGGTCAATGACTCTGGGCCCTAGCCCTCATAGGTCTGATACATGATACATCGGGCATAGACTGCAGTTGTAGTGCCATCTTTACAGAATTGTTCATCGGTATACTGTCACACCCGGTTTTTCATGTCTTGGTTTTGATCTGGTTCGTTGGTAATCACGATCCTTTTCTTAGGTTTTGGGTGAGATGAATGTTGAATTTTGAACTGTCATCTAGGTATAATCATCCTACCATGGGTGCCCCATAGCTTGTTTGGGAGTTTTTGGAAAAAAAGGGTAGTTACTTCAAGATTTGGGTCAACCATGAGCTCATTTCCAGATTTAAAAACAAAATTTGTTTCTTTTATAACTTCTTTGTTTCTCAACATTTTTCACTCATTTCACTTCCCACTGGCCTCCCCTGACCTATTCAAACCACCATATCCATTTAGACCCCTTAGGAATTCATAATCATGGTGGATTTGGGTTATTTATTCAGGTATTGGGTTAGCCCATGAGCCCGTTTCTAGTTTTAAAAAAATAATTTGTTTCTTTTATTCAGGTATTGGGTTAGCCCATGAGCCCGTTTCTAGGCGCACCCTCATGTTCCATTTGCCCTCTCTCTTTGGAGCTCATCTTAATCGTGGATTAGGGCGAAATTTCTGAAGGCTTCTCAAATCGTCCAGATTAGGTAAGGTAATTTGTTTCTTTTATGAATCGTTCATTTTTTCTCTTTCCCCCCAAATCTTCTTTCCCTGGTTCGTCTAGACCTAAGGAGCCTCTCCATTGATTTCCAAGTCATTCCCTCCCCTCTAAGGGTGTGGACCTAAGAGAAGATGAAGAGTTCTCTAGTTTTCAAGGTGAGTTTCCTTCTCCTTTCTCCTCATTCCTCCTCCTTTCATTATTTCTTGGCTCTCTTCCTCCCTAGTAATGCATGACCTAGGGTTCTGTTATCCCATGATTTTTTATGGGTGTTTCATTCTTTTAAGACTGGTCTTCATAGATATAGGGTTTGTGAATCCTCGTGGAAAGTTTTTGGGTGTGCGTTTCCATTCCGCCATGGTTTCAAGGTAAGTTCTCCCAAGCACTGCCTTTACAATTCAAGATACATTTGTTTCTTGTTGTTTGCACCTTATATGTATGCTAGGTATTGTTGTTCACCCTTTGGTTTAATTATTTAGTGTGCAAGAACGGTAGTTTATGCCTTGTTTTGTGAAAATTGTGTTGTTTTGGTTAAAGTGTGCACGCTAAGTGTTTGTTTAAATGATCTATTTGCTTTCGCACCTGACTTATAATGTTTAGAACCTGGTTTAGCTATTTAAATAAATGTTTGGCATGCAAATTTGATTTTATAACCTTTTTAGTGTTAAATAAAGTTTGTTTTTTTAATTGTTGCATGCCTCGTTTTCGAGAAAGTGTCTGGTTGGCTTTTGTGTGCTCAAGGTGATATAAAATGATTGTTTTGGCTTATGAAAAATATTGGCAGCATGTAAATCAATGTTTTTGGGTTCCTTATGTGGGTTCCAATCTGGTTTTGGGTTTTATAATGAAGTGAGTATCGGTTTTTAGGGTGTTTTGGCATGTGTTCTCGATAAATGACCCATTTGGCACCTTTATAGAAATGGATGGGTTTTGAATGTGTAACCTGAGTTTTTGAGGGGTTTAAGTAAATGTTCTATTGCTTACAATGGTGTGTTTACACCTCTTTATGAACAGTGGAATCGGTTCTTTTGATAAATGTTTTTGTGAAGAATGCTTAAAGGTCTGTTTGGCATTTTTCTTGTAAAAATGGTTTTCATGTGTACTTCATATTGTATCATTTGAAGTCATTTTATGGTCTATGAAATTGATTTATTAAATGGCGTTGGGCGGCCAAATCTAGTTTGATATGGTAATGGTGGGTGTTTGTCCTTAAAAGAGCATTTTTTAATGGATTTTATGTGCAAAGTCTCATTATACTTCTTGAAATTGTTTTATGAAAATTTTAAGTGGTTTATTGATCCGTGGAAGAAATGTGAAGCATGTTTGTCGGCTTTTTGTGTGTGTATGATTTGGGAATGACATTTTCATGTGCAAAGTGTATTTGATAATATGTGGAACTTGATTGAGCACTTAAAGGAAACTCGGGTATCTAGATGGGCGAACGTGTACTAGTATGATAGTGATCCAGAGTGGTTTCGTCCCTATTTCACGTAGAAAGTTTGGCGATGACAACACTAACTAAACTATGATAATGATGATGTTGGGGACCACTAGGTTATGGGTATTTGTTCCCTACTAGTGGGTTGTGCACGAGAACGGATATTTTTTATGGTTACTTTTACACCGAGATACGAGGTACCTGGGGCCCACAACGAACTAGTGCCTAAGGGTGTTCCTGTGACTTGTGCTCATTGGCTATTTTGTACTCTCCGTCGGCATACGGTGTGTTTGGTTCATAAATTCAGCAGCGTGTGTGTTTTATTTAAAAGTGTACATTCTTTAAAGCAACCCTCTTGAAAACTGTTTTTATTTTGAAGTTTCATCTCTTTGAAATTGGTTACTAGCATTTCCTGGTTATGAAAACTTGCAAACATTTTATTTTATAATTATTATAGCATGGAACCATGTTTGGAAAACATACTTTTATATATTGTATTTCAAACTTAAAATTGATGTTTCTTTTATTTTAAAGGTGGTGCATTGGGAATAGAATATCGAGCTAAACTAATGAGTTTTAATACTCACGCCTATAGTCTTCTTCTGTTTTAGCCCTTGTACAGGTTTCAGCTTGAGTTCGATCGCCTTGGGCGACGTCTAATCGATGTATTGAAGAGTGACCAGTGGGGTTACATAGAGTTAGTTGGTTGTTAGGTTTGGTCGGTTGAGTTGTCTGGTTCAGTTGTACTTTGAGTTTCATGTACAATTAATGTTTAGTTCAACTTTTATATAAATGCATGTTGGGCTGTCCATTTCTTTCTACTGCTTGGTTATTGTTTATTTTTGGGCGAAAACGTTCCCCTATCACTCTAACCGATGCTCTCGGCGCTTGTCGCCATCCCGGGAGGATCAGGAACGCCTCTTAGAACTTGTCGCGGAGCGGCCCGGGTGACCAGTTCAGGGTCGACCCGGACTGGTTCGTGGCATTTACAACACTCTTCGCTATGGTGATTGGAGGCTGTGATCCAATGGCTAGGACATGTATTCTTTTGTGATGACGTAACTTGCTCAAAGACATTTCCGACGTTGGCCGAAGCAGATATTTGTCGGTCGGGATTCAGGACTCACGAGCTGCCGAAATCGGGGGGAACAGGGAGGCGGAAATCGTGGGTACAGGGGCGGCGGAAATCGAGAGCGACCCGATGGAAATCAGGGGTGGCGACGAAAATCATTGTTACGATGGAAATCGACGATGCAGTGCAGCAGTGAGGGCTATCATAGAAATCGTAGGTAGGAAGGGATGGAAATCGGGGGGCGATCGCGAAGGATGGAAATCTTGGGTGCAGCCTTGCAGGCAATCACGGAAATCGTGGCTTTTGGAAATCGGGTATATTTTCTCAAAATGAGTAGCGGCAAACATAACATAACATTTAATATATTAATAAGAGAACTAAATCAAACTCTATAAATAGAACCATCTATCGCCCAAAATACACACCACACTGCAGCATGTTGGAATAGGAGCAAACACGTTGGGGGCAGAGGGAATAACAGCAAACTCGTTGTACTTTTGTTGAATTTAAGTTTTTTTTAATTTAAAATATTATTGAAAACTTTATATATTTAATTATGTGCGCATGCGCCTTAGTTGCGCCTCACGCCGCGCCTTGCACCACATCCCCAAGCGGCCTTTGCGTCTTATTGCGCCGCGCGCCTTTGACAACAATGACAGCGTCCAGACGATCGGGATCACGGACCCAAGGATCAATTGTGGACTTGTTTCTTTTATTTTCAGCAGTTAGTTATTCTTTTATTATTATTTTTATCCCGTTGAGTAGCTCACATATACTTACACTGCATTTTACTGGCTATGTACAGGACCACGTTGATGGTGCCCTACTGAGTTTTGTACTCACACCCTGCTCGGGCCACCATTGCACTGGGGTACCCGAGCAGACGTTTACTTGATTGCAGGCACGGGTTGAGCTGAGACCCAAGACTGATCGAGCAGGATGGCTCGAATTTGTATGTGGAGATCAGGTATGTGATTTGGCTCGGAGATAGTAATGACGCCTTGTACTTTTATTTATTTATTTCATTCCTGTATATGTGATCGGCCCAGTGGACGATCAGTGTTGTATGTATGACATGGTCGTTCGAGCCGTTATTACATTCCATTTACTATTTCAGCATGCTTTTGTTTCAAGCTATCTATTGATTATGCCCTATGTTTATTACTGTTAAGGATGATATCTGGTTATTTCCGTTGTTGTTACTCTAATATGAGGGTATAGTCTCCCCATTGTACCACCTTTAGAACATCGTCGTTAGTCGGCAGCCTCTGGCGTACGGAGAGACGCACTTGGGGCCTTATGACGAACCGGCTCGGGGCACCGGATTAGTGGCATCCAGGTCGGGACGTTACAAAGAGGCTGCGGGCAGACATGAGCCACAGTGGTGATAAGTGATAATCATGTCGGGTGATTATGTTTAAGACTTGGGTTTTTCTAGTTATTGAAAACTACCCGAACCAGCTTATAGGTAGGCTAGTTAGGTTGTAAGAACATCACCAGTGATGCTTTCGTTTTATTTGAAAGGTGGAGATTTGTTAAAATCAAGCTTTTACGGTTTCAAAAATGTTTGATTTTGTTGATTTTGTTTTCTCTTGGTTTCAATTTTCATGGAGAATTGTTTTCTTTTGTATTATTATGCAATTGTATTTCTTTGTGGGTTGTTCCTGTGTGGGCCCGAAGTTTGGGCTCTGTTTGTTGGGCTTCCAATTTGATGCTTGGGTTGTGCAATTTTGTTGGACCCCTTCTCGAGGCTTGATCTCACTGCTCCTTTGGAGTTCCAACCTCATTCGTTGATTGAGGCTAATCATGCAGCTCTGCTTTGGGGGATTTGTGCTTCTTCGATGTGTTTCCTCGCATGTTGTATTTCGAGCAATCTGCGTGCGTCGCCGCCCTTCCGCTCTGTTGCTACCACGCATCCCCGTTGTCGTGTGATTTTTGGTACGCTGGCCTACAGTGCATGATTCTCGCACGTCCTCCGTTGCACACGTGTTCGCGCCACTACGCGATGCTGGCAGCTTGCCCGCTCTGCATTTATGAGTATCACTCTGTCTTTTCGTTGCTCGACTTGATTTGCGAGGGATCCGCGGCTCTCCAACATTTCTTCCGGCTTCTGGTTTCAGAGAGGAGAGATCCGAGAGAGAACCTCTGGCATTTTGTTCAACGGCTTTTCCGCCCACGTTCTGGTGTTCCCTTCCGGTGGAGAGTTCGCATTTTACGAGCTCTGTGATGAACTGTAGCCATCTTCCAGGAGTTCTAGCCCCGACAGTGCTTTGCATCTTCTGTGACTTCTACTCTCAAGTTCTTAGTGTAGGCCTGAGTCTGTAAGGCGGTCTTTCCTTTGTTTTTTAGTGTTGCGCTGGTTCTTTTTGTTTGTTTTCGGTTCCTCTGAGGTTGCATGAGCAAATCCGTCCAGTTTGGAGGTGTATGTTACTATACTCAGACTTGGCTTGACCGTGGGTTCCTGGAGTGACAAGGCCCTCACACTCAGATAAGCTTTCGTGGTCCTATTTGTTTTGCTTTCTTTTTCGCTCGTCTGTTTGTAAGTCTGCTATTTGTTTTTGCATGAATAAAGAAAAACAGTGGGGTGTTCTTATCATGCGTGTAGGACCAAGGCGGTCCGAAGCACATAAATATTTGTCACTATTTACTTTTATGCAATATCTTTCCTCTTCTTGTTTCTATGTGCTCTATCTCCGCTTCTGTTTTGGTTTTCCTCTTTCTTTTAGAACGCATCAATAAATCTGATCTCCTCTTCACCCCTGTTAGGTGTGGACTCCCTCGTATTAGACCCGCTCCACCCCAACACTTTGATCGTTGTCACACAAAACCAAACGCATACATAGAGGGCGCAACAAATTTTTATAAGGTTCACCTCTCAAAACGATAAGGCTAATCTTTGGCATGATCCAGATTCACCCGAGATCATACAGTCCACTAGTTTTATCATGTGGATTACAGACAAGGAGGGTTTATTCTTGAACTCGTGTTACACATAAGTCTCCCAACAACAAAGATATAAAAATGACCTTTGAACAGCAGGAGAGTATCCAACTAGATAAGACTTTCATCGAGTTTTCATTGTGTTTCTTCTTCCTTCTCTTCTACTTGCGCAGCAGCAAGTATCTTCCCCTTCTTCTTCTTTCTCTCCCTTCGATAATCTGTGAATATTACTTTTCAATGCATATCGATCACAATAATATTTGCACAGCATTGCAATTATTATCTTCTCCAACAGCAGCGATTTTCCCTCTCAAAATTCGAATTTCAAATTCAAAACTCAGAGAAATAACTGCCTTTAAACTGCTCTTCAACTTCTCTTCTTCTTCTCATTTCGTCTTCCTTCTTTCAAAACAGTTTCAGGCCATCGCAGTGCAACAGTACTTATTGCAGCGTGAACAAGCAGTTTTTCATGACCGCTTCGCAACATCTTCCTTCACGGAGCAAACACTTCTCTTTCACTTGCTTGAATCACAAACTCCCTTTGTAATGATTAATACATGCATGCACAGCTTCAGCATCGTCTGATTTCAAAATAACCCCTGAATTCTTCTAAAACTTCTAGAGAAAACAAATTTTGGCCAAAACAGAAATGAACCTTATGAAACAGGAATAAACCTTACGGTATTTCCCCTTTGCCAAATTTTCGATCTCTTCACTCTGAATGAACCTTACGGATAAAGGATCTCCTCCATGCCTTCGTCCAAAATCCCAAACATCATCCATTTTGTAAGGCTAAATGAACATTATGAAGTCTGAGTCAACCTTACGAAGTCAGGAAGTTAACCTCATGCAGTCTGGAAGTTAACCTTACGAAGTTTGGATCAACCTTACGAAGTCATGAGACAACCTTGAGACAACCTTACGAAGTCATGAGACAACCTAATGAAGTCTTGAGACAGCCTTCCGACATCATGAAACAACCTTACAAAGTATCCCTTGCCTCTGGAATGAACCTTATGAAGCTCAAAATGAACCTTACGGGGTTCATGTCTTTGCTCATTTTTCAAACTTTTGCCAAGGCAAGCCTTATGAAGTTCTCAGGATCAACCTTACGAAGTTATGGTTCAAACTTACAAAATTCCCTTTGTCATTTTTCAAGTTCAAATCTGTTCAACTCCAAAGACTTCCATACCACTTCAAAACATCTCCAGACTTGTTGCAAACTTCCCCAAACTGCCAAAAAGCTTTCACCTCACATAATAAACATTATATCACATGAGTGTTTCTAACGGAAACTTCGACGGCCTTCCACTTCGCAATGTTTTGAGTTATCGCAGACCTACTTTCCAAAGACAAGCGATCACTAGGACTTTTACCAGCGACGCTTTGGAATATTCGTTGGTCGAGAGGATGGGATGTCAGGCTCGTCTCACCCTTTTAAGAAGAATTATTACCTACTTCAGGGTTCTCTTATAGATTTAAAACGTGTTCGTGAATCCTTCTCAAATCTAAGTGCGGGACAGATTACCACTGTGCAAGTTATCAATCAAAACCATGCATCGATGTGAACATCTGTACACATCAGGGGTTCCTCATCTTTCTCTTATTAGTTAGTGATGATATGGTTTAAAGCAGCACAGTTGGACACTGGTATTTCTCATCATCCAGGGAAGCAGTAGGTGTTGTGAAGTTGGGATCGAACCCATGAAAGAAGATTCATATGTATCACTGTGAAGGGAATCAGAACCCACATAGTTCGGTACCTCTTAATAGGATACGTCGTACCTTTTAAGGTTGTGTGACGGGACCACTTCCAAGCAGTTTAACAGACGTCTGGGCTAAAGGTGCCAATGATTGTGTCACAGGTACGCATGAGAGACCCTTTCTTGTTCATCCTGTTTGTTAATAACTAAACAGGATAAGATATGGTTTGGGCTTACACCTAGTAAGAGAGCCACATATGGATGTCAACCTCATGTTTGTTGGTAACGAGACGAGGAAGGAAGGTTGGAGAGGTTGTGGCTTACACCTAATAAGAGGCCTAAGATATGGATGTCCACCGCATGTTTGTTGGTAGCTAGGCGAGGAAGGAAGACTAGAAAGGTTGGGGCTAACCCCTAGTAGAGGGCCCATATATGGATGTCCACCTCCTGTTTGTTGGTAACTATACAAGGAAGAACGGAAAGGTTATGGCTTACGTCTAGTAGGAGGCTCGGATATGGATGTCCACCTCCTGTCAATAACTACATAATGAAGGAAGACTGAAAAGGTTGGGGCTTACACCTAGTGGGAGACCCATATATGGATGTCCACCTCCGGTCTGTCGGTAACTAGACAAGGCTGAGAAGTTTAGGGCTTACACCTAATAGGAGACTCATATATGGATGTCCACCTCCTGTCTGCTGGTAACTAGACGAGGAAAGAAGACTGGAAAGGTTGGGGCTTACGCCTAATAGGAGGCCCAATTTATGTATTGGGATGTTGGGATTGAATGTAATATTCCGCGTTTTGAACCGGACGAAAAAGCGACGGAATTTAAATTTTCCGTTAACTGGGCAAGCCTTTTTTTTAAAGCCAAGCGTCGGAACTCTTCTTTTCCAAGAGTTGACAGTGCGAGTGTTTTTCTTTTAAAGAAATTAAATTAAATTAGATTAGATTAAAAGTTAAATTGGAAAATAAATTTAATGGCATTTAAATGAGAAAAAAATGGAAAAAATAGTTTTTTATTTTAAATGAAAATAAAATAAAAAAATAAAACCTAATTAAACTCTCTCCCTCACACCCCTCTATTCGACCCGCAGCGCGCAGCCCCCATAGGGCTCCTCCCTTCGTCGCGCGACCTCCCCTCCACGGCCTCCTCTCCCCTTGCTCCAATCCGGCCGGATTTCTTCCGATTCTTCACCGAATCTCCGCGGTAAGTTTCTCTCTCCCTTCTCCTCTTAGTTTCAAGCTTCGTATCGGCCTCTTCGTCGCCCGGTGGGATACGGCCGAACGCCTAGGGTTAGGGTTGATTCCGTTTTCAGTTTGTTTTTGTTCTAGGTTGGTGCGGAAGGCCTCTCAGGTCTCGTTGGTGCGCGTTCTGACAACCGCCACCGAAGGCGAGGCGGTTCGGGTTTTTTCAGTCCGCCGGCTTTGTTCTGAGGTAAGATTTTCTCATGTCGCTTGGTTTTGCACCTGTCTATTTTAGGGCTTTTGGTATTTATGAGTCTCTGGTATGTTGTTTGTAGTGCGTTGAACTTCGTCGTGTGGTTTCGGGGCGATTTGGTTTATCGCCGCCGTCCAAGGTAAGGTTTTTGACCCACTGTTTAGTTTCGCCCTTGTTATATGGTGTTCTTTGGGTGTTTTAGAGTTCCTAGTGTTTATCTTGTAGAGCGTTGGTCCCTGCCTGTTGGTTTTGAGTCGCCAAGTCAAGGGCGACTCGCCTGCGTGTGCATAGGTAAGTAAATATATGTATGTGGGTTCCCCCGTTACAGTGATTATACACATATGGGGTTAGGTGTGTCCATGCCTATATATATAAATGAATGCGCAGGTGAGTGGAGACTGACATATGCATATAAGCAAATATGTAAGGATCCCCTTGCGCATGCCCATGGCCATGAGGGTGTGTGCATAGGGGTTAGGTGTCCTTGCATTTTGTGAAAGAGTGTATGCTCAGTGGGGGAGCAGCAGCTTTTAGTTAGAAAGCATGAAGGGTCGGAGTAGACGGCTTAGTTCCACGTGAGGTTGGATCCCATTCTTTTGCCTTTTAATTTAAAGAATGCATCAATTAATATTTTTAATAAATTTCTTACTAAACTTTTATTAGTTTTTACTTAATGCATTAAAATATAGATTAACTGCCTTTTTAATGAGAATTTAGTGTGATTCCTGATAGAAGTGTTAAATGTGATAAATGGTTGCTTGATAAGAAATTCATGGTTTTATAATAAAACCCCTTTAACGGAGGTGCGCTGTCTGCGAAAACTCACAATGATGATTTATGATTCTTTTTAGTTTTTTTGGCTTATTGCATTTGTTTAGTGCTGAACAAGTTTTAAAATAAATGTTAAATATCACTAAATGAGTTGTTTGATAAAGTAATGACATGTTTTCTAATAAAACTCCTCCAATGGAGGTGAGTTGTCTTCAAGATAAAAATGTAGTGGTAGACTTTTATGCTTGCTTGCCTTAATGTCTTATGTTTCTTTATGCTCGACATTATAATTGTTAAATGACATGCTTGTACATGACTCTTCTTGGTTATTTCTAAATGATGCTAATAGAAGACCCAAGACACCTCCAAAGTGTGTGGCTCAACCTTTAATTAGGATGACCAGTATAGGGTGTCTACCCTCTCGTCTTTACTTCGTCGCTTATGTCGTGTCGCATCTTTGTGAAGCTCGTTGCAACCTTCCGGCGATGTCTTGTCATCACTTATTAAATTGTCTGGTTTGTTCAACAGTGTCGTTGTGGCCTTCGCTTATGGCGAAACTCATTCGAGGTGTTCACCTTGCCTCTTGACCACCCCTTTTTGAGTGTGCCCCGCCTAAATGCCCTCTTTCCTTGTTCTTTAAGTTATACATGTAATGGGATAGTTTGAGTTGAATGCCCTGCTTGAACAAGTTGGTTAGCTTGTACTATTTAATGTCATTAATAACCTATCATTGAGGCATGTTGATGTCATGTGCTTTTGTTTACATTCTATTGCTCATGCAAGTGCCAAATTGTGATAACCTGTTCTAGTGGTTTGACTTGCATTTTAAACTGGTTCGCTTAATACGGGTCGGGTGAGAACGTGAGTTCCGTATTAAGGACTCATTGATGGACTCACGTGCTCGGGTGGTTATACCACGACGCGTCGGGGAAACAATGTCTTAGGCTCTGCCAAACGAGGGTTTCCCTGAGCTTTCTAAATACCTATGAGTGATACCGGTTCCCAAAGGGATTATCGAGGATGGACTCGTTGGCAAAGTGGCTACGCCAAGCCTCGGGTGATATCAACCCCTTCTGTGTGATACCGGGACGAGCTCATGGTAAAGTCATGCCTCGAGCGATACTTGGTCTTTCGAAAGATTTCCTTGGACATGCTCGGTGGTATTGGGTAATTTGAAGGATGTACCGTAGCGATACCTTTTGGGACGGGCACGGACTCCAACTCTACAACTTAAACATAATAATAATAAAGATGTTATTTGGTTTCCCTTGTGGATTATGATACCTTTATGATGTCCTGTGACATTTTTTTATACTTATATTAGACCCGAAGTCAAAGCAGAGGCTTTGGGGTATGTTTCCTTTTTTTCTGTCTTCTGTTTTCTAGCCTCTTTTATATATAAATATACATCCTGCTTCTTACAGGTACTTGTTCAGATTTCTGGCTTAGGTCGAAGCAGGTGATATGGGAAGGGTGTCTGTTTATGAACCCAAACCAAGTTGCTAGTTTCAATTGCTAACACACACCATTATTTTATATGGCACCCTTTTTAATTTACAATTCATTATCTGGATTGGGTTAGACACCGGTGGTGTCGGCCTACAGAGATTTATATCTCACCCTACTCGGGCCGCCATAGCACTGGGATACCCGAGTAGACTTTTCTTATTCGCAGGACTGTGGATGATGATTGATTGCTTATGTTGTGTTGTTTGTATCTGGGAGTTAAGAGCAAAGGACCGAGCTGGAGCTCGGAATGCTCAAGGAGATTGACCGTGGGGCTTTGATGTCTTTCCTTTTTTATTGTACTAGGTTGTCAAGCATGTTGTATTGTTTACTGCTTTCAGTGTGTATCATCACCATGACATGCATTCATTTGTTATATAATTTGGCGTTGGTCGCTTCTATAAAATTGTTAAATATTATCTTCCGCTGCTTCGTCAATTATTTATTTATTGCTTTCGTTGTTGTCTTTTACTTATACTATGTAATATCGTTGTGCAACTCTGATAAGAGGGTATAGTTTCCCCACTATAACCTCTCGAGACCCTCGCTGCTAGACGGCAGCCTCTGGCGTACGGGGAGATGCGCCTGAGGTCATGTGACCCACCGGTCCGGTCACCATCTTAGAGGTGAGCCGGGTCGGTATGTTACATTGAACCTCAAAGAGGTGCCCTATAGAGGGCTTCAGAATAGCTAGGGCAAAGGGAGCTCGTACCTTGTTTTCTATCCCAAAATTACGTTGAAAATTGGAGGCGAGGGGGGCTATTTATAGACAGAGGTAGACAAGGGCACGGTGCTTCACACAAAGGACCTGGGCGCGCAAACTTGGGCACGCAAACTTGGGTGCGCAACCAAAGTTCATCTTGATACAAAACCGGAATATTTCAAAACTCCTTCTAACTTCAAACGGATATAACTTTTGATCCGGGTGTCGGTCCACGACTAATCAAATCAAAGCCTGTGAAATGAGTTACGCCCCTAGCTATGGGGTTCCCCTGTAGCATGTGTTTTCTGAGGCCAAAAAGTGCCTAGAAGACCCTTAAAAATGGGTTTTACGGTTTTGATGCCCTTTTCCGTCAGCAATAAGTAAAATACATGGGTCACTCCCAATGAGAGGTTCTCACCGCCACGTAACTAGATCGGACAGCATTTTTAAGAAATCTCCATCCCTCAGTGTGTGGGCAATCATGCGGCGCATGGAGTCTCATTTGCTTGAGTGGCATGCCTAGGACGCTTAAGATCCAACTTGATGCCTTATTCACAGAATGTCCAGCTGATACCTGGAATTATATCTTAATATTTAGCGGAGGCGAGTACAAGTGATCCTCGGGGCTAGGACAAGTATCCCCCTATGATGATGTAGCTTGCTCAGAAATATTTCGGCAATGACCAGAGCAGGTATGGTCGAACCAAGGTAGCCATGAGGCCCAAGGTACGATAGTGGTTACTTCGTATATTTTCGACAGTAGATGTTATTATTATTTCAGTTGACTAGTTCACATACACATACCCTATTTTTACTGGCTATGTGCGGGACTGCATTGGTGGTGCCCTAGTGAGTTTTGTACTCACACCTTGCTCGGGTCGTCATTGCACTTTGATACCTGAGCAGACTTTCACTTGGTTGCAGGCACAGGTTGGGTTGAGGCCCAAGACTAATTGAGCACGATGGCTCGGATGTGCACATGGAGTTTGGTATGTGGTACGTCTCAGTGTGGGCAGTAGAGCCTTGTACATTCATTGTTTATTTCTTCCTTTCTTGTATTTGTAGTCGACCCAATGGGCGATCAATGTTGTATGTATGTTATAGTTGTTTTATTTTATTCAGCTTTCGCTTACAGCTTATTGTCATGTTTAGTTGTTTCTGTTGTTTTGTTTACTCTAATATGAAAGCATAGTCTCCCCGTGATTACACCCTAAGCCCTCGCCGCTAGTCGGCGGCCTCTGATGTACGGGGAGGCACGCTTGGGGTCAGGAGACGATCCGACTCGGTTACTATTCATAGTAACCCGGGTGGGGCGTGACATGTGTGGTGCGGGTTGATATAAGCTAAGACCTCCCATATTGTGTGATGTGTCTACTCGGTGTTTGTCACCAACCCTTGACCTATTAGAGGCGGGTGGCACACTTGGCTTACCGCCAACCCGGGCGGGGCCCCGGTGGGTCGAGTCGTATCATGATAGGCATGAATTAGGCAAGACCCCTGGCGAAAGGCAAAAAGTTGTTGAAAAAGACGGAAAACACTAAACAATTTGTTAGTCTCAAAGTGCATAAGAATTAGAAAATCCCAAAGTTCTTTGATTGTGTTCGTGTTTTGGCCATATATTTAACCAGTTTGTCCATCAAATTGAGGGTGAAGATTTTGTTGTCCTCAAGTTTTCAAGAAGCAAATAAAGGATCTTTTGGATCCAGAGGAGGATTGATAAGATGGGCATAATGACTCGTTCCCTTCAAAAAAACAATAATTGTATTTCGTTACATCATATATTTGGAAGAATCAAGAAGCTCATCCAAGAGGATGCGGTAATCATCTCGAGTTTGGCAATATGGCAGTCATAGAGATGGACAACAGGATCAACAAAAACAGCAACAAAAATAGGAACAAAGGGGCCTGTGGTAATCATCGAAATGGAGTAGCAAGAGTCATGTTGTTGGGACCGTAAATGATTTGACTCACCGGTGCAGCGATAATCACAAGATAAAATAAAGTGCAAAAATGCGGAAAATAATTGAACACCAGATGTAACGTGGAAAACCCCCCAAAATAAAAGGGGTAAAAAAACCACGGGCAAATATAAGGATCACTATGGGTAAAAGTGGATACACACTCTCTCACTATTACAAAGAGAAAACTCTCGTAAAATCTCTTTTGAATAAGTGGGGAAACCGCCTCATAAAATATCGCACATAAAAAGAAACAGCTGAAGCTGATTAGAGGAGATGATGAGATGTTGAAACCATCAAGGAAAAGCCCTTTTTATAGGCAATCCTCACCCTTGCCTTCTGCCTTCTCCCGTTGGTGGGTTTGGTGGGTTGGCCACCAACCATCTGCCCAATTGCCACCCACGCCCGCCACCCCTGACAAAGCAAGGGGCGGCCACCGTCTGTGGAATAAAGAATTATGCCGACACATCTCTCACTTGGAGATTTGATTGATAACCAATCACATCTCCACACATCCTTTCTATTTGTCAAACTATGCTGCTCAAGTCTCTGCAAGGCCGCTCGAGGATCTGCACCATTTGAACTTATCAGAGTCAACTGCCTTCGTCAGGAAATCTGTCTGATTTTCTTTAGTATGAATTTTCTGCATATCCACACTCCCTACATCACATCTCAGACAAAGTGATATTGTACCCCAATGTGTTTCGTCCTGAAATGGAAAGATGGATTCTTTGCAATGTGTAAAGCGCTCTGACTGTCACAAAACAATGAAATCCAATCATGTCTGTGCCCGAGCTTCTCCAACAACCTTCTCATCCAAATTGCCTCTTTGAAAGTCTGTGTAGCTGTCATGTACTCCGCCTTTGTCGTGGATAAAGCCACAACTAATTGTAACTTTGAAATCCAGCTCACAGCTCCTCCTACAAGAGTAAACACATAACCAGTAGTGGATTTCCTCCGATCAGAATCACCTGCAAAATCTGAATCAACATAGCATCTAATAGTGAAATATGATCCTCCATAACATAATGCATCATTTGAGGTCTCTTTGATGTATCTCAAAATCCTCTTTACTGTACTTCAATGCTCCCGTCCTGGATTCGCCATGTACCGGCTAACTGCTCTCACTGCATGTGCAATGTCTAGTCTGGTACAAACCATAGCGAACATCAGACTTCCCACTGCTGATGCATACGGTACTCGAGACATTTCAATCATCTCTGGTTCACTGCTAGGACTCATCGTTGAGGATAACTTGAAATTAACAGGGAGTGGGGTAGATATTGGCTTACAATCTTACATGTTGAAGTGTTTCAAGACTCTTTGTAAGTAATTCTTCTGTGATAGCCAAATCTTCCCATTATTTTTGTCTCAGTAAATCTGCATCCCAAGAATCTTGTTTGTTGGTCTTAAGTTCTTCATATCAAACTCTCTCGCCAACCATGCCTTCGTCTCTTGAATTTGATCATTGTTGGAGTCTGCAACCAACATGTCATCCACATACAACAGAAGAATGATGAAATTATTACCATCTGAACCTCTGAAATATGCACAATGATCTTAATGAAGTCTATTGTATTTAAGGCTCGTGATATAGGAATCAAATCTCTTGTACCAAAACCTCGACGCCTACTTGAGACCGTACAGAGATTTATTCAACCTGCAAACCAAGTTCTCTTTGTCTTCTTCTGTAAAGCCTTTCAGTAGGAGCATATAGATCTCTTCATCAAGATCACCATGGAGAAAAGCAGTCTTCACATCCAACTGCTCTAGGTGTAAATTGTATGTAGCACACATAGTCAGAACTATCCAAACAGTCGTCAATCTAACAACAGGAGAAAATATTTCATTGAAATCAATACCTCCCTTCTGAGCATGTCCTTTGACCACCAATCATGCACGATATCTTTCCATCTGATCCTTTCCATCCCGCTTGATTTTAAAGACCAATTTGTTGTTGATACCCTTCCTTCCATGAGGTAATGGAACAAGATCCAAAGTCTTGTTCCCGTGCAGGGCTTCAAGTTCCTCCTGCATCGCCTGAAGGTCCCGGGCGCAGCGGAAGCTCGTGGGTGGATGTGCCCACTTGGCTTTTTGTCATTTGCAATGATCAATCCGGGATCAATACGATGATAAACGCCAGTCTCCACGGATCGAATCACAGAAATAGACAAAGAAGAAGAAAAGTCTTGGAACCATAAAGGAAGGATCATCACAGGTTGATTATAATTAATTTAATTAATTGACAAGAAGTACCTTTTATGGCGTTCTTTCTTCGTTGATATTTCTGATCACGTTCTGATGTGATTTGTCGTTGCGTCGCAGAAGCCAAGTGTAGACTCCCTATAGCGGTGATCCACACGTGCACCACGTATCTCTGGACGTCGCCAAAGGAATCTCCGAGTGCTAGCGTGGAGAAGACTTTGCTTGCGTTGTCCGCCTTAAATCGCCTTGATCCGATGGAGGTGGATCTCTCTCGGTTTTGAGAGCGTTCTTGGAGGATGAAGTTCTTTCGGTCTTGAGAGAATTTTCCAGAATTGTTGTGCACAACGATTCTTCGGAAAAGAGTTGGGGTTGTGAGGATATTTATAATCGGGTTTGAGGTTGTAAAGTTATGACAATAAATAAACGCGTTACGCGTTTTATTTATTTTATTAACTCTTTTGAAAACCCCATGTCGAATCATTAATTCTTTAACATGCGCCCACGCTGATTATAATAAATATCATTTAATAAAACGATATTTCCTCAAAATCCCGACTGGAAAAACTACACGGCGTGTAATCATAAATACACGGTGTGTACTTGTTTTTCATTAAAAACTACACGGCGTGTAATCATTAATACACGGCGTGTACTTGTTTTCAAAATAAAAACTACACAGCGTGTAATCATTAATACACGGCATGTACTTGTTTTCATTTTATTCTTCCTCCAACATTAAAACGATTTAGGCTTACTCGAATAATTATTAAACCACGTATGGGAATAATCTTTATTCTACTTGAGATACTTGGATACACTTAGTGTGTGACCCTCTAGGCCTCTTTCTCGTTGGCATTAGGCGGGTTTGCCTAAAGTCCAAAATTACTGTCTAGCAACGAGTCAAGGCACCCAAGAGAAAGAAGTTGACACCGCATTGACGTGTCACCTCATACGAACGCTTACTGTGTAATTTAATCTCTTTGTCACAATATCTCATCAAGCAGGTTTCATGGCAGTGTCATAAACTTATATGTTTGATCTGTCATTCTTTGACTTCTAAAAATAAACTCGTCGTGACACCATGGCCATGGAATTTGTGCGACAGTTTTATTTCAATCAAAGGGCCCGAGATATCTACTTCCATAAATATGGAAGGGACAAATCCTTCCTCGACTTATCTATTAACAACATGTCATTCGTGACGCACCCAACGTACCCTACTTCCCGCCAACTCTCTTCGTGAGGGTTTTCGTCAGCAAATCCAAGTGCGCGAGTCATGACATGAGTTAATGATAATCTTCCAGTCTAAGGACCGTTACACACGCTCGTAGATGACGGTCTGTATACTATGTGCGACAGTTAATGATAATCTTCCAGTCATGACATGAGTTAATGATAATCTTCCAGTCTAAGTGCACTAGTCATGACACGAGTACTCGCACATGACGGTCTGTATACTATGTGTCCTATCATAGTATGTCATCTAACCGTAGAACTTTATTTAAGAATATTGTTATAGCATTTCAAGGTTCTCATCATAACGGGGATCTGTCATGACCTTATCAATGCAACAAATATTCCAGGACATTATTATATTATAGTCATGCAGAACAATGAACAATATATAATAAGTGTACATTCATGTAATCAAAGTACAAAACAGTTGGTTCTCAGGACACCAACCCTTACATCGCCGTCATCCATGAGGATACATCTAGACTCTGAGTCGCCTCCACAAAAGAAGATGACTCTCCATCCTCTGTCAATAAGCAGTATGCAATATTGCTCTCAGTCACATAGTCTGCGTGTCATACTGGTGATCTTTTCTCCCGAGTTGACTGCCGTGATCCAGACTCAATCGGTACTTGATCATCGTGATCTGGTAATGCCTCAAAGGAAACTGGTTATGTAACGACCCGATGTTTTATCAATATAAATTTCTTTCTTATAATTATGTCATATAATCACATGAAATCACAATACAATGAACTACTAAAGACTATGTGACATTTAAACATAATATTGTCATTTTTGTGATTTGAATTTCGAAAATCTGACATACGCGGTTGGGATCATTAAGATGTTTGGAGTCCGATAAGGCAAACTTAATTTTTGGCGAATAATAACTTACCCCTATGAATAGTAATATGACCCTAATGAACAGTACATCATCCAAAAGAGTAGTAACCCCACCCTTGATTGTATAAATAAAATTTAGGCATCTTATAAGTGATAATATGACCATAGTAAAAGTATTGGTTTTTTTGTAATTCATAAATAATTAATTAATTAATTTAAAAGAAAATGTATTTTCCTAAAAGGTGTTTATAAATTATCAATTTTATGTCTTCTGGTTTTAAGATAATTTTATAAGACCTTATGTAATTTTTGAAAGCATTATAAAATCAGTTAAAATCTATATTTTTCAAGTAAATTATGATTTTAATTAAAAATTAAATTAATCATATTTAGAAAATTATTTTTTGAAAAATGGATCTCATCTTTGGATTCTACACATCGAAAAATGGTTAAGATGAATTTTTGGGATTTTTCTAAAATACTTGATTTTTTTATGAATAGTAAAATGCGATAATTCATGATAAATGCTAAAACCAGAATTTATGCATCATGCTTGAGTCATAGATGATGTAAATGGTCATTAGTTTGAACTCACATGCACATATTACTGTTTTTTGTCACAAGAATCATTAATATTGCTTGTCTTATGAAAAAATAATAAACTAATGATTAAAATATTAAAAAAAAACTCACCCCCTCCACTATAAAAACCGTTCACACTCCCCTCTTCTCTTCACTCCTCTCAAGCCTTATGTCTTCCCTAAATTCTGCCCAAATCTCTCCCCAAGCTCCTCCCCCACGTCCAGCATCCCTTGGTTTCCTCAAAAGACCAAATCATCTCCCCTTAAGAGGCTCAAGGAAGATTAAATCAAGAGGTAAATTCTTCTTTTCTTTTCTTTCACTTTCTATTCAAGTTCCTCTGTTTTCTTTTCTATCTTTACCTCTCCTCGTCCAAATGTTATGACAACTCCAGTACCCTATATGTACTAGAATGTTGTTATGATAATGGGATAAGTTTTTATCAACTCTCATTTAGCATTCATTTATTTTAGTAGTAAAGACATCATCCGAGATGTGTTAATTTACCACATTCAAGAACGATGGGTTTTCAATTACCGTTACCGCCTTCAATTCTGGTCATGAAACAATTTTCGTGGTTGAACCAAACCATAACATATGTATTATGTCTCATCTATGGTTCTGAAATCTTTTTGTACACATGGTTTTGATTTATAAAACAAAACGTGTTCATTGTGGTCAAAAAAACGCCAATTAACCCAAAAGGTTATCGCTAAAGTTTTATATAATGATTCAACTTCACTCCAAGTAACAAAATTAAATTTATAACCATATAACCTTCCGGATGTTAAATAATAAAATATAACTTCAATTCTGGACAACCATCCTCATTTTACATGATTCTCCGTTCATAAAAATAAGTAAACCGATCGTAAAAACCAAGAAAACAAACAGACTCGAACAATGAAATTGAACATCATAACCAATAAAAAAGGTTATGAATGAACTTAAAAAGGTTATACTAAATCAATTACATATAAGAGGTTCTGGACTTATCAATTAATGAACTTAATTTGATTATTCATGTCATTAAGATCAAGCGAAGAACGCAATAGAGTATTCCGATGTGGGATTCAGAAATACCCAGAATAATTAAAAACAGGGTTTAACACTCCCCCTCAAGCTGGACATGCTCAGCTTGGACCATGAGTCCCGCAAAAGAAAGATGACACCAGACAAGACCAGACACACCCCCCTCAAGCTGGGTCGCAGATGCTGTGAATGCCCAGCTTGGAACTGAGCAAGGTCAGGCGAGTCCCTGGGAGGCCTTCGGTGAAGATGTCGGCAAGCTGGTCCACCGTCGGGATGTGGCTAAAGCTGACATGATTGTGCTCCAAGTGGTGGCGAAGAAAGTGGCAGTCCACCTCAATATGCTTCGTGCGTTCATGGAATACGGGATTCGAAGCAATCTTGGCGGTTGCTTGATTGTCACACCAGATATGAGCAAATGTCTGCGGAAGAGAGCCAAGCTCCTGAAGAAGATGTTGAAACCAAAGGATCTCCGTAGTGACAGTGGTCATGGCGCGGTACTCAGACTCCGCACTGGATCAGGAGACGACAGTTTGTTTCTTGCTGCGTCAAAAGATGAGGTTGTCTGCGAAGAACACGGCAAACCCAGAAGTAGATTTCCGAGTAACAAGGCAACCAGCATAGTCAGGTTCACAGAAGGCCTCAATATTCAGATGAGCGTGGTGGGAGTAGCGAAGACCACAGGCAGGGTCTCTCTTGATATATTTGGCGATGCAAAGGACGGCATCCCACTGAGAGGTGGTCGGATGCTCCATGAATTGGCTCACTTTGCCAACAGCGCAGACAATGTCCGGACGAGTCATGATGAGATAATTGAGTTTGCCCACCAGTCGACGGTACCGCTCTGGGTGTGAATACAGTTCCGAGGAGTCATAAAGAGATCGTTCCCCAAACTCAAGAGGAGTGTCAACTGCAGTGCCCTGTGTCAGCCCAGCATCCTACAGAATATCCAATGCATATTTTCGTTGGCAAAGGAAGATGGTGTCCGGAGTACGGGAGACCTCAATGCCAAGGAAGTGTGTGAGAAGGCCGAGATATTTGGTGTGGAAGTGACGGTGAAGATGCTCCTTAAGGTGGGCGATTCCAGTGGAGTCGCTCCCGGTGATGATGATATCATCCACATACACTACCAAGACGATGCAGTCGATGGACGTCGTCCTGTAGAACATAGTGTGGTCCTTCATACTGTGAGAGAGCCCAAAGTCGGTGACGACAGTGCTGAATCGACCAAACCAGGCACGAGGAGACTGCTTGAGACCATATAGAGAGCGGCGAAGTCGACAGACTTGGGAGTCAGCTTCGGAGCCACAAAATCTGGGAGGCTGTTGCGGATAAACCTCTTCCTCAAGAAATCCATAGAGGAAGGCATTCTTGACATCCAGTTGATGAAGGGGCCAATGATGATGAGCGGCCAGAGAGATGGATAATCGAACGGAGACCATCTTGGCAACTGGAGAGAAGGTATTAAAATAGTCAATATCATATGTCTGAGCAAAGCCCTTTGCCACAAGGCGGGCTTTGAGACGATAGAGAGTGTCATCGGCATTAAGTCGAACTGTAAAAATCAATTTGTTGTCGATCGCCTGTTTGCCTGTCAGAAGGTGGATCAGATCCCAAGTATGGTTGTCTTCCAAAGCCTGTAATTCATCCCGCATCGCTTGTAGCCACCCCGATTGAGATTTGGCCTCGCCAACTGTGCGGGGAATGGATATCATCTCCAGAGATGACAGACCACTGTATGAAGATGTAAATAAAGGAGTAGTCCGGTAAAAACGAGTACCTTTCCGAAGTGCAATGGGCAAGTCGTCTTGTGTCGGGACAGGAGCATCGGACGAAGCGGGGACGATGGTTTCCTCAGCCTGGACGGGGGTACAGTCGATGGGCGACGAGAGTAGACCGTACCAAAACGGTGATCAGCAGGGAAAAACACCAATGGAGGGTGGATGATGAGAGGAAGACAATCGTCAATGTCAGTGTCTGGATAGGGAGAGGGAAGTGAAAACGGAGAGCTCTCAACAAACGAGACGTCAGCAGAGATGATATACCGCCGTAGGTCCGGAGAGAAGCATCGATATCCACGCTAAGTGCGGGAATAGCCGAGGAATATGCAACGGAGGGACTTAGGAGGGAGCTTGGAGAGACCGGGACGAGTGTCACGGACATAACAGAAACATCCAAACACACATAGTGGAAGTGAGTGAGGAGGGAGAGAGGAGAACAGAGTCCGAAAAGGAGTCTCCCCCTGAAGGATGGAAGAGAGGCGGTTAAGGAGGTAGGTAGCAGTCAGGATGGCATCGCTCCAAAAATTGAGAGGCACCTTCATGTGAAATAGGAGGGCACGGGCAGTCTCCAAAATATGGCGATGTTTCCGCTCGGCCACTTCATTCTGTTGAGGTGTATCGGGGCAGGATGTGTGGTGAATAATGCATTTATCCTTGAGAAACTGCTAAAAGGGGGTGGATAAATATTCTTATCCATTGTCAGAGCGGAGACATTTCAGGGAGGTTGAGAATTGAGTATGAATCTCATTATAGAAGGTCCAAAATGTAGAAAACACTTCAGACCGATCATGAAGAAGGTAGAGTCAGGTCATGCGGAAGTAGTCATCAATAAAGGATATATAATAATTGTACCTGGTCTGGCTGGGAATCCTGCAAGGACCCCATACATCGGAATGAACAAGGTCGAAAGGATCCACTGCACGCGGGTCCAAGAGAGGAACATATGTCACCCGATGATGTTTTGCAAACTTGCAGGGTTCACAATGAAAGGAAAGGTTGGGACTAAATTGGGGGGAAAGCTTTTGTAGGACGGAAGGCAGCGGATGACCAAGACGAGAATGAAGGTCAAGGGCACGGGCTGAGGTGGATGAGCAAGCAAGAGGTGGTGGGATATCGAATATGTACACCCCGGCCCTAAGATGACCTCGACCAAGTTCCCGATTCATCGACCGCTCCTGAAAAACAACACCAGAGGACGTAAAAATAGCAACACATTTGAAGTCTTTAGTGAGTTTGTTGATGAAGAGAAGATTAAATAGGTTATGAGGAACGTGAGCGACTGAAGGCAGACTAATAAACGGGGTCAAAAGGCATGTGTCGAATCCCACAATGGGGATTGTTGATCCATGGGCAACAGTGATTGTATAAGCACTAGTAAATGGATGGAAGGTGGGGAATATACCAGAATCCCACGTGAGATGTTCGGACGCACCGAAGTCGAACAGTCGGGCTGGCGGTCGATGAGATAGACAAGCTTTAGAGCCATCAGTCTGAGCAATGGTGGCCGGAGAAGAGGACGGTTGCTCAGGCGGGGAAACCGCGGGAGGCGGGCTAAGAGACCGCAACGGAGGCAGTGGTCGGGAATCTTTCGGGAAGTCGACCTGATTGCGGGAAGTCGTAGCGAACGGGAAGCGTCGGGAGAGATAGGTCGTTCGTCGAGCGAGAGAACCTGCAGGGGCCTGGAGATCGCAGCGAGAGGCCGCAGGGAGGCGGGGCCGGTTGAAGCCGGGAGGCCGCAAGGAGGGCGGGTGGCGTCGGGATCTGGCGTAGGAACCGGAAGATGCCGGGAGAGGCGGCCGGTCGGCAGCTGGTGTTGCGGAATCGTCAGGAGTCGCAATGACAGAAACGAGATACGAAAGAGAAAACAGAGGAAAAAAAACACACATAACACAACGAATTTACGTGGTTCGGGAATAATCCCTACGTCCACGGAGAGGCAGAATTCTCACTATAATCGGGAGCACAAATTACAGAGTGTTTTCGGTTAGTAACCCTAGCCCGAAAATGGGTTATAAAATGGAGAAGACGATCCACTGTTCTGAACAGGAAGTCCACGTCGCTACAGTGAAAAGCGGTCACCTTTGTCAAAAGTGCTACAGTGGTTGCCGACTGGAAGTCAAAAGTGCAATAATATCGTTGAATCTGAAGTCCGCACTGCTACAGTGTCTGTCGGTGCCGGTCGGTCAGTTCTGCTACAGTGGTCAGAGTTGCTACAGTGCCGAAACAATTAAGCTGAAGCCTTCGGCCCCCGGAGCAGGGGCACGTTGCCTCCTGCAACCCCCAACGAGCTCACCGCGGAGCTTGACCCGCGACAGTTGCGGGCCACAGGCATTCAGCCCAACCGGATCGGGCTACACCAATCCAACAGCTAGAGGGCGCCGCGTTTGGGTTGTTAGGCGGGCTCTTGGAGCGGAGGTCCGCCGGAGTGCTGGCGAGAAGTCGCTGTAGGGCAAGTGTGCAACTACAGGAGGTGCTCGCAGGGAGCAGCGCGAGGAGGCGGGTGGCGGGCCGATCACACGTGGATAAGGAGGGCGCTGGGATGATCAGGGCGTCGGCGACTGGAGTGGGAGGTCCGTCGGAGAGAGTCGGGCGACGCGTCGGGAGGTGCGTTCAGAGGGCGCCTGGAGAGCGAGCAGGCGGGGAGAGGTGAGGGAGGCGGGCACAGTTGGGGTGAAACGCGGCAGGAAGAGCTCCTGCGGGCATGAGGAGCGCCGTCGGGGAGAACCGTCGTGGGAAGAGGAACAGCAGGGGGGTGGCGCCTGGAGATGGCCAATGGAGGCGGGGCCGGGCAAAAACCGAGAAACCGCAGGGAGGCGGGAAAAAAACTTTTCCGAACAGGCCAAGGAGGAGGAAACAATATTAGTTTCCCTCTGATACCATGTAGAAGAGGAAATCTCCTTCCCTCAAGCTGAGGCGAAGGCCTTCTTTTATAGATTGAGAAAAATGATTACACGAAAGAGTATTCTAATGTGGGACTCGGAAATACCCAGAATAATTAAAAACAGAGTTTAACAAACCTTATAACCAATAAAAAAGGTTATGAATGAACTTAAAAAGGTTATACTAAATCAATTACATGTAAAAGAGGTTCTGGACTTACCAATTAATGAACCTAATTTGATTATTCAGGTCATTAACATCAAGCGAAGAACGTCATCGGGCTTAAGGTAAGGGATCCTCTCTATTTCACTTTTATTCAAGAATATCCTCTATGTTATACCCTTTTATGTGTAATACCTAATGATGGGGTATGATTTCGCACCTCCCTCATATTGCCCTCATGATGTATAAGTGATGAGAAACTCATTTCTCTCTCATTAAGCCCTCTTAAGTACACCCGATACCATGCCGATAATCCGTAAGGAATTCTACCCGAACCTCCTTTATTCCTTCGGGTTGCTTTATCTTCCTTTCACCAAAATGAAGTTATTTTATCTTTTTATGTGCATCTTCTAAATGTTGTGTACATGTACCAAATTCATTTATCAATACTCTTCCACCATTCTTTTTCAGAGATATACATATTTTTAAATGATTCCCTCCTCGATACTTCTCGATAAGCAAACCTGTTTTGAGGGAACTTCCCAAATTCTTACCCGATTTCAAGTTCACTCTATCTTCTGTTTTAAGCCACCATTGTCTTTATAAAATCAGTCCTTTTTATTATAAAAACCTTCTTGGTTCACTTTTGGTTTTATATAAAGGATTGTTCCCTTTTCTATTTTAAAAGCTCTATAGCATTTTCCTTAAAACCGCACAAAAATGTTTTAATGCTAAAATTTCTCAAATACTTTTCTTACATGTTGTCACTTCTACTTGACATCACTTGCCATGATACATGTCTATTTTCCCTTAAGAATGTCCGTGTATATTTTAGTTCCTTTCTTTCATGGACACTTTTATGATACGCTCATTTGTTATGTTTTATGACATGATTATGGTACTCAATTCAATCCATGAATAACTCTTCTGTTTATGTATGATTGATTATGTATGATTCTTTATGTGGCAAATATATTCATGAAATGTTAAGATGAGTGCGCTCAGATAGGGATCCAATGCATTGGGTAAAGTTGAGTCTCGTGAGACGTTATGTGCGACGGTCTTGGCGGTTAGTCTTGATTTGTGCTGCCATATGCGACGGTCTTGGCGGTTAGTCTTGACTTGTGCTACCATGTGCAACAGTCTTGGTGGTTAGCCTTGACTCATGCTAAAGTCATGATTTATGTTGCTGCCACATTATTATGATTTCATGTTTATATGATTTCAGGTTTATATGTTAGACTTCACGATCTTTGGCTTGTAATCTAATGTTTAATTATGCTTAAAATCGTGTAATGTTATGTGTAAAAGGCTAGGGTCGCTATAGGTTATTCCTTGGATTTGTCATCTACTTTGACTGTTGTAGTTTCTGTATTATCCATCTCCATATTTCGATCAATTGTCATTTGCACCTTTTCTTCTGAAAAAATGACATCTCTGCTGATGATAAGTTTGCGGGCAGTGGGGTCCCACAAACAATACTCCATCACACCATCAGCGTACCCCAAAAAGATACATTTTCTGGATCTTGAATTCAACTTCGATCTTTCCTAGTCATTAAACAATGCATATACAGGACTTCCAAAAATATGTAACTGCGAATAGTCAGCGGGTTTACCAGTCCACATCTTCATCGGTGTCTTCAGATCAATCGCCAGTGAAGGAGGTCTGTTGATCACATAACAGGCGATATTCACTGCTTCTGCCCAAAAAGTTTTTGTAATTCTTGCAGTCTTCAACATCGCTCTTGTTCTATCCAACAGGGTTTTGTTCATCCACTCTATCACTCCATTATGCTGAGGAGTGTACGCCAACGTGAAATGTCTCTTGATTGCTTCTCGCTGACAAAAAGTATCAAAGTTCTCACCTGTATATTCTCCAACATTGTGAGTCCTCAGACACTTGATCTTCTTTCCAGATTCAAGTTTCTTCCGCGCTTTGAATGTTTTGAAGACTTCAAAAACATCTGCTTTCCTCTTGATTGGGTACACCCAACATCTCTTGGAATAGCATCAATGAATGATACAAAATACTTTGCTCCTCCCAAGGATATAACCGGTGCTTGCCAAACGTCGGAATGGATCAACTCTAAGATCTCTTTGCTTCGTGATGTTGACGTTCCGAACTTTAACATGTATTGCTTGCTCAAAACACAATGCTCACAAAATGGTAAGGATACCTTTGTAAGATCAGGCACCAACTTCTGATCCACAAAAATCTCCAGGCCTCGTTCTAACATATGGTCAAGCTTCTGATGTCATAACGTCGTCAATGCTTCTGTCGAGCTAGTTGATGCGACAATTATCTCTTCCTTCTTATACGTTTCACCCATAATCACGTACAGGTTCTTCGAGATCTTCTCTGTCTTCATCTTCACAATTCTCATCACTTTATTCTTGGTGTGAGTCTTGCACCCAATATCATCAAATTGTTCCAGATATAACGCGGAAAAACCTTGAAAATGAAAGGGGTAAAAAACCACGAACAAATAGAAGAATCACTATAGGTAAAAGTGGGTACACACACTCTCACTATTACAAGGAGAAAACCCTCGTAAAATCTCTCTTGAATAATTAGGGAAAACGCCTCACAAAACACCGCACATAAAAGGAAACTGCTGAAGCTGATTGGTGGGGATGGTGAGATGCTGAAACCATCAGGGAAAAGCCCTTTTTATAGGCAATCCTCACCCCTGCCTTCTGCCTTCTCCCGCTGGTGGGTTTGGTGGGTTGGCCACCAACAATCTGCCCAATTGCCACCCACGCCCGCCACCCTTGACAAAGCAAGGGGTGGTGGAATAAAGAATTATGCCGACACACGTGTCTGGGCAGCAGCGGGGCCTGGCCAAGGGTCAGGCCAAGAGGATGTATAAGATGAGCATAATGACTCATTCCCTTCAAAGAAACAATAATTGTATTTCGTTGCACGGTAAATTTGCAAGAATCACCCAAGAGGATACTGTAATCATCTCGAGTTTGGCAATATGGCAGCCCATAGAGATGGACAGCAGGAACAACACAAACAACAACGAAAATAGGAACAAGGGAATCATCGAAATGAAGCAGCAAGGGGCAAGGGGCCGACAGGAGGCTAGGTGTGCCTCGGCAGAGGGCCAGCAGGTGGTTGGGGTGGGGGGGCGCAGGGGGCTGGGCATGCCTGGGCAGGAGGGGGCGGCGAGGGCTGTTGAGAGTGTGTCAGCCAGGGTAGTAAGAAAAGAGGGGGCGCACTCTAGAGATGTTTCATGGAGTGTCGCTCAATACAATGTAGAAAGAATAGAACCAAAAGTCATGGCTCTTGAATGAGGTTGGAACCCTTTATTTATAGAGAGAAATAAAGAGATGCGGGATTTGAAAGGGAGTTGCAAAATTCAAACTCACGGGATAGGGGGATAGGATAGACCTAGTCAAATAGAACAACATGAATAGACCCACGTATTAGATACATAACCACTCTAACATTATGTTTAATAGCAACAGTCTTGAATCGGTATGTTAAACAGACTTATAATTCAGCCATTTAAGTAAATCACTAATTAACAAAGCTGGAGACTAAAAAACTGTGAAAGGAAATACATTGATCTATTTGACAGAAGATAAAAGAGGAAAAATAACATCAATTGTACTTGAATGATACAAATTTCAATGGTTCACCCACAGATACAGAACATGAATTTTCAATTTCAATTTTAATTTAAAAAACATTTTAACTGGTTAGCTAAAAAAAGAGGATGACAGAAAGAGACATCATTTAAATGATGGATGTTTTCATTACTTGCTTGACAGGTTAGGCGGCTAAAGAGAAAGGGGAAACGCACCCAAAACAGTTGTGAGAAAGGGACAAGGAAAGCGACATAAACTTAAGGCCAAGGCGCAACATTTGAAGCTCAAAATATTCAATCCATTTTTTTTTTTTTTTTTGCCTCAAGAAATTCAAAGTGTTCAGCGAAGGGCGGATCGCTTTTCAAAAACACAGCAGCACAAACACGCAAAACTGTATATTCTACTTTCTTTCATTTTCATGGATTTTCTCAGCATCCGAACGGATAGAATTTTAACCTTTTCGCAGCATATTACGGTAGAGGAAAAAGAAAATGAACCAACCAGTATTGGTTTTCAATTTCATTCAACGACGGAATCCCAATCCGCCGTGCGATGATCCAAAATTTGCAGTTTTTAAGAACAAACCTTTTAATTTTCCAAAGTTTACGAATAAACATTGAACTTACTCCTCAGTTGAGTGAAGCTCCGATCGAACTGGGCTCGACCGATCTCCAGAACATCCGACATTTTCCCTCCGGCATCCGCCGCCTTGTCAAACTGATCCCTGATGGCATCGACGATTTCCTTCAAATCTTTATGACTCGCTACGATACTCATTTCTGATGTCATGGGCTGGCTTCGGGCAGCGCTGCCGCCGCCGCCGCCATCACCGGCGGGTTTCCGCCGTGCTGATGAGCCACCGCTATACGATTTCTCTGACTTGGCCATCGGCCGGTATTCCGACCCCTTTGGCGTGGAAGACCGGTATTCCGACCCGTTTGGCACGGAAGACCCGAAATCCGACCGTGTCCCAGTGTCGGAGCGGGATTCATCGTCTCCCTCCACGTCCTCGTTGCCGGAAGAAGTCGTCGACGTGCTGCTTCTGCACAAATGATCGTCCCACTCGCTGCAGGGAACTTCCACTCTCTCCTCCTCCTCCCACTCCTCGAAAATGTCGCTGTTCCCCTGCTGTCGGAAGGGATTCAAACCCGGCGAATTACGGAGATCGGATTGCCTGTCGAAGTGGGGATCCGGCGGATAGTGATGAACGGAGTAGTTTCCGCTGAGGTTTTGGAAGTATTCGGAATTGGGAGGAGAGGGAGGGCGGAGATTTTCCCAGTTAAACATCGAGGAAACCTGAGAAGAAGTCCTCGAGACTGACGAGTTCAAAAAGGCATCCTGTGGAGGCCGGCGGATAGCGTTCTTCGCGACGGGGGAGGAGATATGGCTGTTCGGGGAAAAAGAAGGGCTCGATTCTGAGAGTATGTGAGGGAGCTTCATGGGCCTGTGATGTCGGCGAGAGGATGAAGACGCCGGGGGGTTGAACGAGGCAGAGCGAGAGATGGGTTGGGACGGCGGAGGACGACGGCGGATGTTGGGAAGCGAATAGGAGTGGGAGATAGAGGAGTGGGTGCGTGTGAGGACGGGGGTGGGTTTCTCGAGGGGACAGGAGGGTTCGCCGGCAGCGAAGGCGGAGAGAGAAGCTCCGGTGCGGCGGAGGGAGCGGCAGTAGTCGGAATGGGCGGCGGCGAGGTGGTGGCGAGCGTAGACCGCTTGGGCCATGAGGCGGCGGCGCTCCTTGCACCGCCGCACCGTGTCCTCATTGTGCAGCTTAGATAGCGCACACCCCATGGCCTCTGCACATCAAAACCACCGGCGGAGCCTGTAGGGTGGTAGCGCGCCGGTGGCTGTGCCGCGGGCGCAGGTAGCGCCGGATTTAAGCTAGCGGGAAAGATAAAAGAAGGGGTGGAACGAAAGGCAGTGGGAGGAAAGCGAACATGATACACTCTTTTGGACACATTTGCCGCGTCAGTATTTTTGGATATTCCACGCTATTCGCACCACCCAGTTGGGTGATTTGTTAGTGCATCTCCAGCCCAAAACTTCACATTTAATTAAGTCTGCAATTTTTTAATAATTATTATTAATAAATAATTTACAATATAATTAATGATTAATAATTAACAAAACTGCTAATATATTTAATATGATAAATAATAATTAATAATATAATTAACAATTAATAATTAATAAAATAACTTATCCAAAAATGTCCTAGAGATGGGTTCAAATACCCATTCTGAACAACTTTATTAATGTTAAGTATATTATTAATTATATTAATCAATAAATTAAATGGTTTATTACTAGTCGAGGTGACCGCAAGACCGAAACCAACTCACGAACTCAAACACCCAGGGATCAGCCTCATCCCTTCTCAATGGGATTGAAAAGCACCCATTGAATATATTTTATTATATTTTTTGCAGCCCAAAGTCCATGTGACTTGAAGTCCAATCAACCGGCCCAAAGGTCCCTTAACCTGTGCAATGTGACCGGTCCAAAGCCCCCTAACACACTTCTCTGCGTGCCACTGCGTGTTGAGCACGCCTCCATCACCTGGCTGAAGGCCACCATCTCCAACCCATGTACACTATATGCACCAGTTGCAATGCTTATTGACGCCCTGCTACCCCGCCACTGTCGCGCCTCCCGACCAACCCGCATCGACGTTGTATTCAGCGCTCGCCACCTGCACCGCCCTTGTCGCCTCTCATCGACCCACTGCCCTGCTAATCGCACCGCCCTACCTCCCCGCCATCTCTCGTCGGCCCATCAACCACCGTAGTCGCCTGTGTTCGGTTGTCGAGTGGGACGTCATCTATCGCCACTACCACAAAAACAGTTTTTCGCAGCGCCCCCCTTTATTAGCGCTTTTGTTAGCGCTGATAAAGGGCCCCCCTTTATCAGCGCTTGTTTAGTAGCGCTGATAAAGGGGGGCCTTTATCAGCGCTTTTTTTAGCGCTGATAAAGGGTCGGCTTCAAAAAAAAAATTAAAAATATATTAATATATTAATATATAAATATAGTTATATTGTTATATAAATATAATATATAATTTTTAAATATATTTTAGATAAGTATAAATGTACATTTACACTTATTATACTTAATATATAAGATATTTAGTGAAAATGACTTCTTAAAAAATTAAAAAAATACTTTTAATTAATATTTTGATTATCATTATGGAGTAATAGTCATTTAATAACAATTTGAGGACTAAAAAAATTAAAAAAAATTAAAAAAAGATCCAAAATATGTTGAAAACGCAACTCAAACTTCAAACGGCCATAACTTTTGATCCGGGTGTCCGTTTGAGCTCCACCACATATCAAATCGAAGCCTGCGACGAGCTCTACGTCGCTATGACCAATGGGGGCCCTGATCAAGCGTTTTTCGAGGCCAAAAGAGGCCCAGAAGGCCTCCAAAACTGAGTTTTTTGTCGGGGTACCCAAATTTTTTAACATTTTGTGGATTTTCAAACTCGTTTAAGGGGGTATTATTGGCTTTTCTTGGCGGGGACTGAATTTATTCTAAGGTATTACATTCATATTGATATTATGTCTTTGAAATTTCATCCTTTTTTATAATGAACTGCTATTTATAATCAAATATATAACTATATGTACATATTTTTTATATATTCGCACCTAAAAATTAAATTTTTTAAATAAATAATTAAACATATTTACATATAAAATATATTAGCTTTATCTAAATAATAACTAATATCCATTTTATTTAAAATATCAATATATGAATATTTATATACCTATATATTAATCTAACTATATATATATATATTAATCTAACTATATATATATATTAATCTAACTATATATATTAATCTAATAACTATATATATATTAATATAACTACATATATATATATTAGTATTACTATAAATATATATATTAATATCACCATAAATATATATATTAATATCACTATATATATATATATATTGATATAACTATATAAATATATATTCATATAACTATATATATGTTAATATAACTATATATATATATATATTAATATAAATATATATTACTATACGAATAAATATAACTAAATATATATATATATAGATATAGATATATATTAATACCACTATATATATATTAATATTACTATATATATTATAATATAACTATATATATATATTATAATATAACTATATATATATATATTAATATAAATATATATTACTATACGAATAAATATAACTAAATATATAAATATATATATATAGAGATATCATGAATTGGAAAGCAAATCAAAATGGAGTAGTGGTAATGGCTTAGGCGCGCAGGGGGGAGGTCTCGAGTTCAAATCCTGGTAGAGGCAGGGGTGCTCGCGCATGAGGAATATTGGAGCAAGCGCTGTTAAAGGGTGGAGGGGGGTGCGTGGGTGCTGTATAGGGGCCGAAAAGCGTTGTAAAAGGAGGGGTTCAAGCGCTATAAAAGCCCCCCCCGATTGGCAGTATTTTTTAATTTTTTTTAAATTTTTTTAAATTTTTTTAACTTTTATCAGCGCTAAAACGAAAGCGCTGATAAATGAAGTGCTGATACAGGACCCCTTTATCAGCGCTTTTTTTAGCGCTGATAAAGGGGTCCTATATCAGCGCTTTTCGGAGCACTGATAAAGGGGACCCCCCCTTTATCTACGCTGAATTTATCAGCGCTTTTCTAGCGCTGATAAAGGCCATTTTTAGCGCTGATAAATGCCGTGTTTGTAGTAGTGCGCCCACACCTTATGGCACGTGCTAGTCGCTGATGCCATCCACACCCACCTCTACGAGGGTGGAAGAAGATCCCCCCAAATTATATTTTTACTTTTTATTATTTACATTATTCAATATTATTTATATGAAACATATTTCATTTTAATTAATTATATCAATATTTATGCATTATTATTGTTAATATATTAATATTTTGATGGCAAAAAAGTAAAACTCGAACTCCGCATTTGAAATCTATAAGTGTGAAATGATTTCACGTTCTTTTTTTCCTTCCAATGAAAAGCGTGAAATCATTTCATCCTCTTAGCACCCAACTCAAGAGCATGAAACGATTCAATGCTCCTGTTGCAGGATGAAAGAGCGAGAGATTTTCACGCTCTTGCATCCCATATCGATAAATAATATGAACCTAAACCCCCAAAAATAAATAATCTCATTGCGGGATTTTTGTCTTCCATGGGTCATATACATTAATTAATATTATAAATAGTTATTATTAATGGAAGTTTCTAGCCTAATGTGGAATGATTTGATGGATTTCATTTCCCAATTATATCCTCATTATTATCATATGTATGGATGTGATATTAGTAATTAGATCAGACTTGAAGGGATTGATATCGACCATTAATCTTTTTTTGTAGGGAAAGGTTCGAGAGAGAGAATGTCGCTACTGAAAGCTGAAGGTTCCGGACGCAGCGGAAGCGCGTTGGTGGGTTTGTCCAACTTTAATTTTAACGTTAAACAACGTTCAATCCGAGATATCTCACGATGTAAAATGCCGGATCTTCGGAATAGAACGAGGAACGAAAAAAACTTAAGAGAGAATCCCGAAGCAATAGAGATAGGATCATCATATGTTGGTTGTAATTAATTTAATTAATTCACAAGAATTACCTTGGTGGAATTCTTTCTTTGTTGATGTCTCCGGTCACGATCCAGTGATCTGTCGTTGCGTCATAGAATCCAAGTGTAGGATTTCTCTAGCGGTGATCCACACGTGTGCCACGTATCTCCGGACGTCGCCAAAGGGATCTCCGGGTGCTAGCGCGGAAGAATATTCGCTTGCGATGTCCGCATTCGATCGCCTTGGTCTCTCGGTCTTGAGAGCGTTCTTGGAGGAAGGAGTTCTTTCGACCTTGAAAGAATTCTCCAGAATTGTTGTGCACAATGATTCTCTTGTGTGTCAAAGTGTTGGGGTTGTAAGGATATTTATAATCGGGTTTGAGGTTATAAAGTTATGACAATAAATAAACGCGTTACGCGTTTTATTTATTTCATTAACTCTTATTGAAAACCCCTATGTCGAATTATTAATTCCTTGACATGCGCCCACGCTGATTATAATAAATATCATTTATTAAAATAATATTATATCCTCAAAAACCCCGACTGGAAAAACTACACGGCGTGTAATCATTAATACACGGCGTGTGCTCGTTTTCCATAAAACTACACGGCGTGTACTTTTATTTTCTACTTTCCTTTATTTCCTCCACCACATTTATTAGTCATTGAGTAATTGCTATTTATTTCTTAAATAAATGTAACTGCATTACTCGCTAATAAATGTATTATTTCGCCCACAATATAATTCTCTCGAATAACTAGTGTCGAAATAAATGCAATCAGGCATCCTTAAATAATTATTAAACCACAGTCAAGAATAATATTTATTTAACTTTTTTAATTAATATTTAATAGAGATACATTGACACACTTAGCGTGTGACCCTCTAGGCCCCTTTCTCAGTGGCATTAGGCGGAGCCTGCCTAAAGTCCAAGGTTAGCATCTAGCAACACGCCAAGGATCCCATAGAGAAAGAAGTTAACACCACAATGACGTGTCACCTCATACGAACGCTTACCGTGTAATATAATCCCTTTGTCACGACATCTCGAATCAAGCGGGTTGCATGCTAGTGTCATCAACCCACGCGCTCGATTATTCTTTCTTTGACTTTCCAGAATTGAACTCGACCATACTTTACCATGACCATGGATTTATTTAGGCTATATCAATTCCATCAAAGGGCCTGAGATATCTACTTCCGTTATGGAACAGAAGGGACAAATCCTTTCTTGCATTATCTTTTAATGCATTATTACTCATGACGCACCCAACGTATCCTACCTCGCTGCGAACAATGTGTCGTCACAGTTTTCGTCAATACATCTAAGTGCGCGAGTTGTAATACTCATTAATAATAATCTTAAAGTCTAATAAGGATCAATACACACGTCCGCAGATAGGAACATCCAATGACATTATGAAATGTAGATTTCCTACTGGCGGGTCTCGTTCTCATAATATCCTCCTAGATATTACCGAGGGCGCACACCATGAGATGGTGCCTCAAAGTTTTATGAGTCCTCACTCCTAATGGCCTGTATTATTTGTGTCCCTCAAATAATATCATCTGGCCATAGAACATATATTCAAGAACAGTGTTATGACACTTCCAGGTTCTTATCATAGCAGAGATCCGTTATGACCCTTTAATGCAACAACTATCCTTATGACATTATCACATGTATTGTCACGCAGAAGAACAATCAAGATGTGATAAGGCTTTTATTAATGAATAAAGTACAAAGTAGTTGGTTCTAGGCCACCAACTCTAACAGACTCCCACTTGGACTAGATCCAATTGCTAACAACCTTTAACTCGCTAGCTCTCACATGATATTAATGCTTCTGCTGAGATAAGCCATTAGTCATGGGGTCCGCCACGTTCTCTTCCGTGGACACTCTGCTCACTGCAACTTCACCCCTTTGATAGAAATCCCTCAAGCGGTGATACTTCCGGAGTATGTGCTTTGTCCGTTGATGTGACCTTGGTTCTTTTGCAAGATCCACCACTACAGTATTATCACAATACAATGTAATGAGATCTTTACTGCTAGGCACCGCATCAAGCTCCTGGACAAAGTTCTGAATCCAGACGGCTTCCTTGGCTGCATCAGAAGCCGCTATATATTTGGACTATGTTGTAGAATCGACGACAACTGGCTGCTTTGAACTCTTCCAGCTCACAGCTCCTCCACTGAGACATAAAACATATCCAGATTGCGACTTCAGATCATTCTGATCTGTCTGAAAACTAGCATCAGCATACCCTCTGATGACAAGCTCCTCGTCTCCTCCATACACCAGGAACATATCCTTAGTTATTCTCAGATACTTAAGGATAGTCTTAACAACAGTCCAATGATGTTCTCCTGGATCTGCTTGATATCTGCCTACCATGCTCAGTGCATAAGCAACATCAATCCTGGTACATAACATGACATACATGATGGATCCTATAGCCGAAGCGTATGAGATCTTACTCATTCTATCTCTCTCTTGTTGTGTCTGAGGACACATTTTCTTAGAAAGATGCAGGCCATGTGACACTAGAACCAATCCCCTCTTGGATTGTTCCATACTAAATCTCTTTAGTATCTGGTCAATGTATGTACCCTGACTTAGTCTAAACAGCCTCTTGGATCTATCACGAATGATCTTGATCCCTATAATGTAGGCTGCTTCACCCAAGTCCTTCATGGAGAAACACTTGTTCAACCAGTCCTTAACTGACTGTAAGACTGGTACATCGTTTCCAATAAGCAATATGCCATCAACATATACTACTAGGATAATGATCGCATTTCCATTAAACCGCTTATAAACACATGGCTCACATTCGTTCTTAATGAACCCAAATTCCTTTATGGCTTCATCAAATCGAATGTTCCATGACCTGGATGCTTACTTTAATCCATAAATGGATTTCTGCAACTTGCAAACCCGTTTGGCTTCACCTGGCATCACAAACCCTTCTGGTTGTGTCATATAGACATCTTCCTGAAGGTTCCCGTTAAGGAATTCTGTTTTGACATCCATCTTCCAAACCTCGTAGTCATGGTAAGCTGCTATGGCAAGTATGATTCTTATGGATTTAAACATGGAAACTGGCGAGAAGGTTTCATCATAGTCAATTCCTTGACGCTGTCTGAACCCTTTAGCCACTAGCCTTGCTTTATAGGTGATAACTTGACCTTCCATGTCCAGCTTTCTCTTGAATACCCATTTGCATCCAACATGTTTTACATCAACTGACTCATCGACCAGAACCCAAACTTGGTTCTGATACATGGAATCCATCTTAGAATTCATATCTTCTAGCCATCTTGCAGCTTCTGATCTTTCTACTGCTTCCTTGTAGGAGAGAGGTTCATCATTGTCCAACAATAATGATTCACCATCCTCGGTGACTAGGAAACCAAATCTCTCTGGTTCCCTTACCTCTCTTGAGCTCCTACGCAGTACTTGTGTTTCTGGAACCTCTTCCACGGGGACCTGTGGAACTTGTTCCTGTACCAACTCTTGTGTATCTTGAGCATTAACTTCGCCGAAGTCAATCTTGCTCCCACTATCCTTTTTGAGGATGTGCTCCCTCTCAAGAAAGACAACTTGTCTAGCGAAAATCACTTTCTTGTCTTGAGGGTTATATAGGTAACATCCTTTCGTTTCCTTGGGATATCCTATAAAGATACACCTCGTGCCCTAGGGTGATAGTTTGTTGCCTGAGAAGGCCTTAACAAACGCCTCGCATCCCCATACACATGTGTGTGACAAAGTGGGTTTCCTTCCATTCCATAACTTGGATGGAATTCCATTTGCCGCCTTAGTTGGTACTCAGTTTAATGTGTAGGCTGTAGTTTTTAATGCATATCCCTAAAAGGATAACGAAAGATCTACATGACTCATCATCGACCTCACTATGTCCAACAAGGTGAAGTTCCTCCTTTCACTAACACCGTTCCACTGTGGTGTATAAGGATGAGTGAGCTGAGATAGAATCCCAGACTCCCGTAGAAGATTGATGAACTCATGGTTCAGATATTCTCCACCTCGATCCGATCGAAGTTTCTTTATCTTCTTTAATTGAGATACATGGACACACTTAGTGTGTGACCCTCTAGGCCCCTTTCTCAGTGGCATTAGGTGGAGCCTGCCTAAAGTCCAAGGTTATCATCTAGTAACATGCCAAGACACCCATAGAGAAAGAAGTTAACACCGCAATTACGTGTCACCTTATATGAGTTCTCACTGTGTAATATAATCCCTTTGTCATGATATCTCGAATCAAGCGGGTTGCATGCTAGTGTTATCAACCCACATGCTCGATTATTCTTTCTTTGACTTTTCGGAATTGAACTCGTCCATACTTTAACATGGCCATGGATTTATTTAGGCTATATCAATTCCATCAAAGGGCCTGAGATATCTACTTCCGTTATGGAACAGAAGGGACAAATCCTTTCTCGCATTATCTTTTAATGCAATATTACTCATGACGCACCCAACGTATCCTACCTCGCTGCGAACAGTGTGTCGTCACAGTTTTAGTCAATACATCTAAGTGCGCGAGTTGTAATACCCATTAATAATAATCTTAAAATCTAAGGATCAATACACACGTCCGCATATAGGAACATCCAATGACACTATAAAATGTGAATTTCCTACTGGCAGGTCTCGTTCTCATAATATCCTCCTAGATATTACCAAGGGCACACACCGTGAGATGGTGCCTCAAATTTTTATGAGTACTCACCCCTAATGGCCTGTATTATTTGTGTCCCTCAAATAATATCATCTGGACATAGAACATATATTCAAGAACAGTGTTATGGCACTTCCGGGTTCTCATCATAGCAGGGATCCGCTATGACCCTTTAATGCAACAACCATCCTTAGGACATTATCACATGTATTGTCACGCAGAAGAACAATCAAGATGTGATAAGTCTTTTATTAATGAATAAAGTACAAAGTAGTTGGTTCTATGCCACCAACTCTAACAAAAGCGGGGGTGAATCAGTGGTTGTTGAAAACACTAACTCTCAATTCATGTTATTCTCGTCGTCGGTTAGTGCAATTGGATCTCGAAGGTGATGATGGGATGATGAGAGAACGAGTGAGAAAGAATACACACATCACAAGGGTGAATACACGGCTCACAAACTCTTGTTATCAAGTGACTAATCTCTGATGAGAAATGGATGTGATCCCGATATGCATGTTCTTGTTTAATTATCAATAAGAACATATAAAGAAACATGGTGACGACCTTGAACTCCCATGCATAAGAATAGCAACAAAGTGCTAACAAGTAAATCGATATATGCTTCCCTTTGCCTCACGTGCTTCCAGAATTTGGATTGTGTGCACACCCTTGTACTTCTCCTCAATTGCTAGCCAAATCTTCCTTGGAATGCTCTCTATAATGAGTGGATGAACCTCTCAAAAATTCATCGAATCTCGTCACAACTCACTCACTTATTGTGTCGACCGAAACTCTCTCTTTATAGACCTTGCATGCGTTGCAGCATGATGCCCACACTTGCAGAGTAACCCTCCGATTCGAAAGATATGAAAACCGGATCCCAAAAATTGTGTATCTCTTTTGACCAGCATTGCGCCAATGTAACACCTCAAATTGGATCACCAAAACGACACCTAAGTGAGGATGCTATATGACCTCAGGAGCACCTCCCTATACAATAGACGATGTTGACTAGAATTGAGGGACTAAAACAGTCGTGGAGAGATTATTTCATTCAAAGTAAATCCCTAGGGTCATGCCTGATTCTATAGAAAATTTGGCATGAACCATCTGTATAAAGAACATCCCAAAAACTCATAGATAAGAAACAAATAATAAAGAGAGACCCCATGATCCATAATATAAAGCAATAAAACTATCTACATGATGCATCAAAACATAATAGAGTAGCAACAGATAAACATGACATCATCATATAAACAAAACAATGGCACGCTGGTTAATACATGTTGAGCAATAACTAAAAATAAAATACACTGAAATCTGACCCAACTCACATAATCATATATATAAAATCCTTGGCCTTAAAAACCTATTATACATGAACCACATAACTATCTCTAAGAGATACCTGTTCCCTAGAAGAAGACATGAAGGTCTATCTACATACATCGAAACCCATGTTGTGTACATGAGTAGGGGGTGAGTCCAATGACCCAGCAGGAATCCCCAATGCCACAATATACTGAATGCTACTATGATCAAATGAATGTGCATACAATACATATAAAGAGTGGAGGCAACCTTGTGAAACACACCCACCTAGAAACATAACACCAAATGAACATACAAGCATACACAACATGTTTTTGTTTGTTAATCAGGCCACTGCGACACCTGACCACACTTGCTTTGGCCTATACCAGTAAGAGAGTTGTATCATGCCACAAATCTAACTAATTCCTGATGATTCAGGGTTTGGTGTCATACCATAACTCAACCTCTACCTTGGTCCTCAAGGTAGGGTCCATATTAAGTACCCCAACTAGACCTCTCAGGGGAGATTGCATGTAAAGTACCCAACCCAACCCCTCTCAGGGGAGGGCGCACATAAAGTACCCAACCTAACCCCTCTCAGGGGAGGACACACATATGGTACCAACCACTACCCTCTAATGTAGGGAGGGGTGCACATAAAGTACTCAACCCAACCCCTTGCCAAGGAAGGGTGCAAAAAAAAGTACCCAAAATATCATTTATCACTCAAAGGAGGCTTCACATCATCACCAAGTACCCTACACATCCCTTCCCACTCAAAGGAGGCCACACATAAAGTACCCAACCCATCCCCTCTCAGGGGATGGTAGACATAAAGTACCTCATCCAAACCTCTCTCACAAAGGCCACACAAAATGCCCTGTACCATCCCCCTCTTCCATAGGGGTGGTCATCCATCAACATTTGTCACACACACAACCGACACACACAAGAAACTACAAACAAGGCATACAACCCACCCCATAAGCTCATCCTCTTATCACCAAGGTTCTAGTCACTCAAGGCCTAACCACGCATCTCGAAGCACATCTCATCATATTCCTATCCATGTAGGCTAACCTTCTCAAGACCCTCACAGCCACTTAAGAACAATATACTAAGTATATCAGCATTATCATCTCACCCATAAGGGCATATACTAGGTTCTCCCAACCCATGTTTCAAACCTCTAGGACACCCAATACTCAATTGGTCCCAACCAACTCACTCTAGGCTCAATATACTCAATATGGAATCCCCTCCTCACTTCATGGAAACCAATATGGTTCCATCAAACTTATGACATTTTACCCATCATTAACCTTTAAGGGTTTGATAACATCTAAAAAGACCAAATTAACCATTTTGATAGAAAAACCGAACATCATCATCCAAAACACACAATCATGCATCATCATAAAACAAAATAACCCACAAATCAATCACAAACAAGGCACATCAAAGAAATCATGCTTTAGAAAACGGGGCATCACCCACATGAGGTCAAATGGACCAAAACAAACCTCAACCAATCCCTTCTTACTTTCCTTCCAAAATCAAGTTAAAATACTATTTACAAAATATTTAGAGAAGACATCATCTATCATATTACTTACGCTAGGCCCCTTGGACAAACTACCATCAATACATTCTTTAGGAAACCCTACGCTTGTTTTGAAATACCATTTCAAAACCCATTCTTGAAATCATCACATTTCCTTTAAAATACAATTTAAATCAAATCTCCCATTTTTAAAATCACATTTTAAAAGGGAAACTTCTTACTCTTTGAAATCCACTCACACCCCAAAACAATCTATAAAGAGGGCCACTAACACTTGTTCGACCAAGGTGCCAGCCACAAACTATTTAGAAAGTTATACGATCCTTATTGACTATTAGGTTGATGCAATCCTACACCAATCTATGGGGTAAGATCACATAAGGCATGAAGCATATTGATAATAATTATAATGATGGTGTATGAATATAAAATCAACAAAAGAATAAGAGACTCAATAATATCAAGTCTACATACCTCAACTCATGATCCATGAATCAATCCCAAGCTCATACTTACCCTCTTTAAGTCCACAAGCACCTATCTCATCTATAAACACCATCAAATTAATAAAAAATAAATTTAAAACCAAAATCCCATGATGAAACAATTGATTCCAAACTCATTGGGTGACATAATAGTGCCAAAACCATGAGCAACGGGGTGAAATCCACTCCCAACACACACTTGAACCTAGGATACACAAATGAACCAAAATATTTACCTAAATAGATGGTCAAATTAACCCAAATTGATCAAAAATCCTAAATAAATATGTGGTGCAACATACCTCAAGACAACTGGTGAATGAAAACATGAATACATCTTCTCAGGATCTCTTCTATAAGCCACACACCAAATCCCCAGGAAGTGGAATGATTCAGCCATGCTCTGGTGGAATCAAATCATTGAAACCCTAACCGAGTGAATCAAAATGAGAAGAAAATAAGGGGGAATGACAAAGATAATAGAAGAGATCATTCCTCGATTCCTCATGAAAAAACCCTCCTGAACAACCTAGGTCAAATGGAGAACAAATAGCGGAGAGTGGGGAAGAGGAGAGCAACCCCCCTCCTGCACATCTAAAATGAGAAACCCCCAAAGGGGGATTCCAATTTAGGAATCCCAAAAATTCCATCCCATATATTTAAAAAAACAAGTGTTAGTTCATGGTGTGACTAATATTAGTCACGTCGTGGAACCTCTTTGCCAGGACGCATCATGACATGGCCCCTCTAGGTCACGACATGACCACCCTCAGAAAGAGGGTCCGACCCCCATCAAAACACTACCATAATGTGACTAGAGTGGTCACACCATGATGGCTCATCCCACAGGCGCCCCCATGTTGTGGCTCTCTACCATTAAGTTGCAGAACCCCATGTTCACCCCTTCCTCCACATAAACCGTCACGTTGTGGCACCCTTTACATGTCGTGACCACATGTAAGGAAGAATTATAGCAACCCTACTTTTTCTTACATAACTATTGCATCATTTTAATGGTAAACAACATAAAAGCATTACACAAACAAAATCTAAAGGTTTAGTGTCTTGGGAAAATTAGGACCATACATAACTTTTACACAATAAAACATAAACATTATTTAATTCATTCTTCTATAGATTCTTAGAGGCCCTTGTTTTCTCCTTAGTATAAGTAATCACCTGAGGATATACATCAAAGAAAGGGGTGAGCTAAAAGCCCAATAATAGGATAAATAAAGTCATGAATAACTATAACATGGGGCGAGCATAATCATCATCATCATCATAATATAATCATGGTATCATCATAATAATCATGAGAGTAAGAAATAGATAAAGGCATGGAATGTATAAATGCATAAAAATGAAACATCATGTCTTAGTGGTCAAATACCACACATAGTTGTGAACAAAGCTAACGTCATGTTCACACATAACATATGTGCATCATTATAACATCATCATTGTGAACAGAGCTAGAATCACTCTCATGCATATCACAAATTATCTCATGATATACATCATATTACCTAATGCATTGGAGCACTATATAATTCTAGGTGCACCCGTCACATCATAACATTTACATAATCATGCATGCCACATAGAATGTATAACAATCTTTGCCATAAAAATAACCCATGTAAAGGAAATGAATTTCATGAGAATTTCATAAAGAATAATTTCATGAATAAAAATTGGGGTTCACAAAATAAAAAGGTTATAACATAATTGGTATAATAATCATCAATCTTGAGTGCAGAATAAACAGTCTCAAGAGAAGTAAAAGATGTTTTTTTAGAAAGAATATTTCTTTTGGAAAAATCTTTGCATTTGTCATAAAATCAGATTGGAAACATGTATATACTAGAAAAGAAAATTTAAGAACAAAGAAATTATATTTGAGTAATATTAAAGAAAATCCACACTAAAATTTGTCATGAAAGAGGAAAAACCCAAGGAAAAGGAGTTGGATTTGAGAATCCTCTTACCTTATGTTCAAATGATTTCTTCACTTTTATATCCTAGATAATCAAATTAGACTCATTAATTAATAAATATAGAACCTAATATACATGTATTTGATTTATTATGATTTTATTAAGTTTTTTATGGCCATTTTGATGATTTTTAGCATTCAATTTCATTGTTTGAGAGTGTTCATTTTCTTGGTCTTCATAATCGGTTCACTTGTATACTTGTATGGAAGATCGTGTAAAATGGGGATAATTATCCAGAATTAAAATTATATGTTATAAATGAACTTCCTGAAGTTTAATTGGTCTTATATATTATTTTTTATATATTAGGATGATTATTTAGATAAAATTTAATTGTAATCATTTAGGTTAATTTTGGTGGTTTTGAATCACAACAAACTCCTTTTGTTTTATCATTTAGTATTATGTATATATGTTAGTTATAGAAAATAAAAAAGGTTATAACATAAATTTTACAATCTGTTTCAACCATTATAATGGTTTTATGACCATCCTTGAAGGCGGTGAAGGAAAATTAAAGCACATCATCCACAATGGCGGTAAATCGACACATCACAAATGATGTTTTAACTTTTAGAATAAAAGAGAGAGGAGAAGGGGTTAAATGATGGATTATTCCATTAACATAATAAAATTACAATATATATAAAATAATGAAGTTATTATGCCACTTATATATGGGAAGGTGAGTATATAATAAGAAAAGAAAAGAAATTGAAAAGAGATTAAAAGAAAAAGAAAGAGGATTTTACCTCTTGAATTCTTCTCCTTGAGAACCTCCTTTGGGAAATTGGATTTGCTATTTTGTTGTTACCAAAAGATCCTAGACATGGGGGAGAGGTTTGAGAAGAATACTGGGTAGAATTTGGACAAGGTTCAAAGTTTGGATGGTGTGAGGAGAAGAGGTGGTATTTATAGGGGAGGAGAAGGGTGTTTTTTGATTATTTTATTCATTAGTTTATTATTTTGACTCAAGATTATAAATAATTTGAACCTTATCACTAAATATATTAAATAATGAAATATATTATGATATTATGAGATTACATAATCCATACATCATCTATGAATCAATAATTTATGAATTTGATAAATATCGTAAATTACCGTATTTCACTATTCACAAAAAAATCAACTTTTTTAGAAAAATCCCAAAAAATAACCCTAATTTTTTTTAGATATGTAGAATTAAAAAATGAAAATAATTTTATGAAAATAATTTTCTAAATATGAGAAATTAAAATTTTAATTAAAATTATCATTTACTCGAAAAATACAGATTTCAAAATTATAACTGAATTTATAACACTTTGAAAAATTAATTAAGGTCTCATAAAATTATTTTATAGTCATAAGAAAAAAAATATTAATTTATGAATATATTTAATGAAAATACATTTTTTTAAATTATTATATTAATTATAAAATTTTAATTAAATATTTATGACTTACAAAAACACCTACACTTAATTTATCATTTTTAAAACATTTATTTATTTATTCCATGAAATAAATATATCATATTTTTATTCATAAGATAACTAAATTTTATTTCTATTCTATTGGTTGAATTACTATTCCTTAGGGTTAGGGTCATATTAGTATTCCAAAGGTCAAGTTACTATTTCATTAGTATAAGTTTCTTAACTTCTAGAAATATCTCTCATTTCATTCATTATTAATTTATAAAGTTTGTATTGTGTTCTCTATGTGATTTTATGTGATTTATACTATATAACATAATTATAAGAAGATAATTTCTATTGATATAATTCTGGGTTATTACATTCTTCTCCCTTTATGAAATTTCACCCTCAAAATTTCATTTTACATACTATGGTGAAAACAAGTGAGGGTAATTATCCTTTATTGCTTACTATGATTCCCATATTGAATCTTTGTACTTATGGTTTTGCCATAGTACTTTGACCAGGTGAGTAGTCCTATTGCATAGAACTTTATCTCTAGGGTCCAAGATCTTCACTGGATGCTCCTCGTAAGAGAGATCATTTTCCAACTGTACCACCTATAGATTCAGTACATGTGATTGATCTAGTATGTACATCCTCAAGAGGGATACATGGAATACATTGTGTACTTAAGAAATGGTAGGTGAAAGTGTCATTCTATAGGACAAAACTCCGACATGATCAAAGATCTAGAAGGGGACTATGTATTTGGGACTCAACTTTCTTTTCTTCCCAAATCTCATGATCCTATTCCATGAATATATATGGAGGAATACCATATCTCAAACCTTAAACTCAAGGTCTCGTCGATGATTATCTGCATAGCTCTTATGTTGACTTTGGGATTTTTGGATATGCTGTAGAATGGTTTTCACCCAACCTACAATTTCTTCAACCATTTCAGATCCCAGAAACTTCCGTTCACTGACTTCATCCCAACATGTCGATGTTCTAAATCTTTTCCTATAAAGGGTTTCATATAGATCAATTTTAATTCTCAAGTGGAAACTGTTATTGTAGGAGAAATCATCTAGAGGTAGATGTTGGTCCCATACTCCTTTGAAATCCATAGAACATTCTCTCAACATGTCTTCCAGTGTCTGAATAGTTCACTTAGATTGGACATCGGTTTGAGTATGATAAATCGTACTAAAATTCAGCTCAGTGTTTAGAGCATGTTGGAGACTTTTCCAAAACATGGAGGTGAATCTTGGATCTCTATCGGATACAATTGATAGCAGTACTCCATGAAACCTTAACACTTCTATGATATAAATCTATGCAAGTTGATCCAGTGATAAGTCCTATCACATTGCAATAAAGTGAGTTGTCTTTGTAAGATGATCCACAACAACTCATATAACATTGTTTCCTCTGGATGTCTTTAGAAGTCTAGTGACAAAGTCCATGGTGATGTTTTCCCATTTCCATGTTGGTATAGGTAATGGTTTCAACATCCCCTTAGTCATTTTGTTTTCATCCTTCACTTACTGAAATTTCAGGCATTTTGATGTATATTCAGCGATATCCTTTTTCATATTGTCCCACCAATAGTTCTCTTAGAGATCTCGATACATCTTTGTGCTCCCTGAGTGAATAAAGAAAGTTGAGATATACGCATCAATCAGAAGCTATTTCTTTATCTCTGGATTGGATGATAAACATATTCATGAAAAAAATATTATAACTCCTTCCTCATAAATTTTGAACTCTGATGATTTCTCTTTTCTGAGAGCTTCCACCTTCTTTTGAATTTCCACATCATTTCTTTGAGTATCCTTTATTTTATCCATGAGGGATGGTTGAGAAATCATTTGATAAAGGATTGATGATGTTCCTTCCTTAATTATCATCATGTCTATCCTTTTAAAATCTATAAATATCGGATCTTTCTCAACTCTCATCATTGATAATGTTGTAGGATCCTTTCTACTTTGATCATCTGCCACTTTATTTGCCTTATCGGGATGGTAGTAGATTAAGTAATTGTAATCCTTGATGCGATCTAACCATATACACCTACTAATATTAATATCATTATATGTGAATATATATTTGAGTCTCTTATAATTAGTATATATCTCACACTTCTCCCCATAGAGATAATACCGATAGATTTTCAATGCGCTGATCACAACCGCCAACTCCAGATCATGAGTAAGATATTTTTCTCATGAATTTTCAACTGTCTTGAAGTGTAGGCTATCACTTTATAATTTTTCATCAGTAAAAAAACTAATCCCTTCTTTAAAGAATCATTGTATACCACAAATAGTTCCCCACTTGTCGGTAGTGCAAGCACTGGCATGGTGATAAGCCTCCTTTTCAACTCTTTGAAGCAGTCTTCACATTCATTGGTATAGAATTTTTTTTATCCCTTCTGATTCAGCTTGGATAGTGGGTTTAAAAATCATGATAAGTTCTTTACAAATTGCCGGTAATACCCAGATAGACCAAGGAAACTACAAATCTTCGTTACAAATGTTGTCTTGGGCCACTCTTTGATTTCATTTATCTTGGAAGGGTCCATAGATATTCCTTTTCTGGTGACAAAAATCCCCAAGAATGTTACTTCCTCTATCTAGAACTCACATTTACTATACTTTTCATAAAGTTTCTCCCTTCGCAAAGTCTTTAGCATAATATTCAAATGCTCCTCATGCCCCCCTTGCTCTTAGATTATATTAGAATATCATCTATAAAGACTACCACAAATTTGTTAATGTAATCTCTAAAGACTCTATTCATTAAGTTCATGAATATTGATAGAGCATTAGTGAGTTTGAAAGGCATCACTATGAACTCATAGTGTTCATACCTCATTTAAAAGGTAGTTTTGGTAATATCTTCTTTCTTCACTTTTAATTGGTGATATCTCGACCGAAGATCCACCTTAGAGAAATACTTGGACCCACACAGTTGATTGAACAATTCATCTATATGTGGAAGGGGATAATTATTATTTATCATGATTTTTTGATCACATGATAATCAATTTAGAGGCGCATCGATCCATCCTTCTTCTTGATGAATAAGACTGGCACACCCCACGGTGAAGCACTCAGGTGTATGAAACCCTTGTCCAGATTCTCTTGTAACCACTTATTTAGTTCCTCCAACTCAATGGTGTTCATTATATAAGGTGTCTTTGATATAGGTATAGATCCAGGAATAAGTTCAATTTTTATATCAACCTCTAGATTAGGAGGAAGACCAAACAATTCTTTAGGGAATACATTAATGTGGTTCTTTACAATGGGCATGTCTTCAATCATGATTCTCTCCTTTATCTCAATCATTTGAGCTAGATATTCTTGATCATAAGAAAATAATATCCACAAATGAGATAATTATTCTAAAGTAGATTCATCCTCCTCCTTACACTTGTACAAAATTGGAGGATACCTCAGTATGTGAAGAGTGATCTACCTTTTCTGAAATTTGATATTGTATTTGTATAAAGATAGTCAATCCATGACCAAAATAACATCAAACTCCACCAAAGGAAGTAAGACAAGATTTGATGGGAGGTTCAGTCCAAAAACATTAACCGAGGAGGAGTTATATACTTTGGATGTAATAATTTACCCATTTTCTATTCTCATAAATAACTCAACCTCTATATTTTGAGGTGGTGTTTGAATTTTTCTACTAAACTTGTAAGATATGAAAGAATGTGTAGAACTAGAATCAAATAGTATGTTCACTATTCATGAATGAATAACTAGTGTACTTGTCACTACATCATTTTTGGGCTCCACCTCAACAATAGTGATAAAATAAGCTTTCCCTTGCTCCTTTAGCTTTGGTGGTTGTTAATGTTGATTACCCTCAAGGAGTCGTGGTTTAGTGCACTGGATTGCATAGTTCCCTTGCTCCCTACAATTGAAGCATTGAACCATGGGTGGTGATCTCCTTTACTCCACCACATTATACTACTTCCTGATGTCTCTTTTATATTCATGAGCTTTGTGGACTTCTCTCCCATATTTTAAGCATTTCCCCATCCCTTTGAGGAAATTCCCATGATACTTATTCCCACATTTTTGACATGTGAGTGGTTGAGATTTCTTTACACCTTTATCATTAGATCCTCTAGCTTGAAACCCCATCTTTCATTTCTTATCACCATAACCATGAGGCTATTCTACAAACTCTATCTCCACTTTGAGATCACATCAAACAACTTCTTCATAACTCCCAAAGTCTCAAATAGCTAGAGCCTTTTGAAGGTGTGATTTTAAACCACTAAATAATCTATCTATTTTCTATCATTATTGATAACAAAACCCAAGGAGTACCTTGAAAACCTTGTAAAATTTTCTTTGTAAGCCATTAAATATTCACCTTACTTTTACTTCAGCTCTAAGAATTATCTCTCCATCTTTGTATGAAGAGTTTGAGGGAAATACACATTAAGAAATATTTTCTTAAAGTATTCCCACTCCATCTATTCAATTTCATCCTTTGGATTGGTGTTATTAATCAATGTCAACCATTGATAGACCTCCCCATCTAAATGATAAATGGCCAGATTCACCTTCTCCATCTCAGAACAATGAAGCGCAAAAAAGATATTCTCCATTGATTTAATCCACTATTCCGCAACTAGTGGATTGAAAGATCCACTAAACATCGGTGGTCAATGCCACATAAAGGACTCGATAGCCAGTTGCTCCCTCTTAGGTGAAGGAGGACATTCCACATTATTCGGGTTATTTTTCATAGCCCGAGATAACTGGTTAAGCATCTCCATGAAATCTTGAACTCCACCTCCCAAGGCATTGGGGATGTCATTCGAGCATTCACTACATTATCCATCACATGGGTTGTTGGACGGGTTTTTACTGGTTCCCACCATTTTCTAAAATATAAAATATTTTAATAGAACACAATCCAATAAGTCTTGAATAAATAATTTATTCCTTTGTGCTATTAACTATAAAGGCATATCTTGTGGGATCCCTATGTTTAGTATTTTTCTATAACAAAGCTTCTTGGGTGCATACATATACTTAGACTCATACTTAAGGGTTTTCACTAATGTTCTATAATATTAATTCCCAAATTAACTAAACCATGCTTTGATACCAACTATAATGACCCTACTCTTTCTTACACAACTATTACACCATTTTAATGGTAAACAACATAAAAACGTTACACAATTAGGATCCAAAGGTTTAGTGTCTTGGGAAAATTAGGACCATACATAACTTTTACATAATAAAACATAAACATTATTTAATTACTTATTCTCTAGATTCTTATAGGCACTTGTGTTCTTCTTAGTACAAGTAATCACCTAAGGATATACATCAAAGAAAGGGGTGAACTAAAAGCCCAATAATAGGATAGATAAAGACATGAATAAATATAACATGGGGTGAGAATAATCATCATCATCATAACATAAGCATGTGATCATCATCATAATCATGAGATGAAGAAATAGTTAAAGGAATGGAATGTGACAATTCATGAAAATGAAACATCATGTTATAGTGGTCAAATACCATGCATAGTTGTGAATAAAACTAGCATCATGTTCACACATAACATATGTGCATCATCATAACATCATCATTGTGAACAAATATAGAATCATGTTCATACAAATTTCAAATTATCTAATGAGATACATCACATTACCCAATGCATTGGAGTGCTATATAATTCTGGGCACACCCATCACATCATAACATTTACATAATCATGCATACCACATAGAATGTATAACAACATTTGCTATAAAATAACCCATGAAAAGGAAATGGGTTCCATGATAATTTCATAAAGAATAATTTCATGAATAAACATTAGGGTTCCCAAAATAAAAAGGGAATAACATACTTGGTATAATAATCATCAATCTTGAGTGAAGAAGAAACAATCTCAAGAGAAGTAAAAGATGTGTTTTTTAGAAAGAAAAGTTCTTTTGAAAAAATATTTTAATTTGTCATAAAATAAGATTGGAAACATTTATATCCCAGAAAATAAAATTTAAGAAAAAATAAATTATATTTTAGGTATATTAAAGAACATCCAAATTGAAGTTTTTCATGAAAGAGGAAAAACCCAAGGAAAAGGGGTTGGGTTTGAGAATCCCCTTACCTTATGTTTAAATGATTTATTCACTTTAATATTCTGGATAATCAAATAAAATTAATTAATTAATAAATAAATAACCTCTTATACATTTATTTTATTTATTATTATTTTATTAAGTTTATTTATGTCCATTTTGATGAGCTGTAGAGTTCAATTTCATCATTTGAGAGTGTTCAATTTCTTGGTATTCATGATCGGTTCACTTGTATACATATATGTAAGATCATGTAAAATGGGGATAATTATTTAGAATTGAAATTATATGTTATTAATGAAATTAAATAAGTTTAATTGGTCTTATATTTTTTTCTAGATATGAGGATGATTCATTAGATAAAAATTTAATGACAACCATTTAGATTAATTTTGGCGGTTTTCGATCACAACGAACTTGTTTTGTTTTATCATTTAGTATTATGTATATATGTTAGTTACAGAACATAAAAAATATTATAAAATACATTTTAAAATATATTTCAACCATTATAATTATTTTATGACCATTCTTGAAGGTATTGAAGGAAAATAAAAGCACATCGTCCATGATAACGGTAAATCGACACATCACGGACGATGTTTTCACTTTTAGAATAAAAGGGAGAGGAGAATGGCTTAGATGATGGATTATTACATTAACATGATAAAATTACAGAATATATAAAATAATTTAGTTATAATGACACTTGGATAAGGGTAAGTGAGGATAGAATAAGAAAATAAAATAAATTGAAAAGAGATTAAAAGAAAAAGAAAGGGGATTTTACCTCTTGAATTCTTCTCCTTGAGAACCTCCTTTGAAAAATTGGATTTGCTCTTTTATTGAGACCAAGAGATCCTAGATGTGCGGAATAGGATTGTAAATAGGATTGGTCAGAATTTGGACAAGGCTCAAAGCTTGTAAGGTGTGAGGAGAAGAGGTGGCGAGGGGTGGTATTTATAGGGGAGGAGAGAGGTGTTTTATTATTATTTAATTCATTAGTTTATTATTTTGGATCAACACTATTAATAGTTTGAAAATTATTACTAAATATATTAAATAATTAAGGAGATTTAAATATTTTGAGCTTACATAATCCATACATCATCTATGACTCAATAATTCATGTATTTGTTAAATACTGTAAATTATCGTATTTCACTATTAACCAAAAATACAACTTTTTTAGAAAAATAAAAAAAATTAACCCGAACCATTTTTCAATGAGTAGAATTAAAAAATGAACTCTATTCTATGAAAATAATTTTCTAAATATGAGAAATTTAATTTTTAATTAAAATCACTATTTACTAAAAAAATATAGATTTTAAAATTATAACTGATTTTATAACACTTTGAAAAATTAATTATGGTCTCATAAAATTATATTATAATCATAAGACAAAAAAATTAATTTTTTGAATACATTTTATGAAAATAAATTTTCTTTTAAATTATTATATTAATTATAAAATTGTAATTAAATATTTATAACTTACAAAAATACCAACACTTAATTTATCATTTTTAAAACATTTATTTACGTATTCCATGAAATAGATATATCATATTTTTATTCATAAGATACATAAATTTTATTTATATTCTATTAGTCAAATTACTATTCCTTAGGGTCGTATTACTATTCCAAAGGTCAAGTTACTATTTCATTGGTATAGGTTCCTTAACTTCTAGAAATACCTCCCATTTCATTAATTCTTCATTTATAAAGTTTTCATTGTGTTCTCTATGTGATTTTATGTGATTTATACTATATAACATAATTATAAGAAGAGAATTTCCATTGATATAATTCTGGGTTGTTTTATGAATCCTTATGTATGGTATTATTATGCAATGAAGTAACCACATGTAGGACCCCTTCACTATTTTCACCTCTAGGCTTCAAGCCATGGAACCCCTCTACCATTCCGTGACTTCATCCTACACGCCAGTTGTTAAACCATGGTGTATAGAGTCCACAGTAATACCTCATACGTAAGGTTCATCACTACTCTATGACACCCATTTTCCTAGTTAAGATAGTAATATGGTTTAGAGAGGGGTTGAATAGAACTTATAAAATTTTATACAAATCCTTTAAAAAAAATAAAAATAGAGTGTATTATTATTGCATATAGTAACAATGCAATGTAGTAGTGTTCAAAACTTAAAATGCAACAAAAATAAAAGCGATGTGAACATAATATTTTTATAGTAGCTTGAGTCACCAAGATCCTACATATACTCTTCACACTTCTCTACTCAACGAGAAGAATGGTATCCACTAGAAGAAATCACTTTTCAAAGGTGTGATAGCATTTTATAAACACTACCTTTCACCAACTCAGAGTATATCATCCCAAACTTTTTAAATGATATTTTTTTCTTAAATAAATTTGTGTTATATATAATATTACAAATAAAAAATATAGAGAAACTGAAAAAAATTAATATAATTAATAAATATCATTACATTAGTCATCTATGAAACCAATTAAAATGCTAAACATTACAACTTGATAAAGAATATAAAGTAGAATAGCTAAAATGGGAAAATCAGGATCACCCCAATCTACTAGAATTATCACCCCACAACAAATGCTATAGAAATGAAACAAAATATTAGTAAACCAATCAATATCTTAATAAATGGAAATATAACCTTAGGGATAGATTGTAGATAATTTTGAGTGAAATAATAAAGTGGTATTTATAGGGTATAAAGGGATATGTGACTTTTGGTATTCGACCGTTATATGACCATTGGTTAATATGAACGTTGGAAACTATACTATTGGTTAATAATTTTACCATTATAATTAGTGTTTATAAGTAGTAATTAAAAAGGATAACTGATACAAGAAAAAGAATCTATGGACTCAACCAGTAGATTCATGTTGTTTGAAGCCCTTTTTTCTGAACTTGAGAGGGAGGTATCATCACTGGGGGTCACCCTCGACCAAGCCCAAGCCAAGCTTCAACAAGTTAAGCCTGAATGAAATCACCTAAGAGAGAAGTTCAAGTTAACAGAGATTACCACTCGATCGATGTTAATCAATCAACCCCATGAAAAGTGACATCGCCTTCTTCTCCCTTTCACCCCAGGGTTCCCCTCGATGATGAGCTTGAGGGGGGACGTTTCTTCTTTGGTTCCTTACCCCCTCCCTCTTTATCTCTGCCTCTTCCTCTCCTATCCACCTGCTTTCATCTTTTTCTTCATTAAGGTGGTGATGTTATTCTTAGTGAAAGCCCCAAAATATGTTTTTATGGTTCCAATGATGGTTTTTTCTACTACACCCTTGGACGCTACAACCATGTTATAACCTAGGGTTCCTCTGAACCTCTCTAGGGTGGATCTGGAGCAGGGGTATCAAAGGGGTTTTGGGTTTGTGGTTTGGTGGTTAGCGGTCTAGAGCCCTTGGCTGCTCAAATACTTGCTCTGACCCCAAGTTCCACTGCTCCTCTCCCAGTCAGATATGAAGTGGTGGTAACTAAGGGGTTTTGGGTTGTGGGATTTGGTGGCCAATGGTTTTCCTTGCGCTACTTGAGTCATTTTTATCCTTTATTGACGATTTGGATCTCTTCCCATTCGATGATCCAGACCTCGATATGAGATGCGGTGGTCCTCGTTTTATGAAGATCTTTGATATGGGTAGCTATGGTTTGGCATTATGAAGGTTTTTCTATTACTATGGAGTATTCTTTGATGTTCTGGTTTGGTGATGGTCGACGAGGAAGATGGTGGTGATTAGATGATGACAATGATAGGTGTGACCCTTGAGGATGTTGGCAGATATCCTAATGGCTGACGTGGGTTCCTCTCACTTTGAGGTTTTCAATTGGAGGTGTTTATTTGTTCATTTAGTGATGATGATAGTGGTTAAATGGTATGTGGAATTCATTCTTTCATCAATTTGTTGGTTTTTCTGTTCTTGTGGTACCAATTCAGGCCGGCGGTTCCTCTGGCCGACGACCGACGATGTTCAAGAAAATGGTGCTTGGAGAGGGGAAGACAGTGAAGGGATTATGCCTATGGTGATGTGATGATGGTGGTTATGATGTAAATTCAACTCAACATGCCTATCCTTGGTCCTCATAGTGGATCTCACGGCCTTCGAGGTGCCGACTTGGTTGGAATTGAGGATCAGTTTATTTTGAATACGCGGATATTGTTTGGTTTAAGTTTTGAATTTTGAATCTGAAAATTTTAATTTTTTAATCCTAATGTATTTTTTTCTGAAGTGTATGGTTATCACTAACCATAAAGTGGATTTTAGAAAAATTCAAAAAAAGAGAATTGAGGAGCCACCCCCTGAAACTATGACCATCACACACCTCACCCTTAGGGCATATGTGGGTGTAATGAAGGGTTAGGTGTCTAGACCTTAGTTAATTAAAGCATATTTTTAATTGTATAAATAAAATTTTTATTCCACAAATTACTTTTAAGAATATTTTTTCTTAATAAAATAAATGTTTAATTGAGATGAATTTGATAAATTTATTTTTGGATGCAAATAAAACATAATTGTATTTTTCAAGAAAATATATAAAATTTTATAATAAACACAAGTATTTTAAATAATATTTGTTTTAATCAAATATTCTTTTAAAACACTCTCACCTAAATATAAATTATAAAATAATTTTATAATGGCCTAGGATTTTTTTATAAGCATCATGAATTTAACCGTGCCTTAAAAAATGATATTTTTAAATAAATAAGGATTTTTATATTTAAAAGTTAAAATTATAATATTTAGAGAATTATTCTAGAAAAAATAGGCATTATATTTGAAATCATAATGTTGAAATTAAGTTAGGGTGAGTTTATGATAATTTTCTAAAATACTTTTTTTTTGTGAATAGAAAAAATACAGTTTTGGGTTTTTGGTATATTTTATGAGTTCATATTTATTTTATAATGATGTAATAATTAATTAAGCACAATTATTGACCTAAAAAATGTTATTTTATTAATATTGAGTATTTTAATATATTTTAATCAATTTATAAAACTATAAGTGACTTTCCAAAGTCTATAAAGGAAAATTTAATTTTTAAAAACATTAATTTGTGGAATCTTTACTTTTCCATGAAAAAAGAAGTATTAAAAAACTATGTTCGATTTTGGTGGATTAAAATATCATAAAATGTGACCCCAAATGTCCAAAATAATGAGAAAAAATCACAGGTAAGCAAATGCCTTTTCATTTTCCACATCTTAGATTCTCAAGACATATATTTGCAAATTATTAAGCAATTCATCCACTTTTTCTATAAATACCCACCCATTTCACCATCCCTATTCACTTACAATCAATCCTCCATGAATTTATAGTGATTTTTCCTCTCAAGGAGTCCCCCAAGGTGTTCTCAAGCCCCCAAGGTTCCATCTTCAAGTTTTAGGAACAACTCTTCAAGGTAAAGGAAATCTCTACTTCTCTTTTCTATTCAAGTTCCCTTTTCATGTTGTATGTATTATAATTTCCAAAGTAAGTTATTTTTTCCACTTTCTATTATACAATTACTGTAAGAATAGTATTTTATTAATGGTATACCCTTTTCCCCTCTCATTTTACCCTTTTCTAAAACCATGTTTTATACCCATCATGCTGCCGAATTTACTTCTCAAATTTATCTCTTTTACATGATAAATTCTCTTTTCATTTTTATTTGAATACCCAAACATCTATTATTTTCAATGGGTATTAAAATATATTTAAAAATGAATTTTTTATTTGGGTATCTACATATATGAAACCCACATTTCCTTTCATGGGTCAAAAATGATGTAATAATCACGTCTTTAAGCTCTTTTATATGCCAAGATTTTGATAAGAAACCCGTTATTTATTCTCCACGGGTTATTAATGAAATTATTTATTATGATATATGTGGATCATATTAAATTAATAAATATGAAGGGTTCACCCAGATAATGCTCCAATTCATTGAGTAAAGAATTTAATATCTAGAGATGACATGTATTATGATACCTTGGTGAATAACCCTGGTAATTTTTATTTATAACACCTTGATGATTAACATTGGTGATATACTTATGAATGTATCATTTAAATGTCATATCCATATTTATATGTTTTTATTTTATATTATTATTATTATTATATGCCTCTTACTCATGCCTTATTGTTATGCCTCATGTTCTTATTGATAGGTCTCAAGATCACATGCTATATGTCTCTCTTTCTTATTCCCTTACCGGGATTCATGATAAACCCTTCCCTTTGATGTATGTCCATAGGATATGATATGTAGTAAAAGTAACCTATAGTAAACCCATGAAGATGTATTTCAAGTGGGTTTAGAAGAATATTTTAATTTTACATGTATTATATACCTTATTTACAAGAAACAAAACTTTAAAAGATACCATATTTGTACCATGTAATGAAAAGTTATGTAATAAAAAGGCGGGATATCATAGGTGGTATCAAAGTATGGTTTAGTTAATTATATAATTTAAGATTTTAAAACTTTAGGAAGAACCTTAGAGATAAGTCTAGATATAGGAAAACATCCTGGTATTTTGGTAAGTATTAAGTAAGTGGTTTCCAAAAAAATACATCCTTGTATGGATACTACAAGTGAAAGTGGCTCTAGCACAGATGTACCTGAGGGTAACACCTTAAAATGTCACTTTGATATAGACTCAAGAAGAAACTAGTGCACGATAACAGTCCTTGCTACACACTTGGTTTGAAACTCCTAAGGGATATTTTTGGTCAATCACAAGCTTTTATAAACCATTATGAAGGATATATAGAAAATGTAATTATTTTTAGAGAAGATTAATAAAATATTTAATAATGATGATTTAAGACTTAAAATCCCTTTAGAATTATAAAATTCATAAAATTAACACATTTTTCATTAAGTTTTTCTTATTTTAGAAAAATGTTGGGAAATAGGAGGAACCACGTAAATGATGAGTGTAATGGATAATGAACTAATGGTGTTATGATGAAAGATAGGCTGGAAAACTTCATGGGTATGATGAATCAAATAACTTGAGTTATGAACAATGACTTGAATCAAGTTGAGAGACCAGATTCAACTTGAATGGAATAAATTTTTGTTGAGTCCTTTATTCATCAATGACCACCTTATTTCATTGGATCTACTAACCCATTGATTACTGAACAATAGATAAGATCTATAGAAAAGATCTTTTCTATGATTTTTTGTTTATAGAAAGAGAAAGTCACCCTGGAAATATACTACTTAGAAGGAGAAGCTGATCAGTGGTGGACACTGATTGAACACAAAAATCCAAGAAGAGAGATTGATGCTATGAAGTAGGAAGAGTTTAGGGGGATCTTTTTCAATAAATATTTCCCTCTATTTGATGTGAATAAAAATGGAGAAGGAATTCCTGGAGTTGAATTAGAAGGAAAATGAATCAGTGGTAAACTATGAGATGAACTTTATAAGACTTTCTTGATACAACTCTAGCTTTGTTATGAATCCTAAGGGAAAGGTTGATAGATTATTTAGTATACAGAGACGCCATCTACAGAGGAATCTAGAAAATCAAGACTATTAAAGCTATGGGGAGATAGTGAGAAGTTCTATGAAGGTTGAATTGAAGTTTGGAGAGATTTAGTGGTCACATATATTGGATGAAAATAAGAGATAAATGGATCCAAACTCAGAGAAGAACTTTTATCATGGAATAGGAGGAAATAAAGTGAAACTTCCCACATGCAACAAATGTGGGAAGAAGCATTCAGGGAACTTATTTATTGGGAGTGTAAAGTTCTAAAAATGTGGAAGAAATGAGCATATATCTCAGAATTATCGTGGTGAGGTAAGGACTCAACTTCTCAACACTAACGAAAAAGGGAAGATGGTGAAGGCCCATCCAAAAGTTCAATGCTTCATGTGTGGACAACTAGGGAACTTTACCAATCAATGAAAAAAAATAAAAAGATAATGGAGAGGAACCACTATCAACCTCATCATAGGCTAAGGGAGAAATTTTGGTCATTTTATATCATGATGGTTGAATTAGAGGCTCCAAATGATGTGGTGGCTGGTACACTCATCGCAATCTCAATGCTAACAAGTACTTTTTTTGATTCTATTTCTACACATTTCTTTATTTCATCCAAGTTTGAAAAGAATATAGAATCAATCCCTGAACTTATAGAAGAAGATTTATCAGTCAAGACTCACGGAGAGATTATCCTAGCATCAACAGTGTATAGAAATTCCAATATTAACTTTGGAGAGTACAATCTCATCACAAATCTAGTAGTCATTCCCATGGAGGAATTTGACACTATACTAGGGATGGACTGACTCTCAAAGTATAATGCTAATATCAACTTCGTAAGTAAGAAAATTTTAGTAGTCTTGAATGGAAAACCTACAATCATTTTTAAAGGAGATATATCTTGACCTAATATTTGTCTAGAAACACCTCCCATAGGCTTCTTTATGAATATGATCAATGTATAGGGAGAATGAAATGAAAGTATAAAGATAGAGAATGTCCCCATCATTCAAGAATACATCGACTTATTTCCAGAAGAGTTACTTAGACCTACCCCATAAAGAGAGGTATATTTCTCTATTGAACTCATACATGGATCCAAAACGATATCAAAGACCCTGCATAGAATGGAAAATATGGAGTTAGAGGAATTAAAGAAACAACTTCAAGATCTTTTAGAGAAGGGATTTATCTGAACAAGTGTGTCTCTTTGGGGATTAACGATTCTATTTATAAAGAATAAGTATGGATCAATGCAACTATGCATTGATTATATATAACTTAATGGGATCACAATGAAGAACAAGTACCATATCCCAAGGATTGATGATTTATTTGACCAACTTCATGGGGATCAATTATTCTCCAAGATTTACCTTTGATCTGGGTATCATCAATTTAGGGTGAATAAAGGAGATATTCTAAAGACTACCTTCTGAACAAGATATGGGCATTATGAGTTTGTTGTTATTCCCTTCAGGTTGACTAATGATCATGCTATATTTATGAATTTTATGAATAGAGTCTTTAAGGACTATCTTGATAAATTTATGGTAGTTTTATTGATGTTATTATGATATACTCAAAAAGTCACAAGGATCATAAGGATCATATAATGGTTATATTGGGAACTATGAGGAAGGATAAACTATTTGTAAAATTCAGAAAATGTGAATTTTGGTTACAACAAGTTGCATTCTTGGGGCACATTGTAACCAATGAAGGGATATCAGTTGACCCTATGAAGACAAAGGCTATAAAGGAGTGGCCTTATCCTACAATGGTAATAGAGATTCGTAGTTTTCTTGGTTTAGTAGGATATTATAGGAGGTTTTTGAAAAAAAATCACGACTTTATAATCCACTAACCAAGTTAACTTGAAAAGGGAATAAGTTCATATGGACAAAGGAGTGTGAAGAAAGTTTCCAAGAACTGAAGAAGAGATTGGTTACTACACTTGTGTTTCTATTGGAGAAGAATTAATTATATATAGTGATGCATATCTGAAAAGGATTGGGTGTGTCCTCATGAAAAATGACATGGTGATTTCTTATACATATAAATAGTTAAAACCTCATAAGAAGAATTCTCCTACGCATGACCTGGAGCTAGCTGTAGTTATTTTTGATCTAAAAATATGGAGGCACTATCTTTATGGGGAGAAATGTGATATACACATAGACCACCAAAGTTTGAAGTATATTTTAATGCAAAAGGAATTGAACACGAGACAAAGGATATGGTTATAACTTCTTAAATACTATGATTGTTCAATTCATTATCACCCTAGAAGAGCAAAAAAAGTTGTTGATGCATTAATTAGGAAATAAATTGTTCTGGAAATGGTGAGAATTCAAGGATATCCTTTGATCAAGGATCTATTAAAATTGGACATGGAAATCATAAGGGAAGAGACATCATCAATCCTATCTGAAATTATTTCTCAACCATCATTAATAGAGAATATCCTTTGTTACAAAATAATATAGAGGCTATGAAGAATGAGAAGTTTCCTAATTTCAATATTGATCAAGAAGGTGTATTGAAATTTCATACAAGGCTATGTGTTCTATCTATCCCAAAGATAAAGAAGAATCTGATAGATGAAGATCATAGATCTATATTCTACATATATCTTGGAAGCACTAAAATGTATAGGGACCTTCATGATCATTATTGGTGGGATAATATGAAAAGGTAGATTGCTGACTACACTACAAGGTGCTTGGTGTGTTAGTAAGTGAAAGCAGATCGACAAATTTATAAAGGGGTATTACAACCACTACCCATACCAACATGGAAGTGGAGAAATATAAATAAGGAATTCTTCATTGGTATCCCAAGAATATCCCATGGAAACAATGCGATATGGGTTATAATGAACCATCTCACAAAGAATTACCATTTAATAACTATTCTGGAAGATTTATTTCTTGACCAAATTGATAAGATTTGTGTAATGAAAGTGGTGAAATTTCATGGGGTGCCACTTTCTATCATTTCTGATCATGATCCAAGGTTCACATCTAAATTCTGCAGAAGTCTTCAACATGCTCTGAGTACCAAATTGAATATCGATATGTTCTATCACCCCCAAACCGATGACCAATCTGAAAGGAATATTCAGACACCTGAGGAGATACTGAGAACATGCTCAATAGAATTCAAACGTAGATGGGATCAACACCTCCCATTAGTTGAGTTCTCATATAACAACTAATTCCACTCGAGTATCAAATGGAAATATATGAAGCTCTATATGGGAAGTGATATAGAACTCTTACATGTTGGGATGAAGTTGGTGAGAGAAAGCTACTTGGTCCCTATATTATGCAAGAGATGACAGAAAAGGTTCTTGCCATCCAAAAATATATAAAAGCTACTCAGATTCAATAGAAGAGCTATGCTTACAATCATCAAAGGTACTTAGAGTTTGATTTTGGAGAAAAAGTTTTCCTTATAATATCACCATGTAAGAGAGTCATGTGATTTGTAAAGAAATGGAATCTTATCCCTAGGTACATTGGACCATTTGAAATAATTGATAGTATAGAAGCAACGTCCTATTAGCTAGTACTTCCACCAAATCTTGTTTAATTTCATGACATATTCCATGTATCTCTATTGAGGAAGTACATACCCGATCCCTCACATGTACTAAATTTGGAGGTGGTATAACTGGAACATGACCTCTCTTATGAGGAGCAGCTGGTAAAGATCTTAGACTGTAGAGACAAGGTTCTCTGCAATAATACTCTCCACCTCATCAAAGGGTTATGGAGGAACCATAAATATAAAGAAGAGTCATGGGAACCATAAGAGACAATGATATATAATTACCCTTACCTTTTCTCAACTGAGAGAATGAGTTGAAATTTTGGGGATAAAATTTCTTAATGGGGAAGAATGTAATGACCCATAATTTTTAAATGATATTTGTTTCTTGAATAAATGTGTGTTATATATAATATTACACATAAAAAATATAGAGAAACTGACAAAATTTAATATCATTAATAAATATCATTACATTAGTCAGCCATGAAAACAATTAAAATGCTTAACATTACAACAGGATAAAGAATATAAAATAGAATAACTAAAATGGGAAAATAATGATCACCACAATCTTCTAGAATCATTTACCCCATTGAAAATTCTATAAAAATGAAACAAAATATTAGTAAACCAATCACACTACAAAAAAACAGCAGATTAGAGATGGTTTTTTAGAGGGGGGGTCTGCACAACCCCTTATAATCATCAAATTTAGAGGGGGTTCACAACCCTCTCTAAATTTTTAGCATTATTTTTTAAACATTTGGTTGGATTTTAGAGGCGGTTATGTAAAAAATGCTACTAATTTAATAATTAATGGTTCTGTATGTTCGGTTGGATTTTAGAGGCACTATATATATATATTCATTTAGATATTATATTATATATATATATACAATGTAATTTTTTTAAATAGAAATAGTGGGGGTTCACAACCCCCTCTTATCTCTTATTAGAGTGGTTTTTAAACCCCCTCTAATTTAAGATATTAGAGGGGATTCATGAACTGCCTCTAATCCCTTAGATTAGAGGGGGTTTTAAACCCCTTCTAATTTAAGAAATTAGAGGGGGTTGTGAACCCCCTCTAATATGTGATATTAGAGGGGGTTTTGAACCCCCTATAATTTAAGAAATTAGAGGGGGTTGTGAACCCCCTCTAATATATGACATTAAAGGGGGTTTTGAACCCCATATAATTTATGACATTAGAGAAAGTTTTGAACCCCCTCTAATTTATTACATTAGAGAGGATTATGAACTCCCTCTAATTTATGAAATTAGAGGGGGTTCATGAACCACTGCTAAACCATTTGATTAGAGGGGGTTTTTAACCCCCTCTAAATTTTCATTTATTTTTTATAATAATTCTCATATAAATTCTAATGTTATAATATATATGTGTGTACGCGCATGTCTGTATATATATATATATATATATATATATATTACATAAACACATTATATAATGTTTTTAAATGCATTATAAACATATATATAAAGACATTATATAAATACTTTAAATAAATACTTATACATATAAACAAAAATATATACATATATAAATATTGGTATACAAAATATAAATGTAATTATAAATATATTTATTCAAATATATAAAATTTATATGGTTTTATAAATACTATACATTTATATTATGATCTATATTATACATATATTATATTAAATACATATTTATATTATATTTATGTATAAATACATTTATATTATATTATGTATACAAATATATATAATATAGAAAAAACTAAATATAAAACTAAATATATATTATATATTTAAATTATATATATTATATTATAAATATTTCATTATATATAAATTTAAATATATTATATAATTATTTTATATATATTTTAGTATATCATATAAATTATAAATTAATTTAGAAAAAATATTTATCATTTAATTATATTATATATATTTCCAATTATATGAAGTATTTAATTTTATGTGTATATATATATTTGTGTGTTTGCATCATATGAAGAATTTAATTATATGAAGTATTTAATTTTGTGTGTATATATATCATTTAATTATATTATATATATTTCTAATTATATGAAGTATTTAATTTTGCGTGTATATATATATGTGGGTGTGTATACATGATATAATATAAACTTATATAATTAAATAAATAGATATATATTAAAAATGTATTTAATATAATATATGTATAATATAAATCATAAAATATATAAATGCATAGTATTTATAAAACCAATATATAATGTTTATAGTTTAAAAAATAGGTGTAATAATAATTAATAATATTATTATTGTTACACACATACACACACATATATATAAGTATATAAAAATAAATATATATATTATAATTAAACTATATCTATAAATATTATATAAATACATAAATACACAGACACAAATATAAACGTATTTATAAATATATGTATATATATATATATATATTTGTAAATATAATTATTTATATATATTTTATACACACACATAAAAAAAAAATATATATATATATATATATATATTACATAAATATATATATTATATATAAATATATATATTATATATAAATATATATATTATATATAAATATTATATAGTAATATATTATATATTATATACAAATATATTATATAAAAACAAATATATTCTATTATTTATATTTATATACACTAATATAAATATATATAAATATATTAATCCAAAATTTCTGTATCTAAATAAATAAAATGAATTGTATAGATAAATTAAAACTTCTTCAGCTCGGTTGGTTCAGGCGCGAACGAATTGGCTGTTGTTCCTGTGTTCGATTCCCGACGGGTGTTATTTTTACTGATTTAGGTGCTGGTTGAAGGTGATGTGCACGCTCGGTGTGGGCCCGTGATAGGTGTCCGCTGCTGCTGGGGGGCCTGGGCCTGGGCCTCAGTCTTTGTTCGCGTGTGTTGTCCCGCGGGGTCAGGGTTAGCTGTCTCGGGGGGGGGGGGGGGGGCGTGGGTTGTCGCTCGTGTGTTCGCAGGTGTGTCGGGGTGTCCTTGTGGTTATCCGTGGGTGTCCATGAGGCATTCCTATTGTTGTTTGCGGGTATGTGTCAGGGCGTCTCGAGGGTTGTCCAACAGCATGGGGTGTGTGTCTGGTGTGTTGTCCGTGGGGGTGTGGGGCAACTAGGGTTGGTTTCCAGGGGGTTGGGTTGGGTGGGATGTGTATGTCCAGGGTGTTGGGGTGTGTCGGGGGGGTTTTCTGGGTTTTTTTAAAAAAAATATGGGGTAGTTTAGGGGCGGTTATATTAAAACCACCCCTAAACTAAGGGATTTGGAACTCATTTAGGGGCGGTTCTAACTGCCCCTAAACTAATAATTAAATTAGGGGTGATTAAAATAGCCCCTAAATGATCAGTTTATGATGCATTTAGGGTGATGTTAGAGGGGGTTAAAACCCCTTCTAATTTAACCGCCTCTAAATACTCACTCACTTTACCAACGCTTACCCAAAACCGCCTCTAATTAGAGTAGGTGTCCACTTTAGCAGCGGTTTTGGGTAACCACCACTAAAGTGATTAGAAGGGGTTATAACCCCTTATAAATGAAAAAATAACCCCTTATAATCACCCAATTTTTTTGTAGTGTCAAAATCTTAAGAAATGAAAATATAACCTTAGGGAGAGATTGTAGTGAATTTTGAGTGAAAGAATAAAGTGGTATTGATAGGGTATAAAGGGATATGTGACTATTGATATTTGGACATTATATGACCATTGTAAACTATACCATTGGTTGATAATTTTACCATTATAATTAGTGTTTATAAGTATTAATGACAAAGGATAATTGGTACAGAAAGAAGAATCGACAGCCTTAACCAATAGTTATGCTATTTCAATCCCTTTTGTTTGAACTTGGGAGGGAGGTATCGTCACTAGGGTTCACCCTTGACCAATCCCAATCTAAGCTTTAACAAGTGAATCTTAAATGAAGTCACCTAAGGGAGAAGTTCAAGTTAGTGGAGATTACCACTCGGTCGATGTTAACTGAGCCACCCCATGAAACTATGACCATCGTACACCTCACCCCTAGGGAATATGTGGGTGTAATTAGGGGCTACATATCTAGGAATTAGTCACATAAAGTGTATTTTCTATTGTATAAATTATTTTTTATAATAATTCCTTTTAAAAACAATTTTTCTTAATAAAATACATGTTTAATTGAGATGAATTTGATAAATTGATTTTTGGATGAAAATAAAACATAATTGTATTTTTCTAGAAAATATATAAAATTTTATAATAAACTCGAGTATTATGAATAATATTTGTTTTAATTAAATAGTATTTTAAAGCACTCACACTTAAAATATAAATGATAAAATAATTTTATAATGTCCTAGGAAATTTTTTACAAGTGTCATAAATTTGATTGTGCCTTAAAAACTGATATTTTTAAATAAATAAGTATTTTTATAATTAAAAATTAAAATTCTAAAATTTAGAGAATTATTTTGAAAAAATAAACATTATATTTTAAATCATCAAATTTAAATTAGTTTAGGGTGGATTTATGATAATTTTCTAAAATACTTTATTTTTTTATGAATAGTAAAAAATACAGTTTTGGGTTTTTAGTATATTTTATGACTTCGTATTTATGTCATAATAATTTAATAATTAATTAAACCAAATCCATGACCTAAAATATTTTATTTTATTAATATTGATTATTCTAATAGATGTTAATCAATTTTTAAAACTATAAGTAACTTTCCAAAGGCTCAAAATGAAAATTTAATTTTTAAAAACATTACTTTGTGAAATCTTTACTTTTCCAAGCCAAAATAAGTATTAAAAAATGGTGTTTGGTTCTAGTGGATTAAAATATCATAAAATTTTACCCAAATGTCCAAAACCATGAGAAAAAAACATGGTTAATCCAATGTTTTTTCATTTTCCACGACCAAGATTTCCATAACCTATATTTTGAAATTCTTAAACAATTTCTACACAATTTCTATAAATACCCACCCATTTAACCATTACCATTCACTCCCAATCCATACTCCATGAATTTCTGGTGTTTTTTACTCCCAAGTAGTCCCCAAAGGTGTCCTCAATCCCCTAAGGTTCCATATTAAAGTTTTAAGAACAACTCTTCAAGGTAAGGGAAATATGTATTTCTCTTTTCCATTCAAGTTCCTTTTTAATATGGAATGTCTTATAATTTCCAAAATAATTTCTTTTTTCCAATTTCTATTATCCCATTACTGTAATAATTGTATTTTATTAATGGGATACTCTTATCCCCTCTTATTTTACCCTTTTCTAAAACCATGTTTTATACCCGTCATGTTGTCAAATTTACTTCTCAAATTTTCCTCTTTTACATGATAAATTCTATTTTCCTTTTTATTTGAATACCTAAACCTCTTTTATTTTCAATGTGTATTAAAATAGATTTAAAAATGACTTTTTGATTCAGGTATTTACATATATGATACCCAAATTTTCTTCTATGGGTTAAAAATGATGTAATGATCATGTCTTTAAGCTATTTTGTGTACCAATATTTTGATAAGAAACCCATTATTTATTCTCTATAGGTTATTAATGAAATGATTTATTATGATATATATGGATAATATTAAATCAATACACATGAATGGTGTTCCCTGATAGCGCTCCAATGCATTGGGTAAAAAATTAATCTCTAGAGATGAAATACATTACGATACCTTAGTGAATAACCTTGGTAATTTTTATTTATGACACCTTGGTGATTAACCTTAGTGATATATTTATAAATATCTCATTTAAATTTTGTAACCTCATTTCTATGTTATGATTCATGTTCTTATTATTATGATATGCCTCTTGCTCATGCCTTATCATTATGCCTCATGTTCTTATTGACATGTCTCAAGATCACATACTATATGTCTCTCTTGATTATTCTCTTACCAGGCTTCATGCTCACCCCTTTACTTTTATTTATTTCCCTAGGATATGGGATGAAGTAAAATTAACCTATATTAAACCCATGGATATTTCTTTCAAGCAGTTTTAGAAAAATGTTTTAATTTTTCATGTATTATGTAATTTATTTCTACGAAACTAAACTTTAAAGCATCCTATGTTTGTACCATGTAATGAAAAGTTATGTAATAAAATGTCAGGATTCCATATAGAGGCACAAACAAAACAATAATAAATGCCTTAATTTTTTTTGGGATTCAAAAACTAGAATACCAACCTTTTTTCTAGGAGGTACAACCACACAAATGAGCTTATGGGATGGAAAATAATAAACTTGCTATTACAGCACAAATAAAAATAATGAAAAGATACAATATCTAAAAACTAAAAAAAAATTATAAAGAAAAACATAAGAGAAAAATATTAAAATGTTATTTATACTTTATGTATCATATAGAGACCCAATCCTTTTACACTTAACATTACATAATTTTTAACATAAACATCCAATAAGCATAACCCAAAGATCGTGAGGCCTATTTTATTTGGAAGACTAGGTTCATAACACATCAAAATAAACAAAAACACAAATTTTTTATTTTATTATCCATAATTATCTACTAAATACCTTGGATCCCCTAAAACATCATAGGATAAATTAGAGAATACATAAAATAAAGGGGTGATCATAAAACCCGGTAAGGGAATAAACATGGCAATGAATCATAACATATGACTCAGAAGGCATAACATGATAACATAAAAGGAAACACTCACGAATAATCATATGGAGGAATAAAATAAATAACATAGAATCATAATATCATTTCAACATAGGAACGTTACAAAAATATCTAACATGACATAAGCATAAGTCAATACTAACTACCAAGACAACATCACATGGCGGAAAGAGTCCCATCATGGATTAGGTTCACTCCCCAATCCCATACATATCATATCATGATACAAAAACATTAACCAATGCATTGTATCCCTATCCAATCACACCAATCATAACATTTACATGATTATTTTTTCTATAAAAAGGAAATTAATCATAAGGAATATACATAAGAATTATTCATAGAAAAAATGGGTTGCATAATCTTGCCTCATATCATAATCAAAGAATATTTCATAAAGATTCCAAATAGAAGAAGGGATTAAATATTTTGGATGTTCATAACCAAGTAAATAAGAATAGGTCTCAAAATATGGTGTTAATTTGAAAAAAACATCACGATAAAGGGTAGATAATTGGGTATATAAATGAACTTTCAAAACAGTTTTTTAAGGAACCAGTTAAAGAATTTTGGAGAGTGAATAAGTATGGAATTTTCATTGAAAAAACAGAGGTAAACCAGAATGGTTATATATAAAATATTGATTTATTTAATTAAATAATTAATAATAATAAATATTTTAAATGAGTATTACATAAATGGATTAAGGGATAGAGAAGTTTCCATTAATCGAGTTTGATTTTGAAGAAGGCATTTGAGAAATGAACATAAGGCATGTATTACCCCATCAAAGTAAGGGAGAATAAGATAGGTATATATATGTAAGAGACATAAATAGATAACTTATAAGAATTAAATTACATTAAAGAGAGATATAAAGTGAGTTATAGAGAGAAAGTTCACAACCCAATGAAAAAGGATGGTTCATAGAAATCCCTTACCCTATGTTCCAAAATCATCCTGTACTTGCACTTAATGTCTTGAATAATCAAATTAAATTCATTAATTACTTAATTAATAACCTTTTACATCTATATTTGATTTACTATAATTATATTATGTTCATTTAAAACCATTTTAGCGAGATATGAAGGTTAATTTCATTGTTCCGGGGGCGTTCGTTTCATGATTCTAAGGCTAGATCACTTGTGAATAATTATTGAAGTTTTTTGTAAAATGAGAATAAAAATCTATAAGTGAAATGAAATTGTATTAATTTAATTAAATAAATTAATTTTTTCCTAAAAATTCATTTCAATTCTGATATAGAGATGATTCATTTAGTAAGAATGCCAACATTATCATGTTAGTTCATTTAGGCGGTTTTACCGACCATCACGAACTAGTTTTGTTTTATTTAATATTATGACTATATATTAATTAAATAATGTGAAAAAATATAATACATATATTTAATACAATATAAATTATTATAATTTAATTTAAATCAATTGGTAATGGAAAATTAAAACTCATTATCCCTGGAGGCGGTGAACTAACATAATATAGACAATGGTTTTGTTTTTTTGAATCAGAGGAGAAAAGAAAAGGATGGATAATATATATTCCATTATCATAATAAAAATAATATATATATATATATATATATGATAATATAGTTATTATTCCATTTTTGATGATGTAGGTGAGGAGAAGGTAGAAGAAGAAAAGAATTTAAAAGAGGTCATTTGAGAATATTACCTCATGAATGTCGTCTCCTTGAAATACACATTAAGAAACTTGGAATTGGAATTTTTGGGAGACTTAAATAACTAGGATATGTGGAAGAGTATTGGGAAGGTAATTGGGAAGAAATTCAGAAATCTCAAAGGCTTAGAAGTTGTGAGGAGAAGGGGTGGCAAGGGGCGAAGAGGGGGAAAATGGTGTTTTTGAATATTATATTCATTAGTTTATAATTTGGACTCAATACTACCAAAAATATTGATTAGTGTGAATATATATATTAAATGGTTCATGTGAGTATGAAATATTGGGTTCTTACATCATTAATGACTAAAAAATTCATGTATTTAGCTTATAATACAAAATACAGTATTTTAATGCATTTCATTATTCACAAAAAATTCAACTATTTTAGAAAAATACCACAAATTCAGACTAACCATTTTTTGAAGTGTAGATTAAAAAAATGAAGTCCATTTTATGAAAATTATTTTATAATTATTATAAATTTAATTTTTAATTAAAATACTCATTTATTTAAAAAATACCAATTTTAATATTATGATCAATTTTCTAACCCTTTGAAAAATTACTTATGGTCTCATAAAATTATATCATAATTATAATACAACTTAATATTAATTTATAAATAAATTTTATGAAAATAAACTTTCTTTTAAATCATTATATTTATTATAAAAGTGTAATTAAAACATTTATGTTTTACAAAAATAAAAACAATTAATTGATCATTTTTAAAACATTTATTTACTTATATCATAATATAAATATATAATATCTTCATTTTATAAGATACCTAAATATTATTTGAAACTTTTATAGGTGAGTATAGAATTCTAACAGTCAGTTTAGTATTCCTAACAGTCATATTACTATTCTAATGATCAAATTTCTATTCTAATGGCCAGATCAATATTCTAACGATTATATTTGTAACGGTTATATGGGTTACCAAATTTATATAAATACCACACATTTCATTCATTATTAATTGAATTCTATTTTCTATCAAGGTTATATATATTTTCATTTTCAAGATAAATATTGTATTATTAATATTTTTTCTCATTTCTACAGTGTTGTTCATGAGTGCAGTTATTCTGATAGATCAAGTCGATCCAAATTTTCAAATTTTAGTTATCTTATTTTCTATTTTTATCCCATTATAACATTTTCAATTATTATATCCATTTTTATTATATAAATATAATTTTAAAATTAATATAATAAAATGTTGTTGGTTTCATCATGTGGTGCATGTGATTTATACTACATTTCTAAATATGATACAGTTACATATATATAAGGGAAATTATATTGATAAAATTCTGGGTTATTACATTCTCCCCCCTTATGAAAATTTTCCCTCATTTTTTTACATATTAAGGTGAATAATAGTGAAGGTACTATTACTTTATGGCTTCCTCCATTTCCCATGCCGCATCCTCATACTTATGGTTTCGCTATATTACTTTAACTATGTGAGTTGTCTTGTTGCATAAAACTTTATCTCTACAGTCCAATATCTTCACTGACTACTTCTCATAAAAGATATCATTTTCCAACTGTAGCACCTATGAATTTAGTACGTGTGAGGGATTTGGTATGTACTTCCTCAAGAGGTATACTTGGAATACATCATGTACTTGAGACAGGGTTGGTGAGAGTGATAGTTGATATGCCATAACTTCGATGTGATCAAGAATCTCAAAGGGGACAATATACCTAGGACTTAGCTTTACTTTCTTTTCAAATCTCATGACTCTATTTTATGTAGATATAAGAAGGAATACTTTATCTTTAACCTCAAAATTTAGGCCTCATTGATGATTTTCATCATAAATCTTTTGTGGTCTATGAGAATCCCTAATGTGTTATTTAATGGTATTGACATTTTCTACCATTTTCTTGACCATTTTAGGTCCCAAGACCTTGTGTTCACCAATTTTATCCCAAAACATAGGTGTTCTCCATCTCTTACCATAAAGGGAATCATATATATCTATTTGGATGTTTGAGTGAAATCTATTATTGTATAATAACTAGACTATATGAATATGTTGATCTCATACTTCTTTGAAGTACATCGAGTATTCTATCAACATGCATTCTAGTTTCTAGATAGTCCACTTAGATTGTACATAAATTTGGGGGTGATAAGCCATACTAAAGTTAAACTCAGTGTTTATATCATGTTAGAAACTCTTTCAAAACATGGAGGTAAATATCAAATCTCGATAGAATACAATCGATAATGGTAATCTATGAAGCCTCACAACTTCTATAATGTATATCCTCGAAAATTGATAAAGTGATAAGTCCCCTAAAATTGTAATGAAGTGAGAAGCCTTTATAATATGATCCACCACAACCCATATAACATTATTTCTTCTATATTTCTTCAAAATATTAGTGATAAATTCCATGGAGATGTTTTCCCATTTCCATGTAGGTATTGGTAATGGTTACATCATCCCCTTAGACTTTTTTCCTTTTAGATTTCAGTTACCAACATACCAAAAACTTTGACGTATAATCTATGATCTATTTCTCCATATTTTCCCACTAATAGTTCCCTCAGATATCTTGATACATATTCTTGTTCCCTAGGTGTATTAAGAAGGTCAAGCTATGTGCATTATTCAATGACTCCTTTATTTCAATATTTGATGGTACAAATAGTCATGACCCAAATATTACAACTCCCTATTCATCAATTTTCAATCCTGAGGATTTTTATTTTCTTATGGATTCCACATTCCTCTATATTTCCACATAATCGATTTGAGCATCCTTTATCTTATCCAGAAGGGATGATTAAAAAATAATTTGAGAAAGGAATGATGATTTTACTTCCTTTGTGATCCCCATGTCCATACTTTTCATGTATAAGAAGATTGAATCCTTATCAATTCTCATCATGGATAAGGTTTCGGGATCCTTTATACTTAGAGCATTAGACACTTTATTTGATTTCCCAGGATGGTAGTGGATTGAGAAGTCACATTCCTTGACCAACTCTAACTATATTTAATGATGAATATAAATATACTTCTATTTGAATATACATTTGAGGCTCTTATGATATATATATATCTCACATTTCTCCCCACAGAGATAATTCCACTAGATTTTCAATATAAAGGTCACTGTATCCAACTCCAGATCATGCATTGGACATTTCCGCTCATGAACTTTCAACTACCTTGTGGTATAGGTTATCACTTTTTTATTTTTCATCAATACAAAACCTAGGTCCTTCTTTGAAGCATCAATATATACCAAAAAAATTCCTCACTTTAGGGGAGAATGAGAGATGGTGCAGTGATAAACCTATTTTTCAATTCCTCGAACCTATATTTTCATTCATTGGCCCCAAAAAACTTTACTCTCTCTGGATTTATCTTGGTTAACGAGTTTAAAAATAATGATAAGTTTCTCAAAAATCATTGATAATACCTTACTAGTTTATGGAAACTATAGATCTCTATTGTAGATGCTGATTTGGTCCACTCCTCAATTTAATTTTTTCTTAGAAGGGTCCATAGATATCCCTTTGTTGGTGATAACATACCCCAAGAATGATACTTTATCCATCTAGAACTCACATTTACTATACTTTTTATATAGCTTCCCTTTCACAAAGTCTTTATCACAGTATTCAAATACTCCATATGATCCTCCTTACTTTTGGAGTAAATCATAATATCATCTATTAATACTATCACAAAATTTTCAAGGTAATCTCTAAAGACTTTATTCATTAAGTACATAAATATTTCTAGAGCATTACTGATTTTTAAGGGCATCACTATGAACTCATAGTGTTTATACCTTATTCAAAAGGTAGTCTTGGGTATAACTTCCTTCTTCACCTTTAATTGGTGTTGTCCTAACTGAATATACACGTTATAGAAATGATGGGCCCTACATATTTGATCAAATAATTCATCTATCTGTGGAAGTGGATACTAGTTCTTTATCATGATTTTTTTGAGTTCATAATAATCAATACAGAGGTGCATTGGAACATCCTTCTTCTTGACGAAGAGGACTACCACACCCCATGGGGAAGCAATCAGGTATATAAAACCCTTTATAGATTCTATTGTAACTACTTTTTTAGATATTCTAACTCAATGGTGGACATTCTATAAGGAGTTTTGGATATAGACATAGATCCAGGAATAAGTTCAATTTAGAACTCAACCTATCTGTCAGGAGGAAGACCAAACAACTCTTTGGGGAATACATCAGTATAATCCCTCACAATGGTCATGTATTTAAGCTTGGTCCTCTCATTTGTCTCAATCATTTGGTCTATACATACTTTCTCATATGGCAATAAAATCCATGCTTGGGAAGAAGATTCCAAATGAGATTAATCCTCCTCCCTAGCCCGAATGGCCTGAAGGCCTTCTTCTTACTTTTATTATGGATAACCCCCCTTTTAAGGGTTGAAGGGGAACCCATAAATGACTCGTAGGCCCAAGCTACAAGGCCCGACTGACCCACAATACATGACCCGAAGGCCCAGAGGCAAACCATGCCCATTACATGACCCGTAGGCCCAACCCACTAGAACTACACCCAACTGCGTCATTGATTACCTATCTCTCCACCTTTCATTGTTGATCGGCTAGAATTGCCCCGTACAAAGCTGCATGGTTCCTGGTCCCGATGGCGGCTAACATACCCTCTCATTCTTCCAATTCGATTAGCTCTGCTTCTGGTGGCTGCTACTCTTGTTGCTCTGATCCTCTTCTAGGGTCTGTTCTGTGTAAACTCCATGGTCTCTGTGTCCTGAAGGCCCTATGGAACGAAGGCCTTTGATGACCCGAAGGCCCAAACCGGTGGCCTGAAGGCCCAAATTGGGTGAATAGTTCCGGCTGCTACAGTACTGAATAGTAACCGCTACAATGACTACTATAGTGACTGCTACAGTGCTGCTACAGTACTGGAAATTCTCCTCCACCCGGTTTTGAACCTGGGTCTCTTGGATGCCAAGAAGGAGCCCTTACCACTCGGGCACGATCTCGTTGGATTCATCATCCTCCCTATACCTATATAAAATTAGAGGATGGTTTGAGATGTGAAGAGTGATCTCCCTCTCCCAATAGTTAACATTGGATTTATATATGGACAACCAACCCATGCCTAGTATAGAATCAAACTCTACAAAAGGAAGTAGTACAAGAATTTCTAGGAGGTTCAGTCCACAAAAATTGATTGGGGATGAGTTATATAGTTGGGATGATAAAATTTCTCAGTTTTCTATTATCACAGATAGCTCAACCCCCATATTTTGAGGTGGTGTTTGAATAGTTCTACTAAACTTGAAAGATATGAAAGAATGCATAAAACTATAATAAAATGGTACATTTGAATCTCATTAATATATAATGAGCACACCTTTCACTATTTGATTCTAGATCCAGTCCTTTATAATATCCAAAACAAACTTAGGGATGAGAATACATAAAATAAAAAATATGTAAAAAGGGAAACTATGAACATATAAGGAATAACACATATATCCTAACATATGAGTCTCTAAGATTTTATCTATGTTATCCATGGTAATTTTTACTATTAGGTTTTCTAACCTAACAATCTATTTAAGTCCCTCATAATGGTTCATAAAGAGTTTGTGAATTTGCCAAAGCATTCCCCTAAGAGTGTTAAACCAGGCGTGCAATAAGGGCTCTTTGTCATGCACCAGGTGAAGATTGAGTTAATAACCAATACGCCCTTTTGGGGGTTATTACCCCTAAGTAAAATGAGCCCCATCCACTTGTAATATCTAGAAATAGATGTAATTTCTTGTAAACCACTCGCTCTACACTTCACCAAAATTTCAAGATATTATCCTATACTTAGGATTATCCCTAGGGTTTTCACTAAATTATTCTAGTCATAATCCCCCAAAACAACTAAACTTTTCACTGATACCAACTATAGAGACCCAATACTTTTACACTTATCATTACATAATTTTTAACATAATCTATAAAGCCCAATAATATAATAAACATGGAAATGGAGCATAAAATATGAGTTAGCAGGAATAAAATGATAACATAAAAGACAAGGATCATGAATAATCATATATAGGTATAAAATATAGAATATATAATCATATATAGGTATAAAATATAGAATATATAATCATAATATCATGAAAAAATAGGAACGTGGAAACAATATATAACTTGACATAAGCATAAGTCAAGGCTAACTACCAAGACAACATCACATGGTAGGCAATGTCCCATCATGGATTAGGTTCGCTCCCTAATCCCATACATATCATCTAATGAGAAAAAAACATTACCCAATGTATTGAATAACTATATAGGTACACCCATAATAACATGTTTATGCTTATGTGTGCCACAAAAAGGAAATAAATCATAATAAATAAACATAATAATTACCCATGGAAAAAAATGGGTTGCCTAATCTCACCTCATATCATAATCAAAGGAGATTCCATAAAGTTTTTAAATATAAGAAGGAATTAAATATTTTATATGTTTATAACTGAGTACATAAGCATAGGTATCAAAATATGGTGTTCATTTTGAAAAAAAAAATCATTATAAAGGGTAAATAATTGGGTATATAAATGAACTTTAAAAATGCTATTTTAATGAATCAATTAATGACTTTTGGAGAAAGAATTATTATATAATTTTCTTTTAAAAACTAGAGGAAAAATAGAATGGATATAACTAAAATATTAATTTATTTAATTCAACCATGAATGGGAATAAATAATTTAAATTATAATCACATAAAAGGATTAAGAGATAGAGAAGTTCCCCTTAATTGGGTTTGATTTTAAAGAAGACATTTGATAAATGAACATAAGGCATGTATAACCCCATCAGAGGAAGAGAGAATAATATAGGTATATATGTAAGAGACATATATACAGAATTTAAAATCATTACATAACATAAAATATGGAGATAAAGTGATTTATTGAGAGAAATGTTAGAACCCAATGAAAAAGGTAGTTTAGAGAGATCCTTTACCTTATGTTATAGAATAATTATGTGCTTGCACTTAATGCACTGAATAATTAAATTAACTTAATAAATTAATCAATTAAAGACCTTTTCCATATATATATTATTTACTATAATTATATTATGTTCATTTCAACCATTTCAATGAGATATGAATATTAATTTCACTGTTCCAGAGGCGTTCGTTTCATGATTCTATGGTCGGGATCACTTGTGGGTAATTATTGAAGTTCTTTTAAAATGGGAATAAAACTATAGAAGTGAAATGAAATGGTATTCATGTACTTAAAAAAATTAAAATGGTACCAAAAATTCATTTTTTTTTCTGAAATAGGGATGATTAATTTAGTAAAAACATTAACATTATTCGGTTAGTTCATTTAGGCAGTTTTAACGACCATCAAGAATTATTTTTTTTGTTTAATATTATGAATATATAATCATTAAATAATGCAAAAAAATATAATATACATATTTAGGTAACTTTAGACAATTATAAATGAATTTAAACCTTCCATGAAGGTGATAATGGAAAATAAAAACTCATTATCCATGGGGGTGGAGAATCGACATAATATTGGCGATGGTTTCATTTTTTTCAACAGGAGGAGAAAATAAGAGTATGGATGGTATATATTCCATTATAACTATAAACTTTAAGCATATATATATACACATGGTATTGGAGTTATTATTCCATTTTTTATGAGGTATGTGAGGATAAGGTAGAAGAAGAAAAAAATTTAAAAGAGGTAGTTTGATAATATTACCTCTTGAATGTCGTCTCATTGAAAAACTCCTTAAGGAAATTGGTATTGGTCTTTTGGTGAGACCATAAGAACTAGTACATGGGGTATAGGATTAGGAAGGGAACTGGGTATAAAATTTTCAAGCTCAAAGGCTTAGAATTTGTGAGGAGAAAGTGGTGGTATTTATAAGGGGAGGAGAGGGGTGTTTTTAATATTATATTTATTAGTTTATTATTTTAGATCAAGACTACCAATAAAATTGAATCTTGTGAATATATATAGTAAATGGTGCATGAAAATTTAAAATAGTGGATAATTACATCATCTATGACTCAAAAATTCATATATTTAGCTTTTAATATTAAACGTCTTATTTTACCATTTTTCATTATTCATAAAAAAATAAACTAATTTATAAAAATACCAAAAAATATCCCTAACCATTTTTTTTAAATTTATATTCCAAAAAAAATCCATTTTATGAAAATAATTTTCTAAATATGAGAAATTTATTTTTTAAATAAAATCCTGATTTATTTGAAAAATACCAATTTTAATATTATGATCAATTTTTCAACCCTTGAAAAAATTACTTATGGTCTCATAAAATTATTATATCATTATAATAAAAATTTATATTAATTTGTAAATCCATTTTATTAATATAAAATTTATTTTAAATCATTATATTTATTATAAAAGTGAAAATAAAACATTTATATTTTACAAAAATACAAACAATTAATTTATCATTTTTAAAACATTTATTTACTTATACCATAGTATAAATATATCATGTTTTCATTTTATAAGATACCTAAATATTATTTTACACTTATATAGGTGAGTATACTATTCTAATAGTCAAGTTACTATTCATAACAGTCATATTACTGTTCCAATGGTCAGGTTACTATTCCAACAGTCAAATTACTATTCCAACAGCCAGATTTGTAATGGTTATATGGGTTCCCTATTTTATATAAATACCCCATATTTCATTTATTCTTTATTAAATTCTATTTTATCTCAAGGTTATATATATATATATATTAATTTTCAAGATGAATATCATATTACTAATATTTTTTCCCATTTCTATAGTGTTGTTCATGAGTGCAATTATTCTGGTAGATCAAGAAGATCAAAATTTTCATATTTTAGTTATATATTTTTATCCCATTATAATATTTTCAATTCTTATGGCCATTTTTATTCTCTAAAAATTAATATAATAAAATTACATTAGTTTTTCTATGTGGTGTATGTACTTTATACTATATTACTAAATGTCACACAATTATATATTCATAAGGGAAATTCCATTGATAAAATTTTAGATCATTACATAGTTTTGATGACATCTCTCCACCACAATAATGATAAAATGTTGTAACACCCTTGGAGATCACACAGAATGAATTTTCAGTCAAGAATAATGAAAACCCATGCAATCATATCTTATATTGTTGTTATGTCCACTTGACCGATCTGTGTCATGTATTTTTCATGATCCCTTTATCAAAACACCAATAGCTTCACTCCTATTAATTAAGTCTTGTGTATGTGGGTTTCTTATAAACCAATCACAGGTAGCCATAATTATAAATAATAAAATAAGAGAATAATATCGTTTACTCATGCATGAAGAAATCTCACAATGTTTCCTTCATCCAATAATTCAAAAAACACTTATAATAACTTCATTAGAAATTATATTTATTTTAAAAAATAATAAAACAATTAGAATAAATCATATAAACATCCAGTGATTTAAACTATTAATACAATGAGAAAATAGAGTATCAAAATTCAATAAAAATGAAAAAGTAAAGTTCACATGACTTTAAATATATTATAAAAATTTAAAAAATCATATGAATTTTTATTATATCATAATACTTTAAAACATTTTATGAATTTGAAATAGATCATAATACGTTGAAATATTATATGAATTTGAAAATCATAAGGCTTAGATATTTTTATATGAATTCAAAAACAATTTCACATGACTTTGAAACTCATTTCGTTTGACTTTAAAGAAATCAAAATACTTTGAAAAAAATTAGAATCAATTAAGGCTTTGAAATACTCCCTAATGTAGCATGTGAATTTCGATATTTGATCTTCCAAATAATTTGAATTTTAAATTATGAAACAAATGAAGGATTTTTTTTTGAATCATATAGTGCAGATGTTGACCACAACTTCCAATCATAACATAATTCTCTTTAGCTATCCATTTTACTCTAATGGATGTTAACCATGACCTTCACCATGGCATGGTGAACTCTAAATGGTTGTTTTTATTAGGATATTTTTGTATATCTTTTCTCAATGAATACAACCTAATACCATGACTTATAAAATGCCTAGATGGTCCCCATGGTGTGTTCACACTTCACTTGTGAGTCTTGCTTACTTTATATACAGTGAGGTAATGAACAATTGATCATTTTTGAAATTAGAGATTGAAACTTGAAATGCCTTCCACCATGGAATGTCTTGCCCTCAAAACTCTCATTTTGGTTTTTCTGTTTTACACATGTATTTCTCTACCTCAAAACTCACTCCACTATAAAATGTTGCACAATCACAAGCCATTTCTAGCAATGATCTTAATTAGTGAAATACAACACATCCATTAAAAAGATAATCCCGTTTAAAATGCTCAAGCCTATGTTTTCCCACATAAAGGTATATGTGTATGTGTTGTATAAAGGTCATTATATGCATGTGTAAAGATGATCAAGAAATTACATAATCTACATAATGGTAAAATGAATCCCTACACAAAGGTAATAACCAAATTACATAGGCTATGTAAAGGTATACCTATTTCATGTAAATTTCATTTACATAATGCATAAAAATAATATATATATCTACATGAAGGTAATTATCTATTTATATAAGATGCATAAAGGTAAGAAGAAACTACTTAAGGGTAATTTAAAATATAAAATTAATATAAAAAAATTAAAATTCAAACATTTAAATATTAGTGTTTAAATATAAAATTAATGTGATATAAAGTAATTAATAAAACATAAACAATTAAATAATAAACTAGAAATTTAACCAAGTTCAAACATTAACAATCTTCCCAAGTTCAAAAAATAACAATCACCCCATTTTTTTTAAATTACAAAACTAAACATTTAAAGATATTTGAAACATTTTAAAAATCTCACTAAATTCTCTTTCTAAAGTTTTATCCCACCTTTTGAAATTTATTAAAGATTTAACATAAAATTAACATGAAATTAAATTTTTTAAATAACTCCCCCAACATAATGGAAACTAATTTAACATGTTGAAAATTTAGAAAATTTAAGAACCATAGTTATGCTTAACCATTTATGAAAACAAAAATACATAATTCTCCCCTTAATTAATGCATATAAGACTTTAAAGATCAAAAAAGAAAATATTGAATATTATTTAATCATTAGAATTAATTCATTCACACAAATTCCTTAAACAAGTAAAAAATGATCATTAATAATAAACCAATTAAAATGGTATTAGGTACTTAAAACTAACAATTAAAGATAAATCTACATCATTCAAAGTTCAAACTTTATTTTCTCAAACTTTACAAAATCTATTGGTTTAGAAAAGATACCAATAAGTTTATTTTCAATTAAAACAAATTCTAAAACAATATATCCTTTATTAGCATGATTTCTTAGAAAATGGAATCTAAGATCAATTTATTTTTTTTCTATAATTTTCTAAAGGATTTTTATAAATTAAAATAGAATATTAATTATAATAGTAAATTGGTAGTTTATTAAAATAAACATTGAAATCAATAAGAGTTTGTTTTATCCAAATAATTTTAGCACAATTATTAATAACAAAAATATACCTAGCCTCAAATATGGATAATTTAACAAATAATTTATTTTTATAAATCCATGAAATTAGAATTTTACCAAGTAGGTGACACATATTTGATGTGATTTTTCTATCAAGTCTGTAGCCTCAAAAATATGAATCAGAATAGGATAAAAAATCAAAGTAATTTTTATTGGAGTAAAATAAAGAAATATTTACACTACATTTAACACATCTAATTCTTATTTTAATATCCTTTTGGTAATTTTATTTTGTATTTTATTGAAATTTTTTCCACATTAAAACTAAAAACATTACATCAAACCTATATATAGTCAAATAAAGGAAACTACCTATCACGCCTCTATACAGTTTAACATCAATACATTTTCCAAATTTATCTACATCCAATTTTGAATTAGTACTCATTGGTGTTTTAATAATTTTACATGAATCCAAACCCAACCATTTAATAAGTTCATTATTATATTTAGATTGGTTTAAAATTATACCACTTTTCTTTATAGAATTTGAAGACCTAAAATGAATTTTAGTTAACCCATTAAACTCATATCAAATTCATTTTTCATAAGATTAGAAAATTCATTACTAAACAAATCATTTTTAGAACCAAATGCAATGTCATAAATATATATTTATACTATTAAAATATAATTTAAAACTTTTTAATAAATAATTTTGGATCAAATTTTTCTTTATTAAAATCAATTTGCAACAAAAATAAAGTTAGTATAACATCCCAAGATCTAGGAGCATGCTTAAGACCACACAAAGCTTTTGACAATTTAAAAACATGATTCAGAAACTTTTAATCTTTAAATTATTGTTGTTGATTAATATAAACCTATTTAAAAATTATACCATTTAAATATTCACTTTTCACTTCCATTTGAAACAATTTAAAATTTTAAAAATTAGCAAAAGCTAATAGAATTTGAATGACTTCTATTTTAGAAACTGGTAAAAATAAATATTCAAAATAAACTACTTATTCTTGTAAATATCCTTGGACAAGTAGTCTAGATTTATTTTTAATTATATTTCTTGATTTATCTATCTTATTTCTAAAAATCCATTTAGTTCAAATTACCCATTTATCTTTAGGCAATTCAACCAAATTCCAAAATCTATTTCTATCAAATTGTTCGAGTTCGTCTTGTATAGAAACAATCCAATTTGAATCATTTAAAGCTTAATCAAAATTCATAGGCACAAAAATAGTAAAAAATGTAGAATTAATACAAAAAATCAAAAAATAATTTCTTGTTTGAATACTATATTCAACATTTTCAATAATTTTTTCAAGAAGGTGGCCTTTAAGATTCTTCTTATTTTTAGTATCAAATTGAGAATATATTTTCTCCCCCTCAATTGATACATTATCATATTTTATTAAGTATAATATTCACTAATGTTAAATTCTATAACTTCTTTATCAAGATTACATTCTTTATTAAGATTACCTAAATCTGAATTCTGATTTTCAATATTATTTTCAAGAAACATAACATGAAAAAATTCTTTAATAACCAAAGTTCTCTTATTGAAAACTCCATATGCCTTACTATAATTATAATATCCCAAAAATATTCCTTCATCACATTTATAATCAAACTTTTCTAAATTATCTTTTGTGTTTAAGATAAAAACTCTACAACCAAACATTCTAAAATATCCAATTTTAGGTTTCATTCCTCTAAACAATTCATAAGGTATTTTATTTAATATTGACCTAATTATAACTCTATTTAAACCATGACAAGATACATTAAAAACTTTGGTAAAAAATTATTTAGGAACATTAAATTCATTAAGCATTTTTCAATCCATTTATTGAATGGATCTATTCTTTCTTTATTGCTCACCATTTTGTTGTGGTGTTCTATGAGCATAAAAAAATGAAGATAACCATTATCTTCATTTTTTTTTCAAATTATAGATTAAAAAATTCTTCACATATATCACTCTTGATAGAGATTATCAAATAACCCTTATTATTCTAAGATAATTTTCAAGAATTAACAAACTTATTTAAAGTTTCACTTTTATGAATTAATAAATAAGCCTAGGTGAATCTACTATAATCATCAATAATTACAAACACATACCTTTTTCCTTAAACTAGCAAGATGCATAGGACCGAATAAATCAAGATGAAAAAAGTCAAGAGGTCTATCTATTCTAACATAATTAATAGATTCAAAAATTTATTCATGTTTCACACCTTTAAAACACGTGTCTCTAAAAAAGTATTTACTTACTTTTAGTTATGGTAAATCTTGTACCTTCCCATGATTTGAAAGTTTGTGTAGCAGTAAAAGATTATCATTTTTAGTCTTCTATACCATAAAATTACATCTGTTGTACAACATTTAGGCACTTAACCTTATGTTGAGTTAGTTCGCATAGGTTAATATAATATATTTTATCCTTTCTATTTTCTAAAAATAAAACAAAATCATTCTTTAAAACTATACACTTATCATTTTTAAATTTTACATTCATTTCATTGTCACAAGGTTGTGATGTACTGATTTAATTGTGCATTAAACCATCTACATATAGTAATTTCTAAATAATAATAATTTTTAAAATCCCACTTCTCCATACCCTTTAATATGACGTTTATAATTATCTTTAAAAGTAACCATACCTCTTTACCACAAATGAAAATATATAAAATTTTAAATATCACCGGTCATGTGTCTGGAACACGCACTACCCATATATCATGAATCTTTGAGACTTATAAGGAATATTTCCTATAATAAATCAAGTAAAAGATATTTTTGGTACTCATACCATCTTGGTTCCAATCAGATTAGTAGTTAAATATTTAGGCACTCAAACATGTTTGAAACATCTATTTACGGGCTATATGGAAAATAAATTCTTAAAGGTAAATGTTTTTGTATGACCAAATGATTGATTAAATCTTAAATAATATTCATTGGCATTATGAAAATAAATTATAAATTTAAAACATGTTACATTAGAAACTTTTCCATTTGAATTTATCACAAATAAAGTTCTTTTCATTCTTGGTAGTTGACTACTGTAACCAAAACCAAATCTATTTTTATTAGGTTTCATCATGGACATCATTTTATCAAATTTTTTTCTTACTTTTAACAAAATAAGATAGGTCCTTCCAACTATCAATTTTAATTTTTTTTTTAATTTCTTATTTTCTTTTTGAATGAATTCTAAATCATCACTAGTTTTAATATTTAAACATGAAGCTATATTTCTTAGTATTTTTATTTGTTTCTTGATATTATTATATTTATTCTCAATGTCAGTTAAATTATCTAAGACTAAATTTAATATCCTTTTTTATCTTCATAATTTTTAGAAAATAAATATTTAATTCTTCTATTTTCACCTTTATATTTAATATTTTAAAATCAGAAACCTATTTCTATTTTTTAATTAGAGATAAAAACTTTTATATTTTCACTTTATTATTTAAGTTTTTTATTAAATTTACCTATTTTATTATTTTTTATTTAATAATTATTTACATTTCTCAATAATTATCAAACCATCTTTATATAATTTTTTATTTTCTTCATATAGTTGTATAATATCAAAATTTTAAATATAAAAAATATAACTCAAACTTGAATCAGAATCAGTTTATTTTTCATCTTTAGTAATATAATTATAACTAACATTATAAGGTTTTAATAACTGAGTAAAAGGTGATTTTGGTACCTTAGAACACTTTTCCATTAATGTAAGGTTCCCGACCTCAACTTCACTTTCTAATTCACTATTGAATCAAAATATTTAGTATAATTCCAACCTCTAAACAATTCTTGCTTCTCCCTTTTTCCTCTTTTCACTGTATTTATTTGAATTATTGAGTTTAAGAAAATCTAACATGATGTTTTCTTTATGTATACACTCATAATAGATTAGATCCGAAACATCATTATTCTTACTAAAGTTTCCTTTCTTACCTTCCTTTTTATTCTTATTTATGTTCTATCTCTTGAATCCTCTATTTTTCACAAATCTATAAAACCTTTTTCTCAAATGAGTTAAATACCTATCACTTCCATGGAAATCAAATTTAGAATATTTAGAACTATCATTTATATTTCACTTAAAATCAACACCTTTATTCTTTGAAACTTCTTCCTCTACTATAGTCTTTAACTTCAGTTCAAACTGTAATAAAGAACCGATTAGTTCATCTAAATTATATTCTTTATAATTCTCAGTCTCATTGATTTCCACTTTATTTTCATGCCACTTCTTCACTAGTTATCTCAATACACTTTCTACTATAACTATATTATCTAGATCCTCTCTAAGTGTATTTATCTTGTTGATGATACTTGTGATTTTTTGGAACATCTGGTTCACTAATTCATCCTCACCCATCTTAAAATCACGGTATTCTACACATAACATTCCTAGTTCTACTCTTTTCATATTTCCAATTCCGTAGTGTGTTACTTGAAGTATCCTCCATATGTAATGAGCTATCTTATGGGCTAAAACATGGATAAAAATAGTTCAACTTATATCATAGTATACTATATTCATTACTTTATATTCAAAACATATTTCACCGTATCATTTCCAATAAGGGCATCTAGATCAATGTCTGATAGCTTGTATGGTTTCATCATGAACGTCCAATGATCAATACTTAATTACTTGGGATATACTTCAATTATCACTTTACAATTACTATATGCATTTCCATCGAATAATGGTGGATTTTTGGTATCCAACCATCATTCACATTTATTCTCTACATCTTAAAAGATCATTCTTCATTAGACTATTAGGTATAAGATATTTAGTTTATCACATTATGAATAAGAAAAAAAACCAATATCCAATAGAAATAGGATCCGATACCAATTACTGACCTAATTAAGATAATAATATGGTCTAGAGGTGGGGGGTGGGGGTGGGGGTGGATAGTCCTTCTAAAATTTTAAACAAATCCTTTAAAATAAATAAAAAATAGAGTGTATTATTATTTCATGTAGTAATAATTCAATGCAGTATTTTGAAAACTTAAAATGTAGTGAAAATAAAATTGTAATTAATATAATATTATTATAGAAATTTGGATCACCAATATAATACATCTACTCTTCACTCTTCTTTACCCAATGAGAAGAATGTTATTCACTAAAATGCCTCAATTTTGAAAGGTGTGGTAACCTTTTACAGATCCTACCTTTTACCTACCTAGAGGCACAAACAAATAAAAAATAAACACTTAAATTTTTTTTGAGAGTCACAACCTAGAAGACCTACCTTTTGGTTAGGATGTATAAGTATAAAAATTATATTTTGGAATGAAAAAGATTAAAATGACTATTACAACACAAAAAAATAATGAAAATATACAATGTATAAAAATCATATAAACACTATAAAGAACAACAAAAGAGAAAAAGATCAAAATATTGATGTTACTTGATATATATTCAATGATATCTCTCTACAATAAGGACTATCAATCGTTGTATCACCATTGGACATTGAACAAAATAAATTTGTAGTCGAGAACAATGAAAACCAGTGTGATCATGTCTTAGATTGTTGTTATGTCCACTCGACTAATACGTTTCATGTATTTATCAAGATCCCTTGATCAAAACACTAACAAATACACTCTTATTCATTAATTATCGTGTGCATGGTTCTATTTTAAACCAATCACAAGTAACCATAATTAGAAATAATAAAATAAGAGACTAATATTATTTACCTATGCATGAAGAAATACCATGCTATTTCCTTCTTCAGATAATTCAAAAACACTTCTAACAACTTCATTAGAAATTATATGTATTTTAAAAAATAATAAAATAGTTATAATATATCATATAAACATTTAGTGATTTAAACTATTAAAACAGTGAGAAAACAGAGTATCAAAATTCAGTAAAAATGAAAAATGAAATTTCACATGACATTAAGTAGATCGTAATAATTTAAAATAACGCATGACATTATAGTAGAAAATAAGACTTTAAAACACCGTATGAATTTTAGTAGATCATAAGACTTTGAAATATCACACGACTTTTCAAATAATGAGACTTAAATATTTTATATGACTTTAAAAATAGTTTTTTATGAATTTGAAACTCATTTTTTATGAATTTAAAAAACTATAAGACTTCAAAAAAATCATTAGTATTTAAGAATTCAAAATACTCACCATGTAGAACATTAATTATGATCATTGATCTTCCAAATAATTTGAATTTGAAATTATGAAACAAATGAAGGCAGTAAATTTTTTTAATCTCATGGATGTATGCCAACAACTGCTTCCAACCATGGCATAATGCTCTTTAGCTGGCTAGTTTACTCTAATGGATGTCAACCAATAACTTCACCACAGTGTGGTGAAATCCAGTTGGTACTTATAAAATTATGAGATGTTCCTTATGGAATGTTCAAACTTTAACTGTGATACATGATCACTTCCTATACGATACAATAATGAAAAGTTGGCCATTTTGAACCTTAGAGAATGAAACTCAAAATTCCTTTCACCATGACATATCTTGTCCTCAAAAATCCATTTTTATTGACTATTTTACATAAATAATTCTCTAACTCAAAACACCTTTCACTATAGTGAGTTTCACAATCACAATCCATTTTGAGTAACAAACTTAATCAATAAAATCCACCACATCCACTGAAACACTAAGGCCATTAAAAATGATATTGCCTATATTTTTCCACGTAAAGTTAAATGTTCATGTGAAATGTAAATTTAATTATCTATGTGTGTAAAGGGAATAAAGAAATTCCATAATCTATGTAAAGGTAAAATGCATCGCTGTGTAAAGGTAATCACCGAATTACATAGGATGCATAAAGATATATCAATTTCACATAAAGGCCATTTAAAGAATGCGTAAAATTAATATATATATATATATATATATAAAGGTAATTTCTATTTCAATTGGATGTATAAAGGTAAGAAGAAACCTCATAAGGGTAATTGAAAACTTAAAGTTAAGATAACGGAATTAAAACTCAAACATTTAAATATCATTGTTTTAAAAATAAAATGAATTTGAGGTAAAGTAATTAAAAAACCATAAACAAAAAAATAATAAACTAATAATTTTACCATGTTCAAACTTTAATAATCCCCCAAGTTCAAACACTAACAACACCCATTGGTCATGGAATGACCAACCATTCACATCCCTAATATTGGTATTCATGTCATGGTAACAATCCCTTGGCACGACATAACCTATTTATTGACCCCTCATCATAGTGTGAACTTCACCCATCATGGCATGACAATATGCCTATAGCCAAAAATTAAATCACATGCTTCCTCGACCAACTTCTAGGGAAAAAAATTTATATTTACCTAGATTTTCACCAACTAGTAATGACGTGAGTTGTTAAAAACTCCCCACCAAAATATTTCTCATCCTTTTAGAAGATATGGCGGTCCTCAAACTATAAATCTCAACTTGTATCAGCCTCCAATCCACTACTAACATGTCACGTCTCATCACCGAACAACCAATGCGCTTCTGCTGCATAACTCTAACCACCAATATGTATTATACACTAAAATTCAAGCCACCTGATCATTGAGCCTCCCATAACTCTATCCATTAACAAAATCACATATTTGGTGTTTTTTTGTTCCAAGATATCCATAAATGATCCCAATACAGGTTTCACCCCATCATATCTATTTCCATGCAACAACACTAATCTATCCTTCTCTAGATAACTTTCCCTAAAAATGCCTAGCCTCATCTACCATCACATCTCCACATCTCCTGATCATGATTCATTAATTCTCATATGCATTGCAAAATCATTCAAATACACACACTAAAGTTCAAACCTGATACTCAGTGTAATTATATTATTGGATACTTGGCCTACCAAATCTGTTGTCGCACCCCACCTATGTGAACCGACACACCTATTATCTAAATCATGCTCAAATTCTACCACATCCATGACCCTAACAAACACAAGGGTAATATAATCATTACCTATAGGATTATGGTGATCCCCACCATAAGAATCCACTCATAAAGGCCAAATCTTTATAATGGTGCTCTCCACCATAGTAACTGCTAAAAAAATTGATATCAACCAGTCCAAACCACAGACCCATAAAACCCTCATCTAGATACTTGAGTCTAACATAAAATATCCATCCCATGAGCCTATAAACACATATTTCCTAGTGAAACCTTGACATACCCATATAATGCGTAATCTAACCACCAATTTATCCCCGATCCATTGTTAAAAACCAATAAAACCTGGTCAACATAGGCACTAGTTTATTTTTACCATCATTAAACCACACCAATCTATACCCACTAACCTCACTTATCACTTTACACACAAAAATGACATAATTTCTGAGCATACAATTCGAGAATCTGGGTTACCCCTGGCCAAAAAAAATCTAAGCATCCTGGTTAACACAAGCACCAATTACTTATTTCAAAACCCATTAAAATCATTTTACACACACCAAAACTCAACTAAGTATTTAAAACACTCCTTATAATCCAAGGGGTTTTTATCAAATTCAAAATCTCAAAATCCTAGGAATATCTAACCACTTTCCCAAAAACTGATCTCATTTTCAAAACCTGCTTGTAAACCTAGTTTCAAAAAAAAAATCCTCATGTTTTCTCAAAAACCTAAAAACCCAAAAAAATATTTCAAAATAATTAACCCCATGATACATTTAAATTAAAACCAACTATAAAACCATTTCATGCAAACCATGCACCAATTCATGAATTTTATTTTTTAAAATGGTGTTTTCTCAAAAACCAACCATACAAAAAATCATTATCCTATAGTGTCCAAATAAGAACAATCACAATCAATCAAATAAGCCCCTAAAATCCATATTAATAAAATCACCCTTATAATATATTCAAGAAAACATTGATTATTTTGTAAGTTTATTCAATTAATAGTGGATCCCAATGAGTAACATGTTAATCAACATTACCCATAGACACATGTATCATGCCCTAAGCATGCCACTAACATGATGCATGAATAACTAACTGGATCCTGATCGAGCCCTATGACTCGTCCCAAGTCTCATCTATCCCTTTTTGGGATTCCTCGATCCAATACCCCACTCATCCTAGAGTTCCTAGTCCCAAAAATAGACACCCCTGAATAACTTAGGTTTCAACCGATGTAATGCTGGATAAGAATGCTCTCTATCTACCTCCTGACACCAAATAACCTATCTATACCAATAATTATCACTATTCCACCCCAAAATGTTCTTTGAAAACATTTTGAAACAACCTGAACAGGATCTCCCAAATGAAACCTGAGTGGGGATGCTGCATGACCTCAATCATGCCTCCCAATATGTAATATGCTACCAACCAGTGGAGAGGTCCTAAAATTTTTTTGGTGAGACTATTCCATTATAATTAAATCCCCAGGGACATGACTGAGTCTATTGAAAATTCAGCATAACCCATCCATATAAAGAACATCTTAAAAACTCATAGACAATAAATAGAGAGTTAAGAGCACAATCACACTCCATACTAGAAAGAAGTAAAACTATCTACATGAAGAATCAACACATAATAGATTAGTAGATAATAAACATAACATCATAATATAACAAAAGGTTGGAACATTGGTTAGTACATGTTGATAAATAACTAAAAATAAAATACATCGGCCTCTGAACTAATTCAAATAATCATCTCTGTCAAACCCTTGGAATCCATAACATGCTAGATATGATCAATGTGTCCATATTTGAGTGATAACTATGCTCTAGAAGAAAATATTAAGGTTTACCCATGTATATCGAAACCCATTACATGTATATGGGTATGCAGTGAGTCCAACAACCCATCAGGAATCCCCAATTCCTCAATATACTGGATGTTGTTGTGACCAAATAGATGTGCATGCAATACATATAAGGAGTTCAATCATGCTTGTGCAACACACCCACCTAGAAACATAACAAAAAATGCACATACAAGTACACACATCAGGTTATCGAGTGCTAACTAGGACACCATGAAAATTGATCATACCTGCTTCATCCTATACTTGTAAGGGAGTCATCTCATGCCATGATACCGATCCATACCTAGAGATTCAGGGTAGGGTGTCATAACATAACTTAACCTCTACCATGTTCCTCAGGGTAAGGTCCATACTAAGTATCCCAACTAGCCCTTCTTAGGGGAGGTCACATGTAAAGTACCTAAACCAACCCCTCTTAGTGGAGGGAACACATAAAGTACCCAACCCAACCCCTCTTAGGGTAGGGTAAACATATAGTACCCAACCCATGCCCACTGATTCAGGGTAGGGTGCACATAAAGTACCCAACCCATCCCATACACACATAAAGTGCCCAATCCCTACCTCCTAAATAAAGAGAGGCCACACATCACGATCAAGTACACTGACCATCCCATCTCACTCAAGTGAGGCTATACTAAATTACCCAACCTATCCCCTCCCAGGGGAGGGTGCACATTAAGGACCCTAACCAACCTTCTCTCAAGCAGGCCACACAAAAAGGCCCAAAACAACTCCACTTCCATAGGGGAGGTCATCCATAAACAAATGACATGAAAACAATTTAAACACACAAGAAAATACAAATAGGGAACACAACCCATCATACAAGATCATCATCTCATCACCAAGGTGCTAGTCACTCATGGACTAACCTCGTATCTCAAAGTAAATCTCATTATCTTACTATCCATGTAGTATAATATTCTCAAGACCCTCACGGTCACATAATTACAATATATAAAGTCTATTGACATTATCATATCAGCCATAAGGGAGTCTACTGGGTTATCCAAACCCATGCATCAAACCTCCATGATAAAAAAGCCTCAATTAGGACCAAACAATTAACTATGGGCTCAATATACTCAAGATGAAATTTCCTCCTCATTTCATCCAACCTGATATGGTTCCATTGAACCTAAGTCATTTTACCTGTCACAACCCTCTAAGGGGTTGATAACATCTACATGAACAAACCTAGTCACTTTTATGCCAATACCAAACATCATTATCCAACACTTGCAATCATAAATCATAATGTAACAACCAAACCACAAAGAAATCACAAGAAAGGTACATCAAATCAAACATACTTTATAAAATAGGGCATCTCCCATGCGAGGTTACATGAACCAAAACCAAAATAAAACAAGAACCTATTTCTCACCTTAATAAAGTGAAAATAATCTTTATAAAACATTTATAAAATTATTCATGTTCCATATTACTGACACTTGGACCCTTGGCCAAACTCCCATCAAAACATTCTTTAGGAAACCCCAAACTTGTTTTAAAATAACATTTCAAAACCCATTCTTAAAGTCATATAATTTCTTTTAAAATGTTTTTTAAAACAAACCCCATTTTTAAAATTTTAATAAACCTCTTTATCTTAAAAATCCACTCACACAACCAAAAAATCCATAAAAAGGACACCGATACTCGATCTAATAAGGTTCCACTAATGAACTGTTTAGAAATTTATGCAGTCCTTGTTGACTATTAGGGCGATGTGATCCCATCTCACTATATGGTAATATATCACTCAAGGTATTAAACATGTTGAGAATAATTATAATTATGAAATATGTATATAAAACCATCAAAATAATAAGTGACTCGATAATATTAAGGCTATCTACCTCAACCAACAATCCATAACTCAATCCCAAGCTCATACTATTGTACTTAAAGTCCATAAACACCTATATCATCCATAAAAACCATCAAATTTATAAACCAAACATTTAAAACAAAAATTTCATGATGTAATAATTTATTCTAAACTCATTAGTTGGTATAACAGTGTTGAAACCATGAACAATGGGGTACAGTCTACTCCCTACATACACTCAGACCTAAGCCATAAAAAAACCTAGAATCATCTACCTGAATCAATGGTCAACTTAACCCAAATTCATCAAAAACATAAAATAAATTCATAGGGAAACATACCTCAAGACAACCAGTGAAGGACAATATAAATACCTCCTCTAGAGACCTCCTCTACAAGTCACACACTATATCCCCATGTAGCAGAACAATTTTACCATGCTTTGGTGAAATTGGATCCACAAAATCCTAACTAGGAAAAAAAATTAGAATAAAACATGGGGGATAATAAAGAGGATATTGGAAGAGATTATAATCAGATTCCACATGAAAAAAAACCCTCTTGAAAAACCTAGATCGTAGGGACAACAAAGGGAGGAGAGTAAGGAAGAGGATCACAACCTCCCCACTCTTACACATCTAAAATGTGGAAATCCCCAAATGGGGATTACAATTTAGTAACCCCCAAATACCATCCTAACCCCTTTAAAAAATTAGGTTCTAGGTCATGGGGTGGCCAATAATGGTCACTCCATGTTACCTCATCACTAGGCCGCATCATGATGTGGATCATCTGGGTCATGGTGTGATTGCATTCAGATAGAGATCCCGAATCCCTATTAAAAAACTACCATGGTGTGACTAGAGTATTTACACTATGATGGATAACCTCATATGTTTCCCCATTCTATGGATCCCCACCACTAGGCTATGATACCCTATATTCACTCATTCTTCCATACGAAACATCACTTCATAACACCCTTTCCATGACATGGCTATACATAAGAATAAATACTTATTTATGTGAATCATACACATAGGACTATACATATGTAAGGGAAACCCCTTTACAATTTCTTCAACTCAATGCTTTATGTCATGGAACCCCTATACCATTCCTTGACTACCTCCTACACACCAGCCATCACACCATGGTACCTTAAGTCTATAGAGTGACCTCATACTTAAGGTTTATCCCCACTCCATGGAACCCACTAGTTATGGAATTACCATCCACTCACAATCCTCATTTTGGTATCCATGCCATGGTTCCAAGCCCTTAGCACAATATAGACTCTTAATTTACACCTCATCATAGTGTGACCTTCACCTGTTATGGCATGAAAAACCACCTATAGAAAAAAACAGTCCCAGATATCTTCAATCCACTTCAAATAAAAAAATTTGAATTTAATATGATTCTCAAAAACTTGTAATGATGTGGATCATTATAGGCATGACCTGGTGGGTTGTGGAAAAATGCCTTTATTCTCCTCAATTCCAGAAAGGTATTATATTTTCACAACTTGTTGATTGTGATGTGAACTTCTACTTTTGGGTGTGAACCAAGGATTTGAGACATGGATTACTATGCCTTCTAAATAACATTTCACCAAATATTCATGAGTAATGCTTCATGGAACATTTTTTATCGCACAATATCCCTAAGTATATGATTTACAATGCAATATCCTATATTAAGATGTTACACTCATATGTAAGATTAAATTCAACACAACCACAATATATTCACAATGCAACCAACACTATTACAATATGAGTCATCTGTATTAGAGAAAAACTCTTCAACTCCAATATCCACATCATAATTTAACAAATCCCTTCACGTTGTAATGTGATTCAGTTCAATATAACTTCATTCCTTTTCATATTCATTAAAATCCAATGAGCCTCCGACTCATCCATGAGAATGTTTTTAATAAATAAAACACAAAACACTTAAAACTTATAAATTAATTTCCTCAAGAAACAAGTTATAACATACCTCTAATGCGAAGTTTATATAAACACCACACCATAGGATAAAATGATGTTTTTGAGAGTTCTCTAACCTATTAGTGTAAATACTATTGCTATATCAACCATGCATCAACTAAGATAAACTCACAGCTCCCCCATTTTGAATTTACTTCATAAGGGAATTTTTTGATATATCAAATGTATCTTCAATATCACCCTCTATATTTTTTGGAAATATGTAAATTAACACATGAGATCTTCTTCAAGATTCAGTTACCAACTCGTCGAGTCAAGTCCCCCCTTTTTCATCATACACAAAAAGAAACAAAATTATACCCCCCTTTGAAATAATATATCCTTTTGTATTCACCACAATTTTCAATAAATTCAAGGGAATTAAAGTGGGAAAATAATAAAATAAATATTATAGGGATTTTGGGATATAATTCATTCCCACCAATACTCTCAAGTGTTGGAAGGCATCCTTAAAAATTATTTTCATCAAGATATCTATGACTTTATCTTTGGTTAAAACATAATCCAATAAAATTTCACCACACTACATATTATCCTTGATGAAGTGATACTTGATATCAATATTATTTAAACTTTAATATTTTACCATATTCTTATAAAAATTTATCCCACTTTGATTATCACACTCAATCACCAACAAGTATGAAACATCCACTCTCATTTCTTCGAGCTGTGACTTATCCAAAACATTTTTGTTGTGGATTTAGATACCATAACATACCCATCCTTAATTTTGTTAAGAGTGATATAATTTTTCTTATTGGAGTTCTAAGAAACTCACCTTCCTTAGATAAAGAAAGCACCTCCTGAAGTATACTTTTGGTCACCAATATCTCCAACCCAATTTTCATTAGTACATACATAAAGAAAAAATGATGTGATTTTGTCCTACCTTAAGACATAATCAAGTGTTCCTTTGATATAGTACAATATATATTTCACTTATGTAAAATATTAATCCTTAAGATTACTTTGAAATCATGCACAAATCATGATTATAAATATAATGTTTGGTCTAGAAATTGTTAAGCAGAGTAGGTTTCTAATAAGCCTCTAAAACTCTATTTGATCTACACTCATTCCCTCTCCATCAATGGAAAACTTGATCCAAAATTCTATAGGAGTAGATAACTATCTAGATTTTTCTATGATAAACTTATTTAATAACTCACAATAATAATTCTCTTTAGGGAGATAGATAAAATATATTAAATTCATAACTTGGAAACCCAAGAAAAACTCCATGTCAGCAATCATTGACATCTTGAAAAGTTTCCTCATTTGGGTAGTTAATTATTCACAAGTATCCGCTTTGTTTCTATAAAAAATTATGTTATAAACACACACAATCATAATGAGTGAGTTTGTGTTGTCTCCCTTGACATAAAGATGAGAATCCACTTTTCCTTTTTTTAATTTCATGATCCTTAATTTTTAGTCCAACTTTGAATATGATGCTTGAGGTTTTTGTTTCCAATACACAAACTTCTTCAACTTTCACACTTGAGTACCATCACTATCAAGGATAAACTCCTCCATTTTTCAATGTAGACCTCTTATTCAATTTCACCATTTAAAAACATTATCTTTGTATCTATTTGGATTTTTTTTAATTCATTTAAGAATAAATGGTAAGAAATATTTTTTCTCAAGCCTGAAGACTAGAGTAAAAGTCTCATCAAAACCAATACCCTTAATTTGAGAATATCCCTTACAAAAATGATGAGCTTTGTTATTTTCCACTCCTCCCTTTCCACTGAGTTTATTTTTTAAAACCTACCCCATTTATATCATGTTATTATTGTTAAGATGTGATAATAATTCTTATGTGTTATTCTTCTCAATTTTATTGAACACTTATTACATCACTATTATCTAATATTCATGTTGTAATTATTTTTAAATATTGTTTAGTTTAACTTTAAAAAGTAATCTATTATTATTAGAACTCCTTAAACTAATTTTGGGTTGAACACCCTTGTTATTGTCTTAAAGAAAGTTTTTAGCTTCTATATGCTTCCTAAGACTCATGAAATCTGTTCTTTATGGCTGTGATTTTCCTCATCATTGTATAATTTAGAATCATCATGAGGATTTTGAAAATCTATTGATTTATTTACATATATTCCATACTTTCCAAAATTTTCTCCGAGGTTTTCTTCAATTTAATCATCAATTAATAATGATGTTTATAGATAATTTTGACTTTCCAACATAATTACATAAAAGTTGTGAACTATCCATCTTATATTCTTGTTGTAACATAAATTACTCCTTATATTGGGTGTCTACCTAAGAAATATTTCTTTTTCAACTCCTTCATAAAACTTTCCCAAGTTTCTACCTTTAATATTAATGTAATAAGGGTTTCCAAAAACATTAAAACTCTTAAAGTTAGGTTTATTTTAAAACCATTGTTAGGTCCCGTATGAGAGATAGAAAGAGACAAGTGGAGAGGTGAATTTTATATCTAAAAATAATCAATGTAATTAAATAAGTAATGTATAATATGGTGGATAAAAATATTAAATAATTAAATCATAATCAAATAGTGTAATTGATGTTTGAAGAGTGTAAGAAGAATAAATTAAATGAGATAGAAAATGATATTTTATAGTAGTTTATATACAAACAAGCATAAATATACTCTTCACATTCTCAAATAAAGAGTATGGATATGCACTAAATAAACCCAACTTTTAAAGGTTAGTGAAAAATCTATAAAACTTGACTTTAATATAACCAAGGAACAACTAAACCTCCCACTTTTTCACACCTATAATCACAACTCATACACCCTCCTTTTTCACACCTAAAGGCACAAACCAACCACTACATTTTTCCAGGGACATAGAATAACCTATGATATTATTTTTGATTATATTATTATAACGAGACACATAAATTTTAATGAAGGTATGACTAGTGTGTAAGGTTGGTGATTTAAACTTCATAAAAATTTGAAGAAAAAATACGATACAATACAATGAATAGATAAAATATTTAAACAAATGAAATATTGTAGATTATATTACTAGTGTAGAAAAGATAAGTTTGACCCTTCAAAATAAATATAGAATGATTAAGATTTAGGTAATCTAATAAGCCTCAACAAATCAGTGTGTAGAAAAATCTAAATTTTTAACATTTCAACACTTTTGAATCGAATAGTATAATCATAATATTTTTTTTGCAGCTATTATATATCTCTGCATGTTTTCATTAGCTATATTTATATAAAATACAAAACAATGACTAATTCTCTTTGGATAAAACTCCATGATCTTTCTCTTAATGATTAAATATTACTTTAGATGGGTGTTTCCTTGGATATATTGGCAACATATAATGAAACAGATAGAATAATTCAAATATATAAATAATATTATTTCCCATAATTCCTAAAATGGTCACAGAATTATATTTTTTCAACTGTATACTTTGATAATTTTGTACTTATCCATAAAAATCATCATTAAATTCACCATTTAAATCCTCTATGAAAATTAACATTAAATACTCATTCAAAATATCCAATGAAAATTAGCTTCTAATATTTGAATAATCCCTATAAAAATATTCACACAAATATACAAAGTTTCCTATATTATCTATCATAAAAACATTAATAATCTATCATAGGTAGTGATTGAAAATACACCATGAGGATTTTGATCTTTGAATTTCCAAAACATAATTTCTGTAGTAGTCTTAACTATGGACTTACTCTTTCCATAGATTTTGTTTCTTCTGAAATAATTATTCTTTTAGACTTACACTTCTTCCCAATATTTTGAATCCTTATAAACTTGTACTCCTGAAATTCCTTCACTATAATACATAAGGGTTATCTCCTTTTTCAGTTTACTAAATCTTCCATCATACATAAAGGTACTTTCCCAATCCTTTATAAAAAACTTACTCATCCTTTATAGAAAAAAACTTCCACATACGTGAAAAAACTTATGCATGAGAATTAAATAGAATAATAAACACAATAATATAATATAATAAATAGAAAGTTTTAATAATGAAGAATAAATAAATGTGATGTAAATAATAATTATCAAAATATATAAATCAAAGTGACAGATACACTTAACATTCTACCCCCTTTTGATAATTACAAAACTTGAACATCTCTCCCCCCTTTTATAAGATCAAAAAGTGAAGAAAATGAAGAGAAGTTCATGTAAAGAAAAATATATATTAAATAATGAAAAGTAATAAGTCCATAGAATATAGAAAATAAGAATTCCCTCTTATGTTAAACAACAAATATAGTAAACAATAATAATAATAAAATAAATTCATACCAATAATGCTATAAAAAATAATCTTAAAAATAAATTCTCAACTAAAAAATATCCAAACCCACAAAATCATGAATAAAAATAAATAATACCAATATTTAAAAGATTAAAAAATAATTAAAAACATTAAAATCTTCCCCTTAATCCAGACTTTATCCTCTTTAAATGATTAGACAATTAATTCTCATTATGAAAACTTATACTGTACATAAATAAACACTAAAAGAAGCCTCAAAACTAGTTAATAATATTCAATAAATTTTAAAATATTTACAGTGAATTAAAAATAAACACTAGTTATCTCATAAAAATAAAATAAATAAGAAAACAGTAAATACATACTCATTGGCCATAATAAAAACATGCAAAATAAAGTTCATGAAAGGATACCAAAATATAAACTATAATGTGTATGTGAGTTGGAAATAAAAAATACATCATGGGTATAGAATCCAACTTAGTTCCAATCATTTTCGAATAAGATCCTTTAGGAAATATTGATGTAGAAGGGTTAGAAAATTTAATATTGAAAGTAGATTTAGATAGAAAAGCCTTTTTATAATCAAGATATTGAAAAAATCTTAAAGAAAAACTAGATATATAATGACTAAAAATACCACACTTAAAACAGTTAGTAGAAGAAATACCTTTACTTTTACCTTTAAAAAAAATGGTTCCCGTACACCATGGGTAAATTCCTATTATAACAAATACCATTATTTTTATTATTCATTCTAGTAATCCTTTTCATTATCATAAACTCATCAAAACTTTCTATTATAATGATAAATTTAGATAAATCTTCCTTAAATATTTCTATATTATATTTAAACTTACCATTTTCCTTTTTAAAAACCTCTAAATCATCAGAAACCATTTCATTTATACTAAAATTAGTGTTCTACAGCTTCTCATTCTCTTCCTTTGAGTTTCAAATTTTCCCATTTAAGATTTAAAACTTCAAAATCAAAATCCCCTTTCTCCTTAACCAAACCTTTGCGATCATTTTCAACTTCATGTTAGCATGTTAAATAGTGACTACACCATCCTATAACTCATCAACCTAATTTTAAAACTCTTTTACACTAATCTTATCACAACTAGAATCAAGGTTAGAATCATAATCATAATTATAACTTGAATTATTGACTTCATACACTCTAGGCATCAGACATATATTTCCATCATTCTTTGTTGATTTAGCCTAGTTACTTGAAGAACATAAATGGGGAGGTAAAAATGATAGTTTAAAATATTTATCCATAAAATAAAGATTACCACTTTTCTTCACACTTCTAGATTCATCACTTGAATCAAAATATTTAGTACTGTTCTAGGCAGACATTTCTCTATTCTCTTTATTATTTAACTTATTGTCTTTTCTTTGATTATTCATCCTCGAATAGTTAGGTTTGATATGTTCTTTCTTCCAACACTCATAACAAGTAATATTTGAATTACTCAAATTCATATTTGAACTAACTTTCTTATTATCTAAAGAGTGCAATGGTTTGTGATGATTTTATTTATTGTCAATGAATAATTTGACTATCAATATGTGTTAGGTAATAAAGGGAGATCCCAATACATGAATAAGTTGAATAATTAGATACAAGTTGGATTTCATATGGATCATATTTATTAAATTCATCTAACAATGTATATGTCGATAGATATCCATTTTTATGTTAAAAAAATGAGTTTAGTTGAGATATTTCTTGGCATTGTAAAAGAGACTATGTATTTGATTATGTTAGAGTTGATCTTAATGAGCATCAAAGACAAATACTGATAGAAGATGAAAGAACTATCTATAAAACGTTCCTTATGAATTTTAAAAGTTTTCTATTGATAATATTGAGGTGCATTAATTTTAGAGAAAAAAAGTTGGTGAAAATATTGAGCTTGAATTAGGTGAGAATCCATCACTATGTTATTAATCATAAAGGATGATATAATCAATGGATAATATCACTTAGATGAAGATTTGAGAATGCTAAGAAGTTTTGAGGTGGTGAAGTTTCATTCAAGTACTCAAAGTTGTGTACTTATATTTTATAAGGATTTTAAATGAATTTGAAGAGATTTATAAATATTCTAATAATTTACAATGTCATTTAAAGTGTTTAGAGATACTTTAGAGTGATTGGAGATGCCTTGATAAGGTTCAAAGAGGTTATGAGTATATTTTAAGAATTATGGATTTCATACCTAATATATTTTCATTTACCTCGAAATAGAAGAATTATCAATGTGTTGGATGACACTGTGATATGTATGTTTTTATCAGGATGATACTTTCAAAGTAATCAATATTAAAGTATGTTGAAATTGAAAAAATAAACGATCTTATGATGATATGTAAGTTATTTTTTGCATAAATAAGATATTTTTTGAAGTGAATACTGGAATGTGAAAAAGGAAATAATCTTATATAGTATATAAGATATTTGAATAAATAAGAAAGATATTTTCCAAAGCATATTGAAGAGCTTGGAAAAGGTAAAAACCTTACATAAGTGTTCCTTTTCCCAATATGTAAGAAGCACTCTGATTTGTATAATAAAATTGGTAAAGGAAATATTTTATTGTGATACACAATATATGTTTAGAGTATACGTAATATATTTATTTAAGATTAAAATATAACATGGAAAAGTCAAAAACATTACTATGATATGTAATAATAAGTTTCTTGATATGTAATGGTCTTCATGATGATACATAAGAGTAAACATTTCTCACATAAGGGTCGCTCACCAGAAAATTGAGAAGTCCCAGATCTTCACTGTGATATGTAAAAGTAATAATTTATTACATAAAGGTTAAAAATATGATATATAAAGGTTAACAAGAGGATACATAAGGGTTCTAGTTAAGATAATTTAAATTGTAGGATACAATATCTCCGTATTGTACTAAATGATATGCCTATATAAGAATATTTTCCACTAGAGATGAAATGTGATGATTCTAATTTGTTCTTCAAGTCAAAAATATCATGGTTTAATGATTAATACATGATTCAATCCAAGAATAATGAAGGTGGGAATTAAAGAACAAGGCTGTGATGTGATGAGTGTTTTCATGTTGTGAATGACCGTAACCGGGTAGGACCTGGAGAAGAATAAAGGTCTAGCTTACACCATGAATATAAGTGTTATATAAAATGATATTTTTTTATATGAACATGAATTCCATCATGGATTTAATTCTAGTATATTTCATGGGGAAGAAGTGGCCACAAATGTTATGAAAATCAAGAGAGATATGAAATGTATGAGATGAATATCCGATATTTTTTATTAAGTATTTAAAGACTGAAAACTATAAAAAAGATCACACCACCATAATTCAAGGGGGATTTTCCATACTCAAATATGGAAATAATATTTACATGATTTTTTGAAGATAAAAATAAGAAGAATATTAGAATAAAAAAAGATAAGTGAGAGAGAATAACTCAGTACTGTATTATTTTTATGAATATCTTAAGTATCAAAGATAGAGAATAAGGAGAGAACTGATATTGTATGCTTTGAGAAGACTCTGTGTATCAAATAGAGTGAATATGATGATATTATATAGACTATATCCTATTCATATAGAAGGAAAGATAAGATAAGGGTAATAAGGAGAAGACGAATTAGGTGAAGGATAAGTAAGAGTGGATTCCTTCCTTACAATATCCCTATATTGTAGAGTATGATTCATAATAAAGAAGAGAACAAATAAGTAAGGATGACACTATTTCTACTTATTGATAATTTATGTGTCAAAGAAATTTGAGAAGGAGGGAGAATAAAACATGAAGAAACCCTCTATTTATACAAATTGATCAGTTTGAGATTGAGTTGAGAATAACAAGGCTAACACACATGCTATTATACTAGAAGATAGATTGGAAGTTAACAACCCATTCCTAAGGAAAAAGATATTTAATTATTGATTCAATGATATCCTAAAGTATACTGAGGATATTTTTCAATAGAGGAAGCTATAAGATCTTTGTATACTAAAGTGATCTAGTATAATCTAATCCAAACTAGTAGGGAGATTTTATACTATCATGAGATAAAATTTGGGTCAAGGATGATACCTTACCAAAGGGTTATGAATGGTACCTTCCCACCCCTCGTAAGTGCTGTTTTAAGGATGAAACCTTCTCGAATTTTTTTAATAACTGTAATTTATTTGTGATAAATTTATGTATCAGACTCAAACCAAACATAGTAAAGATCAAATTACCACATTGGAGTCAAACCTTATACAAACAATGTGTGTTATTTTCTCTTGTTTATTTACTAATTTTCATGTGGTGGTGTGTGTTGGGAATTCATAAGTAGATCCATACATCTTAATTGATACAGAGGTTAAAATATTAATAGGTGAGATTAATATAGAGAAAAATTCAGTAAAAAGTATAATAATGATTTATCCCCTCTCAAAGTGACTATACAATATACTAGGAACTTCAAGTGGTATCTGAGTTAATCCATATTTCTTTATATTTGATCTATTTTATTTTCTATTTTTTATAAAATATATATGGAGTGAATATTTGAAGAAGGTTTATAATTTACACATATAGATAATATAGTTTTCTTACCTATCAAAAAATATTTGGAGGTTTCATTCAAAACCTAAAATGAAAGATAGAAGAAAGAGGCAAATAAGTTAAGGAGGAGTTAAAAGAAGAAAGAGGGTACAACACTAATTGAAGGTAATCAAAGTGGTAGTTTTTCTATTAATTTTGTTTAGTAATTATCCCCTTAAAGAATCAAGTTCAATATGTGAGGAGTATGGGGAGAATGATTCCATTAAATCAATTAAATATCTCTACTCTGAAGTTAAGGATTTACTTGAAGAATTTTTCCATTGATTTTTTCACTTGTATAGTTGGATTTATCAAGGGACTATATTTTGAAAAGAAAAAACTAGTGATGGAAGTAAATGATATGGATAAATCATTGGTTAAAATTATTCCCTATATGGAGAAGAATTATAGAAATAAATTAGTGATAAATATGAGATAAATAAAATCTTGGAAGATAAAATACATTCATTGGAAACTATTATTGGTGTCAAGGATGTTCAATTGAAGATTAAAACTAAAAGGTAAAGAATATTGATGATTATTTACAAGAAATAAATTAATTTCATGAAGATTAGATTGTGATGATAAATATATAATGAGAAAAAAGGTAGGATTAGATTATGATGATAAAAATTTTCTCAATATGAAGTATCGTGAACTTGTTTTCAAAATGAGAAATATGGAGGAGACGCATACTAAGGCTTTCCAAGATGCTAAGAAAATAAAGGTTACCATGTAAGTTTTTGATAAGATTTTTTTCTCTAAAAAGTCTCAAATTATTAGAAATAAGGGAATGAGATCATATAATTATCTATCTAATAAAATCTTAAGGAAATAGGTATCCCATATTCCAGAAACATCTATTTATAATAATATAGTTTTACTTTATAGTATATCTTATCTTTTCCTCCATTAGTGGACTTGTATCAGAATGTATTCCTAGATAATTTCTAAGGACTTCCTCCTAATAATGGAATTTACTTTCAGATCAAACTCATTCTTGGAGTTCAAACACTATTGATACCTCTATATCATAAGATATTGGAAGAGTTGAAGAAACTTATTGCAAATCTTGTGGATTTAGTGGCAATGGGTTTTGTCAAACTAGTCATATCTTCCTCAGGTTCACTAATATTTTTTTTTCAAATAAGTAATATTGTAGTCTTTACTTGTGTGTGGACTATAGGAAGCTAAACCAAGTGAAAATGAATAGTAGATACTCATTTCCAATGATTAATCACTTATTTCATCGGTTTTGGGATGCCGTGTGGCTCTCCAAGTTTTACTAATAGTCATGATACCTCTAGCTTCATGTCAAATATGATGATATTCCTAATACTACATCAAGGAGTAGATATAGAATGTATAAGTATATTTTGACTTAATTTGGGATGAAAAATATGCAATTAGTCTTCATAGATCTCATGAACCTAATATTCTATCCATATCTCGACTCATTCATTTTGGTATTTGTTGATAAATCCACATATACCTAAAAACTATAGACATACATTCAAGAAGCCAAGAAATTGTGTTGTGTACTCTCTAATCATATCATATCTATTCAAATCTAGCAAAATGTCACTTCCTAATCCTTGCAGTAAATTTTCTTAAGAACTTGATCTATGGGGAATTTTCTATGAACCCATAAAATATAGGTGATTTATATTCTTAGTAATTAACTCAAAATGTTTTTGAGATATATAAATTCTATGGTTTACCTGGGTATTATTGGTAGTTCATACATTAATTAACCTATTTGAAAGTTCATTTGACATGGGATACAAAGAAGAGTGTGATGATCGAGTGAAAAAATAGTATGAAGAGTACTTACTATAGTTGAAGAGTAATATGACACCATCTCTGATCATGAAATTTCTAAAACTAGTGATTGGGTATATGATTTAATATGATGCCTTAGATGTTAGTTTAAGTATTGTAATAATTTATATGGATCAGGTAGTGGCTTATAAGTATTTCCATATATAAACACATCAGTGGAAATATCCTATGAATGACTTAGAATTAACAGTTGTGGTCCACACTCTAAAGTGTTGATTCCATTATCTCTATAGTGAGATATTTTTTTGCATACAAAGACCAAAATAGATTTCATGATATATACTCTCTGTGATACTTGAATATCTTCCAGATTTGTTGGGTGTAGAATCTATAGAATTTCAACTTTTAGTTGAATTATACTATAGGAAAAGGTAACATTGTTGGAGACACACTCAATAAAAAAATATTGGAGCATGGAGAGTCACATTTAGAGGAGGAATATAATTTAATTATCTTGTGGGATGATTCATTAGTGGATTTATTTTAGGATATAGGGGTGATGAACTCTACTTCCCTAGTTATCACATTGATATCAGTGGACTGAGAAAAACCAACCATGAATCATATCCTGAGTGCTTAGTGATATTGGAATAGTTGACAAGAAGTGGTCTAGTTCTAGGATGGTTTATGGCTAGTGATAACATAATCTTTATTCATGGGAGATGTGAAAACATGTTGCTCAAAGGTGATGTGAAAACTATGCGATGTGTCATCTCCTGCTCTTCAAGGCTTAATCCTGTCAATATATATGATCATGGAATTCCCCCTATTTGGGGAAGTAATGAATAATTGGGTTCAATTTTCTCATACTATTCTTTTTTATTTCTCATTTATATGTTTCGTCTCATAGTCAAATTAGACAAATACATTGAATTAAAATCCATACATGCTTGATCCAAATAATCTTTTATGATAGAACCTTCAGGATGATTTCTATACCAAACATAATACTTCAATGTGAACATGTTTCTTTCAATTGGATACATCCAATGAAATGAAACAGTACCTTTGAGAAGTATTTATGAAATATGGATAGTTAGCTACATCACGCATGTGAAAAATTATGGAGGATATATTTTCTCTATCTTGCACAAAATTAATGGTGCCTCTTCCAACATTTTCCCAAGAAATACATTGTTAACTTTCTATCAAAAAGATATCTAATGAAATGGAACAACCAAATAACTGACAACCTTATATTATTGGACATAATATTACTGATTTCTATTGGAATCAAATCATGCTAAAGGATGTGATAATAATGAGTCTTGAAATATTTTAGCTTCAACTCTTTTCTATTGACTTGTTTTGATATGTTTCTTGAATAACCACAAAGAACTTTAATAGTCTCTAGTACTTCCAGAAATTGATTTTTTCTATATATGTCATTACATATGAAGCACATGGAACTTTCCATTAATTTTCAATGATACACACAAGATGTAATTCTGGTCCAGTTCCCCAATCCACCAAGTCACATCATGATCGTAAATCATACTTTGTCTTTCTATTGTCATTTAAAATAAATATAAGAAAAATTTCACACATATTATTTTCAATGTGCATTACGTCTATGAAATGAAATAACAAATTGGTTTACCAATAAGGAAACTCTAAGAAGATAATCATATTCTTTCAATTATAATAGGTTTCAGTGAAAAAATTCTTCCTCTTTCTTTTAGCTAACCCTTCTGGAATAAAAAACTTAAATCCTGTAATTCATTAGGCACATCAGTTCCAAATAGACAATGAGGTAGATTTTTGGTCTCCATGGTATTGTTAAATCTTTGATTATTATACCTATATGGATAGTCTATTGGCAAGAATTTCCGATGTCCCATAAATCTAAAACTATGACAATATTTTAGTCTTTTTGATCATGTATTCTTCATAAAAACTAGACATTATAGTTTTCCCTTTATTCTCCATCCATAAATCTTTATATAAGAAGGAAAATTATTGATCAACCACATAAGCACAACACACATATGAAATATTTCTTTCAAATATACTTCATATGTACACACACCCACATTCAAAAGGTGTTTTGACTCATTTATTAAAGGTTTCATGTATATATATATCATTATTGGGATAAAAAGGTCCAAATATGAGTATACTCATGAAAGTGATAGTTTTTTTCATACACATCCATAGAGGAAGGTTATAAATGTGAATGAAAACTAGACATATGTTGTGCAAAGTAAACATATGTCAAAATAAAATAAAACCATCACATGAAAGGCCCAACCTCACATTACACACATCGGCTGTGAAATCAGGATATTGAGCATTAAATCCCTTCCATGAAAATTCATCTATAGGGTGAACCAGCTCATAATTATTCTTCTTTCTTTTAGTATCATTCCATATCATTTTTATTGATATTTTCTTATACATGAAATGATTTGGGAGTCTAGGGATCAATGTAATATTCCACATTACTTTCTATGGCACATGATATGTTGTTCCCCTTACTTTTGGCTGCCACTGGGATGTCCCACATTTGGTACAATCATTCCATTCACTAATTACCTCCAAGAATAAGTTTAAATCCTTGAGACAAACATGAATTTTGTTTTTTGAAAATCCATTTTCCTCAACTAACTTCCATTCTATATAGTGATTTGAGGGAATATCTACATAATTAGGAAGTAATTCATTCAAGAATGTAAGAATGTAATTGATGGCAGTATTATAAATTCCATACATTGTTTTCCCATGAAACAATATGGTTAAAAATTCCATCTTATTCATTTTAAAACATTGTCGATACACTAGAGTCATGGAAGAATCATTCAATTTTTTCATCATATCAACATCATCATTTTCATTAGACACATCTTGTGTACTTGTATCGATGTCTTATTGGGTCGATATCCCTTTCTTCTCTTGATTAATAATAAACATAAAATTGTTATCTTAACAATTATCCAATATAATCCTCTCATTTGGATGATGAGAATTTTTAGATTTCATTTTCTCTCAATTGTGATACCACACATAGGAGTTTATTTGAAAACCATATCTGTTTATATGGTAGATAAATTCTTCATGAATCAACCATGGTCTTCCAACACAATGATAACATGGGAAATGTATGTGGCTACTATCTGAATAATTTTCAAATGAAAAATCTAAAAATCTCTCCAACTTGTTTTGAAAATCACTTGAGATTCGATCAGTTTCATATAACCAACTTCTATCTATTCTGTAGAAATTGTTATATGTAATTTCTTAAAATTAATTAAATAATATTTATGTTTAATCGAAAAAATATTTAATGAAATGAGAAATATTAAACTTATATGAAACCATAACTGAAACCCTAGTCTATATGAGAATCATAATATAAAGGAAGACAAAATACTACATATATAACAAAATTCTATTAATTGATGAGGAATAAAGGACCTCCAGATAGATGAATTAGTGACTCCCCCATCTAATTTGGGTTGGTTCAAGTTCAATTAATTTGGTTTAGTTTTTTTGTTTAATTAAATTTAATTAGGTTCATTTAAATTATGTTTTAGTCGGGTTACGTAAGTTTTTATTGATTCAGACTTGTTACATTCAGTTGGTTTTTTTGACACTATATTAATTTAGGCATAAGAATAAAAAAACATCATGTAATAATAATAATCAAATTCCATATAATATTACTTATATAAAGACCACATCATAAGAGTATATTCCACACCATAACCTATTAAATGTAAGAACAATATGAAGTGCTAGATGATTTGATACACTATGTAGGAAGATACAATGATATAACTGGTCTTCAATAAGAGAATAAAAACGCTATGTAAAAGTGAAAATCACTACAACCTTTCATTATTAATAATAAAATCAAGGTATATAAGATTAATTGATTGAGTATCACACCAGAATGATCTATATTTCACTATAAAGAGGATTTTTTTGATGTTGTGAAGATCCCACTATAAATTTGTGTGGTTTTGGAATGTGATGGAGTTCTGGATCACTCCACATCATGAATTTCACATGGTTATGTGACACATTGGGAAGAGTAAAAAATGGCCACATTGTAAATTATGGTCATGAGAAAATGATCTCAAAATGCATGACAATGGAAACAACATGCCATGTTTAAGTCATTAAATATAATATCCTTTTTATGATAGTTTGAAATAAAATATCTGAAAATAGGTTTGTATTAAATAAGCATATAAAGTTAAATAAAATTTTCAGAATCATTTTATAAATAATATATTCTATTTTAATTAGTTTAAAATATCATAATGAAAACACATTAATAGGCCAAATCCTCCATTAATAAAGTACACATTTATGAACAACTTTTTAACTAGTATTTAAAATTATGAATTTAAATATACTTTAGAACTAAATTTATCAAATGGAGTAAATGATTAAGATAGAGTAAAACCATAGTAGATCAAGACCCAAATAAAAGGGGATAATAGTATCAAAATAAAATAGGTGAAGAACAATAATATAAAACACGATGCATTAGAAATCACACTATTGTCAAAAAGGATAGGGGAACTAAGATCATTGACCTATGAAATTGTTAAACAAAAAACTACTATTGTGGATCTATGAAATAAATAGGTCAATGTACATAACTATAAAACTATTCAGGGAGTCACTATAGGTAGTTGGTTTGGAACCAATACAATCTAGGTTATTATTATATTGGATCAGGTTATATTGGTTTAATTCATTTTAGTTCGATTCATTTTTATTCATTTTGTGTTGGTTTAAATATTTTTATGTGATCTCACTATGAGTAAGAACTATTTAGGTTAATTTGGAAATTTTATATCCAATTTGTCTTTTTTTTATTTAGTTATGAATAAAATATTATATTTTAGTTTAATTTTTCTAAATATGGTTTAGTTTTGTTCGGTCCAGTTTAGATTAGGTTAATTTTGATTGGTTTATTCTGGTTTGGTTCAATTTATAGTTTCCTTATGGTGTTTAATTCATGTATTATTTAGAAAAATTGATTAAATTTTATTTGGTTCATTTCAATTAAATTCCACTCATTTTGGTTTGGTTCAATTTGAATCCATTTGGAGTAATTAAATTCAACACAATATGGTTTAGAAAGTTTTTTACATGTTGTTATAGTTCGATTTAATTATGGTTTATTTGTATTGATATTAGTTCATTTTAATTTTATGCAGTTCTGGTTGGTTTAGGTCTCTTAAGGAATGTTTGTTCCCTTTGGGTTCATTTTTTATTTTTTATGTTTGGATTGGGTCAGGTATGGATAGTTAAGTTTATTTATATTTAGTTTAATTATATTTCTATCGGGTTAGTTAGAATTTATAGGTTACAACATTAATTTTCATATTAAGGAAATTTATTCCCATGATTATATTTGAATATTAATTGGAACTATGTACATGTTAATATAATTTAAATATTAACATGTAAAAATATATGTTATTTATATATTAATATGTAAACTATATTGTTATGTAAACAATATTAATATGAATAATGTTAGTTCATTAATAAAATTTAAAGTATATATATTAATTTATTTAGTTTACATATTAAATAAAATATAAATTTTAAACCATTTAATGAACATATTAACCATTTAAAGTGTACTATTTATAGTTTATAGTTTATATATAAATTATAGACTCATTATATTTTAATGAAAATTGTTATTTTTTTATAATTTTTATGTAAATTTTTATTTTTTTTATATTAATATAGTTTAATCTCAATAATAAATTTATTCTATAAATTTACATCCCATATATAATTTCATACATATTTACTATCTTGGGCACTCATAGTTGGCATTCATATTATTTCTACACTAAGTGATTTTGGAGACTTATTTCACCCAAAAAGAGCCCTTGATTTTTGAAATTGAATGGAATATCTATTGAAGAAAATACAACACATTTGATCATAAAAATAACATACCATATTAACTAAAATCATTTTACTGTACCTACATAGATTTTATATGAAAAACTTTAACCAAATTTCTCAAAAAAAAAAAATAGAGACCTAGAAATATTCCAAGTGAGTGGGAATCAATCTTGGATCAATTTTCCACCAAGGGAAAGGATTTATGATCTTATAAACCATTATTTAGAGTTTCTACCATCATTTAAACACATGATAAAAATTGGAAATAAACCATGGAAGAGAAAATCATTCTTAAAACCATATGATCAAGGATAGAGTAGAAATTCAGATACGAGTTTAAGTGATAAATATCTATTATAGGAAGATCAAATTCCAAGAAATTAATTATTAAATTATCAATTTTCAATTAATAGTGATCCAAATTAAGTGAATCACATGAACATATTATGGAGGAGTTGAGAAAACTTATGAAATATTGTAAATCCCTGAATTCAAGGGAAAATTATGTGTGGAAAGTAATGAAAGTTTATTATGAACTATTTCCCCCAAATATAGAGTACTTAAATTGGAGGGACCAATTGGATATTCCATCGAGAGACCTAGATATCCTTATACATGTTTGAATAATAATAATTACTATTGAAATAATAATAAAAAAATCACTTACCAATTCATGATGGGAGGAGGAATCGCTCGGGATGGGATTACGATGGGAGGAGGGAGCCGCATGCTAGGGATGTGGATAGAAGGAGAGGAGTGGGGATGATGGGAGTCATGATATGAGGAGAGTATCAGGACTATTGGGGGTTAGTTTTATAGAAGGGGAGAAGGGGTAGCATAAGGGGAGGAGGGGAGCCACATGCTAGGGCTGGGAATGGGAGGAGGGGAGCATGGATACGATTTGGGATGGAATAAGTGGGATTCAAGATGGGAGAAGGGGCAGTGCTGGATAAATAGGTGAAATTGATCATCCCTATTCCAATGATTTTAAAAAACCATTAGAATAAGCTCGAATATCCCAATGGATTTTAACAAACCATTGAGATAACCTTCAATTACAAAACCTATCTGATTGGTTAAGGAAAACTATTGGGATATGTCTGTTGGGAAAAACCCATATCTAGTAGTGATCTAACAAAAATTATTTACCTTCTAAAATTATCATCCAAAAAAGTAATTTGTATTTTTTTGAGCATCAACAAACTCAAATGGCTAGCACTAAATCCAGTACTACGACCTGTCGGTCCTCAAGATGGCAAAATTCATCTCTATTATTTAGAATTCTTCTAAACTTCTATAGATTAAATGGAATGGTATGAAAGGTTCCCATTTATTACTGTAAATAATTAGACTTATCATAAATATATATTACATATTAAAATATAATTATTCATTATATAACATAATGATCCATCCCAAAATCATCTTGATCCAGTGCCTTTGTTATCATGGACACAAAAATAATTGGTTCATAAGTGTTCTATGTTATCTATATCTAAGTTCTTTATAACTATAACCCTTCTTATAAATATCATGAATACTAACTTCTTCATTATTTAGGGAAAGGAAAGGTAAGAAATGGCGGGCTAAGATGATGACTAAGTAGAGAAATAGGAGACATCGACATAACATGAGCATAAGAGTATGATAACATGATAATAAAAATTCAAAAACCATACCTTGCATATCATAGATCATAAACATGATTCATGGAATAAATATTAGTAGTTTAGAATACATGAACCATAAAGGAATCAAATAAAATTATCCATGAGGTCATAGAATCAGAATAAGATAATGATTTTTGGAATACACATAAGAATAAAATATCTCATTTTAAGTATATCCAATATGTTATTCATAACATTTTATCCTTGGGATAACCACCCATGTACCTACATTGAGTATGGGATAACCTCCCATGTACCATTCATTGGGATTGGGATAACCACCTCTCTACCCTCCTTCTATCTTGGTATAACCTCTAGTGCACACTTTTATCTCATATAACAATAATCTATACCCAATTGATTAGAGGGGGATATAGGTCCCACCTATCCCTTAAACTATACATTTGTGCTAAAAAATATCATAAAACATACACCCTATCATAAACCATGAAATTACATGGGTTTCATAATCTTATTTCCATCATAGAAATACACCATCCAAATAAAGAATAAGGTTGGTAAATTTGGTTCACATCACTAGTAAATATTATGTAACATAAAAGGATTTAATTTTAGATGGAAAATGGTTTTGAAAGATCACCTAAAACATTGTTTTTGGAAAATAACCTTTCCATTATGAAAGCACTCAATTGAAATAATTTTTTTTGATATTATAAATAATAAAATTTCATTGAAAATGACATTGGAACCATTTAAATTAATATTCAAATAATTTATTTGTTATAATTTTTTATGATTCCTTTCATTTCATATAAGTTAAAACAATGTTTCTAATCACATTTTTAGTAAAAATTAATAAGTAGATTGTAATTAAAATGACAAGAAGATTCCATTAAAACCATTTTTTTGAAAATTAAAATTTTTGGAAAAAAAAATTGGATATTAGAAAAATTTTCTTAACAAGATTTCTAGAAAACACGGATAAAGAATAAAATGTGGTTTTCAATCAAAGAGAGAAATAAAATTGGCTTTCATTAAAAAAATATTTTTTAATCATGAGTAAATAAAGAGAGGAAAATGATGGAATTTTTTTCCCATAAATAATTATGGGATAAAAAAATTATTTAGTTACTTGAGAAATGGATCATATTATTTCATAATTGAAAGTATAATCATAATTAATCCATATAAATAATGGTATTGTATCATCAAAACTGACCACAATGGTCACTTTTTAATCATAAGACCCATGAAAGAATAAAATCAAATGAAACATTAAATATCATGAATATAAATTATTTTATGATATCACATGTCAAAGTGGTTGTTTACACACCTCATAAAAGAATCTAGGTTCATAAAATAACATATATACCAAAGAATACAAATTGAAATAAAAATCACTCACCATAAGTGTTAATATAATTCATACAAGTTAAAATCTCATGTATAATTAATATAGGTTAAATATAAATATATTTTAGAAAAATAATCAGATTTATCATAATATATATGGTTTACTTATGACTTTTTTGATCTGTTTATTAACAATTCTTTATTAAAATCACATTTTACATAATAAATGCATCATTTTTTCATGTATTTTTTAGTTTAGTATATTCAGTCCATTGATTTTGGTAATGGTTACATCATCTCTAGATTTATAACCATGATATAAGTATTATAAATATTCATTATATAAGTATTTAGAGTAATCCATTAATGTTATAGATAGAAAATGAATTACACCATTTGTGGAGACGGTAGGCCATATATACACATGAATGTTGTTTTCATTTTCATGATGGTTGAAATGAAATAAATATAAATAATATATGAAATTTAAAAAATCATTTTAATTTCATTTACGTCACATAAATTAATTAAAATACCCTTATTAACTTCTATCTAAAGTGTAAGTGAAAAACAAAGCACAACAATTTGTGAGGTGGTAGTCTACTGTACACATGAGCGGAATTATCATATTCACATGGAATGGGATATAAGAAGGTTTATGTGATATTATAATTATTTATGTATAATAATATCATTAATATAAATCATAAAAATTTAATCCATCATTATATCCATTAATGAGAGGTGGTGATGGTAGATAAATAACATCGGTTTGTGAGGTTGTATTCTCTATACACACAACCGACATGTTTATTTCACATTTGACGGAGGAGGAGATAGATATAGCTCATTCCATTAAAATAATAACATCTTAGAATATGGAATGAAATGGTATTATTATATTTGAAAATTTGAACAACATTTGGAGAAATTTTAATAAGATATAATACAAAAACAAAAGTTTAGTAATTTTACAGCTTCTTCAGAGAACTTCTAATGGTTTATACATAAATACTTCCATGGAGGGTTTCATAAAAATTTTAATGACCCTATTATTAGGGTAGGGATTTAAGGAATATATTTTACCATATAATTTCAAAACCAAAGAGTATTTTATGTTTGAAAAGGAGAGGAGATGTGGTGGCCTTTTATAAGTAGGGAAAAATACATATATGGAGTTTTTGAAAAGAATAATGCGTACCCACATTTATCACATACCAAAATGATCAAAATGGGGAAATATATAAAATTATAGGTGATAAGGACCACATATGGAAATACCATTGTTTTTGGACATGTTTCAAGGTCATTTGACCCCATATCATTTTAAATTAAACCCTGATAAACCCACTTTAACCTTAATCATGATTATTAATTTTTTATGTTTTTACCATTCATTTTGGAAACAAAATGTTGAAATTATTATATAATAATAATCATTCTAATAAAAAACATGGAATCCATTTTTTCATTTTCTATTCACATTAGTGGAAAAAAATTATTTAAAATTAAACCCGTAGATGTGATGAAAACACGATTTTTGAAAGTAAAATGTTTCAAAAGATTAAAAAGTTTATATATCACAATACAATATGAGATTTAATTTAATGGATTATATTGTAATAATTATAATATATTTTTATATTGTTTTACTTTTTAAACTATTTTAAAACAAAATAAATCCTTATAAATCCTTTAATGAAAATGATGTTTTCCATAAAAACCAATATTTATCATTATTCATCAAAAAATTATTCTTTTCTGAAAAATCCATAAAATTCACACTATTTTGTTTTTCCATTTTTATTAAAAAAACAAAGTTCATTTTTCAAAATTTTTTTAAACAGTTTCAAATTTTTTTTTATCAGTTAAAAAAACCAATCCTTTTTTAAAAAGGTACATTTTTTTGAAGAATATAAAGACATTACAAAAAAATATTAATTTTTTATCAATATGAAATCAATATATAATAAAATTATAATTGATTTTAAAATTTAGTGGTAATTATTCATGATTCCATGTTTAAAGACTATTTAATAACGGTCTTTTTTAAATGATAATAATATTTATAGTTTATCGTGGTTTGTTAAAAATCAGTTTTGCTTGTAACGCAAGTTCTCACTGAAATTTAATCTATTCAAAAAAATATATCAAAAAATATCATGGTGTTAAAGTAATCCCCTATAAAATGAATTTTTCTCCCAAAATTCATCACACTAATATAAATAAATGAGGTTACTTTCTTCCTTATCATATAATCATGTCCCATATTGCTTCTTCAAATTGGTGGTTTTTCCAAAGTAAATTTCCCAGATGTGTGGTATTATTTCATAACTATCTATCTCTACCATAAAGAATCTCCACAAGTTATTCCTCATAAGAGAGATCATGATTAAGAATTATGACCTCTGAGTTCAGTACATGTGATCGATCATGTATACACATCCTCATAAGAGATACATGGAACACATCGTGAATTTGTATGTTATTTGTTAGAAGTGAAAAACAATAAGATATGTTCCCAATATGATGATGAAATTTAGAAGGACCAATATACCTAGGGATTAGTATTTCATACATTCCAAATATAATTACTTTATTCGAGGGAGAAATTCTTAAAATCACATTGTCACCAACATCACATTTTTGATCACACCAATGATTATAAGCATAACTTTTCTACTGAATTTGTACCTCCCTAATGTGTTGTTCAGTGGATATGATATTATTCCCCATTTCTTTAGCTAGTATAGGTCCCAAAATCTTTATTTATCAAACTTTAACCCAATCTATTGGAGTTCTATAGTTATATCTATAAAGGACTTCATAAGGAGCCATATGAATGCTTCAGTGAAAACTATTGTTGTAAGAAAACTCAACATGAGGATGGTGTTGATCCTAACTGCAACACCCCAGGTAAATAAAGAGTATGATATTTTCACATTTATCCATATTTGTGAATAAAATATTAATATAACTTTAACGGGGACGCTATGCTCGATGGCGTACCCAACACGCAACAACGAGTTTCTTGAGAATCTTACGTTGCACTCTAATAATAAAATAATATTATTTTAAATGGTAGTTAACGCCTAGCTGTTGTGATGGCGGGAATGAATAGAACTAACTAAAAAATTATTATATATGTTTGTCAAATATTTTTACTTTTTACAATAAATGTTAGAGGATTAAAAATGCGAATGAATCCAATTTTAAGCGTAAACATTCTAATATTTTTTAAAAGGTCGATTAACCGCCTTTTGATGGCGAACCTCTTTTAAATCCACTTTTTGACAATTTTATGTGTTATATTTGACAAAATAAAATTCTTCTTCAGAATCGGGACATCAAAATTTACTTTGTGTAAATTTTTGGTATTTTTCCAAAAAAGTTCAATTTTTAATGAATAGTGAAAAATGTTTTATTTTAATTCAAAACCTATTTTTAATCTAATTTATTTATATGATTATATTATCTTTTGAATTTTTTTAAATTAAAATTAGAATATATTTTTACCATTTAATCCAATAGTGGTCATTGGAATTAATTTCACTTTGAAATTGGACTTAAACTAGTGTCAATCTTTTGATACTTATTGTTTCATAAAAACACGCTATTTGTCATGACAGCGGGAATTAATTATTAAATTAATTAATGTAACTTATATGATTTGACTTTTGTAAAATAGACATAATTTTTGAATTTATAATATCAAATATAGCTTAGGGTGAAGTTTTGGTTTTTTTTCTGGAAAACTTCAATTTTTGATGAATAGTGAAACCGCAAAGTGGTGGTTACAAAATTTGATTTTTCGTTTAAATGGGACTTTAACACTTCTGTGATTTGAATTTAAAAAATCCAATTTAAATGATTTTAATTGTTAATTAAAATGTGGTTCAATGGGATGAAAATAATTTTTGATGAAAAGTAACTTTTAAGTTTTATTAATCACGATTAAAGGTAATTAGTGTGATTTAAGGTAAAAATGATGTTATAATAAAATTAAAATATCTTGACACTTGTCATAACCCTATTGTATGAGTTATTACCGACCAATACAACCAATGGGTCTATTTTTGGTACCCCATGGAGCCACTTGGGTATGATAATGACATTAATGCCTTTTATTTAAAGTTAAAGTAAAAATGACACAAACATGAGATGTTTTACTAAAACAATTTTTACATGGGGTTATAAAAGTCATATTTTTGACTATAAATATTCATTAGAAAGCTAAAAAGATTTCCTACATCATGATATTTTTTTAATAATTTTTAGACATTAAATATATTAAATTATTTATGACATCATGATGATGCAGTGATTACCTCATTAATAAATGATTTAAATAAAATGAAAAGATAATGTAAAATCTATGACCTACACATGTCCAAAACCTATTGGGTGGGTATATTTAGAACACTTATCACCTTATCCTCGAATTATATCAATGTGGGACCTTTTAAATCCGAAACCCATTTTAAAATAAAGGAACATTTCTTTACTTTCCAAGAGTGACCCTCCTCTCCTCTTATAAAAGGCCCCCACCTCTACCTCTTTACCCACACTTCCAAAGCTTTTGTCTCGGAAAAACCCTGACTATTTCATCTCTCCACATCCCTATATTCATCATTGAAGCATCAATTTGGGCAGAACCCTTTCCAAGGAAGCCTTTGAGCTTAAATCAAAGAGAGTTACCCGTTTTAAAGGTAGTGTTTTCTCTTGTGTTCTTATGTTTTATTTTGCTTCTCCAACCCCCTAAACTATTTTTATTCATTTATTTTGTAACAACTACAGTATCTTCAATATAATAGGATTTTGTTATAATAATGATTCGAGCTACACTTACACACACCTTCATCTAATGGTTAAAGAACATACTGTTTCTGTGGATGATGAATTTCTGCCTCACGAAACGATGATTGTTCAACACTCTTATAACACCTTCAAAGGTGGCCATTAAGATGTCAATATGTTTATATACGATATATAATATGTTTATGTTTTAATTAAGCTTCTGTATTTTTCATTTATGGCATACCTTTATGGATTCCATTATGGGTATACGTGATATCTTCATTTAAGGAAGTGCGGACTACCGCCCCCTCAAAGTGATTTGATTCGTTATTACCATATGTGGTACGTATAAAGGATATATTTGATTATATTATATATAATACCATACTGGAATTAAAATACTATTATGTATCATTATGTTATTCCATTAAATATTAAATAGAAATGGAAGTAACGTTCATGCGTACGTACGGCTTACCGTCTCCATGAACGGTGCATTTCATTTCTTAACTCTAAATGTTATGTAATATTATAAATGAATGAATATACTGGATATATATGATATATATGATATCTAAATCATGAATACAATTCTGTATATAATAGATATTTTACCACATGAACAACTTGTAATTATAAAGAGTTTATTTTTGACTCAAGTACCTATGATCGTTAAAACGACCGTTACTAGCTTAAATAATAACATAGTGTTCATGACGTGGTAATAAGGAATATAAAAGGAATAATGAACTTGAAAAAGGTTCTTAAGGAAGTAGAATTTAACTCAAGTTTATTATTCAGGAGATTAAAGAACGATCGAGTCAAGTCGGACCCGAGGTAAGGGATCCTACTCCTCTCTTTCTTTTTAAGTACACTCTTTTATGTCATTCCTTTTAAAGCTCATATTTCTTGTTATTGGGATGTTCTTTTATATTACTCTTAATTTAATTTTTATGTTAATATGATGATAGACCCTATTCTCTCTCATCAATCCATTATGGAAGTTTTAAGTGGCACCGTTAGACTGCCGAGTTTTCGTAAGGGATTTTTCATCTCACTTTTATTCCCGTGAGATTTACGATACATTTGCCACAAATTACTTTGAGTGGTGTATGTAATGCCCATTATTTTACTCATTGTGTAATATAATTTTATTTATGAGTATTTACATCAATGTTTTATTGTCCTTCTTTCACGGGGTGTATGTTTCGAAAGATACCCATGTCGGTAAGGGAACCTTTCACCCTCCTCTTTTAAAAGACTTCTTTTGTTATATCTTTTAATTCACATAATATTATGTTGGGATATGTTATTCTATATCCTTATTGATGTAAATTTTATGTCCAAGTGATGATATACCCTTTTTATCTCTCATCAACTCATTTTCTGAATTTTGAAGTGACGCCGTTAGGCTGTCGAATTTTACCAAGGGAAATTTTTAACCCAATTTCGATTTCTTTGGGTTAAACATGTAGTTATTGAATATGTCATACTTTGAATATGTGTGAATGAACTTTTATTGTTTTACACTTAATATCCACTTATATTGGGTGTATTTATATTTGTCACACATAATTTTGAGATTGATTTATCCTTAATTTAAGGATACCTTCTTTATAATGGATTTCATCTCATTTTACATTTCTTTTGAGACTTCATTGTTGTTATGCACAAATTCACTCTTATATGGTGTGTATAATGTCCTTTGACATATTATATCATGAATCCCTTTATTCTCATGATATAATAAAGTTAGTATTAAATTTTATTCCGCTATTATTTGTATTCAAGAGTCTCTCATTTTGTTAAAAACTATTTAACAAAAATATCATTTTAAATGTTTTAAAGATTTATTATTCTAAATCTTTATCTTTAATGTCCATGTTTTCAAAATGGTTTTAAGTATTTATTTATATGGACATTAATGTTTTAAAATTATAATTCCATTAAAAGATTCAAAGTTGTATGGGACAATTTGATTCAAAAATCTCTTTTAAATGGTTTTTTGAAAATGGATTGATTAATTCAATATCTGGGAATTACTTATTGTGATTGCAAATGAAATGTTGTTATTGAAATGTTTATATTTTCAATATTTTATGTGTAATGATGGTACTTGGACATTTTACGGGTGGTTACATGATAAAACATATGACGGGTGGTGCCGTGAATACAAGGACGGGTGGTTACGTTATAACCTCCAATGCATTGGGTATGGAAGTCGGCCGTATGGCTATTCCATTAAGTATGTGTGGAAGTCGACCGTATGGTTATTCCATTTAAGTATGTTTATGTCCAAAGTTACCTTTATTTGTTATGTGTTCTTTATATGGGTTTTATGGTAATATTTTGGTTACAAAAGGGTTAGTAATGATCTTTTATTCAGTGAATAGTTTTTACTACTTCATAAAGGTGAAAAGTATTACTTTGGTAAAGTACTCATGGTTTACTTGTTGTTTTTGAAAAACTAACAGTTTTACTTCTTTGTGTATCCTTTACTGAGCTTTTTATGCTCATCCCAAGTTTTTTTGAAATGTTTTTAACAGGTCAAGGGAAAGGTACATGATATGATGATAGTGTCAAGGAAGTGTCAAGAAAGAATCCATGTTTTATTTTAAATATGTTTCCGTTGATGGGAAAAAATGAATACTATCTTTATGTAACCACTTTGTTTAAGTGTGTAATGTAATGCAAGTTTTATGATCTAATTCTCTAAAACTCTAAACCTGAAAAGATCCTCAATGTGTAATCTTGTATTAACTCAAGATTAAGTAAGGTTTAAGGCTAGGGCCTTATACTAACTACCTTTGAAATCCATATTATATGATCTCAAAATATCCTATAATGTTTGATTTTTTTCTCTTAGTCTACCTACTATCTATATATAATACTCATTGCAGGAATTCAATTCAGAATCAAGAGCATGCTGATGGCATTTAAAGAACATCAAGGTAAACCTCGTTTCTTGATCAGATTCCATTGAATTTGGTACTCCTTATGGCATTAATACTTCATTAATATATATCATGGTATTACTATCCACAGTGAAATATTATTAGATATAAATTGAGTGTGATTACACTGTATGGTGATTGACTATAAACCAGATATCATTGTGGCCATTTCATTTTTTTGGGAGTTCGATGAAAAAATCCATGGTGATGTTTTCCCATTTCCATTATGGTATGGGTAATGGTTGTAACATCCACTTATAATTTTGTCTCTCATCCTTAATTTTATTATATAACAAGCACCGACATAAAAACTTTGTGATATCACTCTTTATTACATCTCAAAAAAATATTCTTCTAAATCCCTATACATCATTGTACTTCCATGATTAATAAATAATAAATATCTATGAGCCTCTTATAAAATATACATATTTAAATAAGGTATGGAAAAAACACAAACATGGTTACTTAACCTTATCATTCCATCATAATCATGATTAAAGTCAAGAATATTTTTCACCTTCTTCTACAACTCATCTCCTTCATTCTCCACCTCTTTAACCATCATTTGGATATATTTTTGAACACTTATAAATGAAATATAATATTTCCCCCATAACTTCAATATTTTAAGATCCATAAACATAAAATCAATAAATATTATTTATTTTTTTATACTTATCATGGATAGGTTAGAATGGTCCTTTCGACTTCATGCATTGACATCATTTATCGCTTTCCTATGGTGGTAATGTATTGAGTAATCATAATCATTAATTAGTTCTAACCATTTTCTCTGGAAAATGTTCAAATATATATATTTTAATATATAAATTTAATTTTTTTTATCTTTATATATATCTCACTTTAATTTGTAAAGATATTTTCACCATATATTTAATGAATAATTTACTCCATCTAATAAAAAATCATGATTTGGGTAATATTTCTCAAGAATATTCAATTTTCATGAGGAATAAGGTATATCCATTTTATTTTGTTGGATTATTTATCCCAATCCCTTATTTAATTCACAATTATACATTCCAAACTATACTCCACTCTTGGGTAATTTAAGAATAGGGGCATTGACTAATATTCTCTTTAGTTCCTTGAAATTTCCCTAATATTCATCTATCCAAAGGAACTTTGTTACCTTCCGAATTAACTTGATGTTTGGATTAGATATTTGTGAGAAATTATCCAAAAACCATCAATAATATAAAGATAAACCATGAAAACTACAAAATATAGCCATCATGGTTAGTCTGGGACAACACTCAATAGCCTCCATCTATGATGGATCTTCTGATATACCCTCTATTGAAATTATATTTACAAAAAATGAAACCTTTTTAGTCAAAATTTACACATATAATTTTTTTCATGTAGTTTATCCTTCATTAAGGTGTTTAGTAAAATCCTCAAGTGATCTTCATGTCCATCCTTTCACTTTGAATAAATGAGAATACCATCTCATGTGTTACCTAGAAAGACCTATGAAAACATAGGAATGACCATTGATATGATCCCTTTAGCCTATAAAGGCCACCGACACATCATGGCATCCTTCCCTCATATTATCCATCTCCTCAGACATGACAAGACCCATGTCTACAGAGAATCCTCACACATGGATTGAATTTTATATAGGTGATTATCATCATGTAGGGGACTTAAAATATGACAAACCCCATTTCCATGATCGATTTATCTCTATAAATACTACAAAAAACTGAACATGATAATATCTAAATACTCTATTAATTAAATCATGAATATAGTTGGTGTAATTCTAACATTAAATGAAGTCACTATATGATAATAATGTAGATACCTTGTACAGAATGTTGTCTTCCATATATCCACCTTCCTGGACCTCAATTAATGATATATAGAACAAAGAGTTGTCTTGGAAAACTATTTATCTCCACACAACTGAGTACATGTTATTTGGGTTTTTACTATAGGGTGTGTTTGGATGAAAATTTGAGAAAAATTGGGGAAAGAGGGCAATATACGGTTAAAACATGGTATACCCTATTCACACACCGTAGCCTAGAAAACCGTGTAACCATGGAAAGAGATGTCTTGAAGATTTGGTACATGGTTTTTCAAACCATGTGACCTAACAATAGAAACTATACACCCCCTAGAATAGGTGCATGGTTAAGGCACACAGTTAGGGGAAATTGTGCCCCCTGACCAAAAAATCATGTGCATAGTTTTAATTAACCCAAAAATTATATTTTAAAATACTTGAACCACAATATTAATCAAAAATAGACCCCCAATAATCCCCTAATGGATACTCTCAATTTTGGAGGCTCTAAGACGATTCCTTAGGGATCCTGACCTTGGTTCGTGGTAATTCAAAGGCTTGAATAAAGATATACACCTTCTACATTAGGAGGATCTAATCCTGTATGGTTTCTTTCTTCTCTACTATCTCTCCATCATATTTTAGAGAGATGATATACCCTGTATTGTTTGACATGGATCTACAATTTTTTGATCTTGAATTTTTGATCATGAATTAGTACTTTTAGATCTGGATCATGTTCTTCTTTGGGCTCTTGATTGATCCACTTCAAATTGGGGATTTCTGTTGATGATCATCCCTTCATCAATTTTTAGGTATGTGGTATATAAATTTAATTTCAATTTATTAATTTAAATTATTTTTACATAATTTTATAACATATATTAATTGTTTACAAATTTCTTTCTTGGTTAAATTAATTAATGTGCAGAATTAATTAATCGAGGGAAATGTTCATGTTTTAGATATTGGGATTATAGATTTTGAATAATTAATTATTAAATTAATTATGATGGAATTGGGATTATTGAAAGATATTATCAGTTGTTGAATTAATTATGAGATATTGAGATTGAATTAGTTAATTAGTTGTTAAATTAATTATGAGATATTGAGATTGATGATTTGGGAAAATTAATTGTTAAGTTAATTATCAGCATATTAAATTGTGAATTAAATAATTAATTATTGAGTTAATTATGGGATATTGGAATTTTGGGTATTGGTTAATTAATTTGTGAATTAATTAATGGGATTATAGTGCTTAATTAATTGGGGAATTAAGTAAGGGTATTTATGTGGTTATCTAATTCTTTAATTACTAATGATATCAAGATGGAACAATTAATTAGCAAAATAATTGGGCATATTGAATTTATTGAGTTGGAACAATTAATTGATGAATTAATTTGGGATATTTAATTGATTGAGTTATAAAAATTACTTGATGAATTAATTGGGGATATTGATGAAGAATGTTCGCCAATAGAAAACCCAATTTCGTGTAAGATGATTAAATAAAAAATGGAAGAGATCTGGACAAAAACCTAGGATCAAGATCAACCCAAAAACCCACAACTATCAATGGTTCCACTACTTCAATGGAAGAAGGAGAAAAAATGTGAACAAAAAATAAAAAGGTATTATTAGGTATCTAGCACCTATCGATAATGATCCTAGATGAATAAATCATTCCAAATTTGCTAATAGTCACCCTAGGGTCATAGGGGGAGGGATGTAGCAAAAAACAATCAAGGAATCAATCACATAGAATGTTTAAAATAATAAGTTGAGAATTTACATGATTTTTAACGTGATTAAACATCGTGTAAATGTTTTTAATGTAAAAAATTAAAAAACCCATTGCCTAGAATTTATTTTATTAATTCCCCCCAAAAATTACATAATGTGTAACCCCATTAGACGACATGTAAATGTTATTTTGTTGTTTTTTACACCCATTTTACATTTAAACAATATGATCCTCTTTTAAAATGTGTCATTTAACCAAGAACCCATGAAACACTCAAAACATTTATACATGGACTCAAATCTCAGAGAGAGATATACCTGAATAAAGATTAAATCTTGTAATATCTCCACCTTATAATAGCTCATCCTCAAGCTATACTCCCAATTATCTCTAAGATCCCTAATTTATATTAAGCCACATAGACCTCATATCATCTTCTCTATCCCATGTTTCCTCATGAACACATATATGTTTCCATAATATTTGAACTATCAACATGGTCTTTTCCCACAACACTTTCTCACTGCGATCTAACGCACAGATCAGATGCTCCTCAAAGGACACATCTATCTCAAGATCAACCTCATCCACATTGATCACATGAGAAGGGTCGAGGCGATACCACCGAAGTTATGACACATGGAAAACATCATGCACAACACTATATCTCTGTAGAAGAGTCAATCAGTATGCCACTAGCCTGATTCTTTCCAAAATATCAAATCATCCATAAAACCTGAGTGCCAGCTTTCTCTATCTCTATACCACACGGTGAACCAATCTAGGAGACACCTGAAGAAATACAAAATCACCCTATGTACAAACTAGGGGTCTTCTATTTCTATAACCATATGACTTATATCTTATTTGATCCATACTCACATGCGTTTGAATTAGATGAACCTTATCCGACGTCTCCTATACAAGACTCGGTCCCAAAAACTCTAACTCACCCGACTCCATCCAACATAGAGGTAATCTTCATGGCCTACCATAGAGAGCCTCATATTATGCCATATTAATCATTTCCCAATAACTATTGTTATAGAAAAACTCCACCAATGATATGTAATTATCCCAAGAACCACCAAATTCTAGGACACATACACAAAGAATATCCTCAGGTACCTATTTAGTACACTATAACTATCCATATATCTATGGGTGGGAAGACACACATAGTAAAACCTATAAACAAAGCGCCTTTTTCAACACCTAACAGAGGTTCATAGTAATGAATGAATCATGGTTTGAAACTACAGTCCATGGAACCATGTGTACATCGACTATCTCTTGAACATACAATTCACACATTTTCTCCACTGAGAAAACCTATCATAATGGCATGAAATTCACTACCTTCATCAGTCATTCCATGACCACCCAAATAGAATCATTCATTCGAGGCATCCTCAGGATACCAATCACAATGTAAATAGTCATATAATCCCATTTCTATTACAAAATGTGTAATGGTTTTTGCAAAACACCAAGTAGTTGATGCTCAACCTTCACCTGCTAATAGGTGTAGCATCATATCATAAACCCTACTATATCCTTTTTCATGCCCGACCACCAAAAGTACCACCCATTCACACTTGGATGTACCACCCATTCATGTCATGAAATTCATGCATTACCTCCTTCTGCAAACTCATAGGCACAATAACCCAATTCCCCACATATATGATCTCATCCTCATTTATTTATCAATATTATAGTGTCCCCCTACATTCAACGATTTCCCACAAGGTCATGTATTCCAGATCCCCAAACTATTTGTCCCTCATCCATCTCAAATGCTTATAATCCACCAAAACTGATACTAGGGTCATATTATCTTGACTCTCCTAAACCGGAACATGCATTTCAGATAAAAATTCAACATCTTACACTCATCACTAGACTCCTAAACAATATGATTCTGATTTTTCCTTCTCAATGAATCATCCATGTTGGTTCCCTTCTAAGGCATATATTCTATTACATAATAAAATGACTTTATTTACTCAAAATACCTCCATTGCAGAATATTCAAATAACATTGGGAGAATATATTCTTTACAATTTTATAATCAATATACACAAAAAAATTCTCAACCAACATATAATGTTTCTAACACTTTATATAATTAACCAGTACAACCAACTCATGACCGTTAATAGGGTGTTCTGTTCACGTGGTCTTAGCTATCAAGACCCATATGCCACAACTCAATCTCCATGCATTAACACAACTCCAAAACCTAATACAGAAGTGACACAAAACATCATTTACTCATCACCTAGATCATGTAGGATCATGATTAGTGCATATCTAAACTATTTATTTATCATCTGGAAGACCATCTAACATTATTCTAAACATTCAAACATTATCCCCATTTTAGTCAAGCCCAAAAGTTTCATTTCCAATAAGTAAAAGTACTGGTTGAATCTTTAATAATATTCAGATGACCCTATAAAACTGTAGATATTGAATAGATTCATGGTCCACTACCAAGAAAAAACTGCCTAAACCTTATCTAGATCCACCAACACACCTTCCTCTGAGATTATGTGACCCAAGAAGTGTACATTATCAATACAAAAATAACACTTATATAGATTAAAATATTGCAGATGGTCTCTTAGTGTTCTCAATATGATTTTATAATGTTGGGAATGATCATCATGAGTTTTGGACTACATCAAGTTCAATACTCAAATGTTTTAATGAAATATTTTCATTAAATAATTTTAATTCTTCAATAGCTTGAATTGCACGCAATCATGAGTTTAAGTGAACCATGAGACTCCCTTTTTATAAAATGAAATGTTAACCTAGCTATTAGCTTAGTATAAATAAATATAAGTAACTTATGAAAATTTATGGTGAAGTCATTCGCTATTAATTATTTATGAAAAATATAAACCAATTATATATTTATATTTTTTATTAATAAATTGAGTTAATTACTGTTAGTAAATTAAATTAATGAAATATATATGTTATATACTAAATAAAATATTTTTTATATTCATCTAATATATATTTTTGTCATAGGGTATGAATAAACTCTATTTGATGTATAAAAACATATATTTTTTAAAAGGTTAATTTTCCGCCTTTTAATGGAGAACCCCTTTTAAATTAAAATTTTGAATCATTAATAATTTTTATATGACAACATAAACATGTGCTTTTGTAGAGTGATATAAAAATTTACTTTGGATTAAATTTTAATATTTTTTCTAATAACTTACAAATGTTGATGAATAGTAAAAAATATAGTAATTTTTAATTAAAAACAAATATTCTATTCTAAAAAATTTATATGGTTAAATTATAATATTGAATGGTTTTAATGTATAAATAGAATATATTTTTATCATTTAATATAATTTATGTTTTTAGAATTAATTTTACATTGAATTTAGATGTAAAAACATTTCAATCATTTGCAATGTTTTAACATTTAAAACGCATTCTCTCTTCCCGACAACAAGGTTAATTTTAAAAAAATACTAAAACTTATGTGTTTTGAATTTTGAAAAATAGATTCCATATTTTGAATCTGTAGGTACAAATTATTTAAATAACTTTATTTTATTTTTGGGTATTATGAATAATAACTTCTGTAATTTTTTATTAATATGGTAAAAGGATAAACTGGGTAATTAAGGGTAATAATAATTTTATAAAATTACCTTAAAACTTATCTTAATATCATTGTATGAGTGTTCTTCCACCTAAATCATCCTTGGGTGTAAATTGTGTCCTTTAGAATCTATGTGGATGAGATTAGGATATTTAATTTATTTTATTTATGGAAAAGTTAAATATGCCTGAGTCAAATTTTAATAAATAAATATTTTTTATATAAGGTTATATAAAATATAAATTCGATAATAAATAAAAATTTGCAAGATATTTTTTTATTTATCATGGTAATTTATTTTTAATTTTTAGGAAATACATAATTACCTTAATGACTTATACTTTGATGATAAAAGAATTAATTAATTGATGAGAAATCAATAATTTTTTTTATTAAAATTATAATAACCATCAAAATACCCAAACACTTGACCAAATATTATTAGAAAAGTATATCTCAACCATAAACATCCAATGGTATAGTTAATGACCATTTTTAGCCTTATAGAAGAGATTGTGACACTTATATTATATTATTTAAAGTGATGTTAAAGTTATCACATTCATAATTTAATAGGTACAACATTTTAAATGTTGGATATTCCAGAACATAAATTTGACTAAAAATATTATTATGAAATATAGTATATTTATAATCATCATAGTATTTCATTTTTATTTTTTATTCAAAAATAATTATATTAAATAATTATATAAAATTGATGTAGTAATTATCTTATTAATAGAGATAAAAAATAACTGTTATTAAAAATATTAAAATAAATATAATTTGGGAAAATTGATATGTATAATAAATTTTCATGATTACCTTGACCTATTAGGAATATAATAAAATAGTTTGTTTGAAGTTAACTTTTTATGTTAATATTTTTAAAAATCAATAATTTGAATAGTGTTGAAATTGACACTATTGATTCATTATCAAAATAATGTTTTATTAAATTAATAAAAAATCATAAAACATTTTTTAAAAATATATTATAATTATTATATTGTATAAAATGTTATAATGTATTTATTTATGCTCTAATTTACATAAATTAAGTAAAAATTTTACCCTTTTAATATTGAAATATTTGTTACCCTAATTAAAATTAAGTAGAATAACTAAGTATTAATTAAAATGATAAGGTTAAAATTGATAGAAAAACTTGTATAAAATATATTTTTTGATGAAATTACAACCATATATCATATAATCATCTAAATTGTGAAATTTGGTGGTTTTTGGATGGGGATTTATTTTATTATAAATTAATATTTTTGGAGATCCTAAAAATACCCCTCACCTAAATTATAAAATGGAACCTCCTCCCCCACCTATTAACTTCAATTTGAGACTTAAATCTAGGAAATACCCTATCATTTCCCATTATAAACTTCCCAAGTTACATTCTAGAGGTTCTGGTCTTCTTCAAAGACCAACTCTAGTTCTCTAAGAGGAAATTTAGAGGAAGCACGTCGTAGAAGAGATAATCTCTTCTATCGATTCATTCAAACTTCTCTATTCTTCTACTTCCTCTTCATGAGATGTTTAATTTTAAAGTAATAAATATATTATAACTTATATACTGATATGTTATTATGATTATGGATGAATAATATTCCACATTCTATCCATCCTATGAAAAATGAAATCACCACGTATGCATACGTACGACTTACCGTCTCCACGCTGTGGTGTAATTTTTTTTTCACCACCACCTTACATGGATGATTATAATTATGAAAATAATAAATATATATATATATATTATTATAACATTATATTTATTCTGGGATATTATAAACCATTCACTTCAATACCGTTTGACAATAATGGTAATTCTATCATCACTCGTGCGTATGTACAGCCTACCGTCTCCATGATGCCATCCGGTTCATTCTACATGATCTTAATTAAATCATGATTATATAAATGTATAGAATGAATAAATATGATATATATATATATTAATATAAAATTTTAATGATATAACTATGTCTTATAAAGGAGAACCATAACTTATTTGATAAAACATTTATATGAAAATGAAGCAGTTAATACCTGAATAACAAGTAATAATGAAATGTTATTAACAATTGGATGATAATATTACCATATATGATATCATAAAAATAAATATGATTCTGAAATAAGTCAATGAAATTATTTAAATAATTATACAAGAGGTTTGGATGTATACAAAGAAAATCGGACCTAAAATGTAAGGGATAATTTCACAATCTCATTTTTATCTGAGATTATTTATAATTATGTATTTACTGGGGTATATTTATCATCCACATCCATGTTTCATAAATATTTAATATTATTTCTATTATTATATAATTTTTTAGAGTCAATTTTACCCATTGGTTATTTTTTATTGAATCGTATGAAAGGAATCTTTTGTCGTTGTTAGATAGAAGATACCTTTTTGACATTTCTAAAAAAAGATCAAGGAGAATGTTTTTTAACTTATATTATATGAAAGAATTTTTATGTATTATTCTGGTTCGGTCCTCATCGCTTTTAGTGCTTTTTATGTCATGGGGAACTCCTTGAGCGCGGAGACACATGCACTCGCATCCGGTCTGATGGTTTGTAGGCGGGGTAAGATGGAGGTGTCTGAGATCGAGTCCGACTCAGAACTCCTTGTGAAGGACATGAAAGGGAGAAATGGGTTTCCTTGGGAGCTCTCTTATCTCATAAGGAGATGCAGGAATGAAACCTCACAAGGAAGACTTATTCACCACAGTTGGAGGGAGATGAACTTTGCGGCCGATTCCCTTGCTCGCTTGGGTAGGCAGGATGAGACTCTCATTATTTATGACTCCCTTAATTCTCTTCCCCCAGAATGTGCTTCTGTATTCCAAGGGGATGATCTTGGACTTCACCATTTTCAACCCCTTGAGGGGATGTTTCCTTTTCCTTGTCCTTTCTACTTTGAATAAAAAATATATTACTACTTCCTCAAGAATTAATTTCAAATGTTATATCAAAATTATTTTCCATCTAAGATAGATTTCATTAATAAGGTTATGTTTCAAGTATAATATCCTTATTGTTCCTATCATTTTATTGTGTTTATAATGGAATGTTATTTATGAAATACATTTGTTTTACATGGATTTTGTTATGGTGAAATGATGTTTAAAAAAACCCATTTTATTCATTGAGTTATGACAAATGATATATGTCATTATGGAATAGGTATGAATGATTTAACTATGAGATGTGGGGGACCTATATCTCCTTCCAATTCATTGTTTAAATATTTATATCTCCTGAAATAGACATGAATGGAATGGGAAAGGATCTCAGTTCAGTAATATAGGGCTGGAATGAGGAGTGATCTCGGTTCAGTAATGGACTTTGTCTGCTATGATGGCCTTGGAAATGAGCATTGAATAATATGAAATTATTTTATATGATTATGTGTACTTAAAAAAACTTCATGTCATATGTAATGACTTTTAGGATTACATTCATTGATTCTTATGAACTTTGATGATTTATCCCATGGAATGATATCACAATCTTTCATATACAGGATAAGATTTTTAGATATTATTTTCTTATGTCTTATGATTATGATATGATTTATATCTACCTTGTTTATCCTTACTGAGAATTTGAGCTCACCCTTTCATATGTTTCTTTTCCCCAGGTCATGAATAAGGGTATTAAGTAAGATATTCCAAAAAGGGTTATAGTTATAATAAAATAAGTGAGAGATAATGAATATGTCTTATGAACCAGTTGTTTAGGTTTCCTAGTTTATAAAGACACTATACCCATACGGTCTTATTGTGGATTTTTTATATTTTTTAATGAATATTATACAACTTTGAAGTAATATCAATGTTTGTAAAGTATGGGTTGTTATATTTTGTATCAGAGGAAAGGTATAGTTAACCTTTGGAATCTAGTATGAGAAAACCATAGTAAAAACCAAAGGATATCCCAATGTATAGGTTACAATACTACTGTTTTAGAAATGATCATGAATAAAATAGGATAAAACCTAAATTTTCCTAAATTGAAATTTTATTTTTGATTATGTGGTTTTCCCATTATGATTTGTGTTTCTCACCCTATGATTCTTGGTTTTAGTCAATGGTTGAAACCCAAAAGAACCATTTCAATGCTAAATGTGATAGATAATGAAATGATTGTACTCATGAGTAACCAAATATAATGGGAGATGAAATGAAAAATATTGTGGCTATGCTCACACAACTATTTCAAGGTATAAATCATGCATAAATTCCAAATGAGCAATATAGGGAACACCATTTTGTTGAGTCATTCATGAGGTAGTTTCCACCTTATTTCAGTGGTTCTTCTAATCCATTAGTGGCTGAAAAATAGATCATTACCACTAAAAAGATATTTTTAGTTCTCCAATGTTCGTAACACGATGAATTCATCTTATTAGACTATAGTTTGGAAGGTGAAGCTGATAAATGGTGGAATACTATCAAGAATATAAGGAAAAGAGATGAAATTGAATCCATGGAATATGATGAATTCAAGAACTTATTTTTGAATAAGTACTTTACTCATATTCTATGAACAAAGATAAATAAGGATTTCATTTAACTTAAGAAAAATGATGAGGAATTCATTGGTACCTACAAAATTTTTTTTACAAGACTTGAAAGGCACAATTCTATAATTATTATCCAACCTAAGAGTAAAATTGATCGATTCTTTAGTAGCTTAAAACCAAGTCTGCAAAGGGAATTAGCCATTAGAGACTTTAATTGATATGAATAAATCATTTGATGTGCTCTCAAGGTTGATATGGATATTAGAGTAACCAATAAGTCCTATGGATTTGATAATAAGAGAAAAATTGAATTCAAGGGAAAATCTAAAGACCATACTAAAAAGAATACGAGTTTTCCCTTATGCTCAAGGTGTGGAAAGAAACGTGGAATAAATTATCTTAAAGGGACTGGTAAATGTTTTAAGTGTGGAAAAGAACTTCATCGAGAAGTTGAATTCCTATGTGATGGGAAAATGATTTAAAATTATGTGGATATAGAAAAGGGTATGCATAATTCACCTTCTACACTTCAATGTTACAAGTATAAGGAAATGGGGAATTATGCCAATCAATGCCCTAATCCCAGGGGTATCGATGATGATCAATGTCAGCAAACTCCTAAGGCTAGAGAAAAGGGTAAGTCACATGTGATCACTATTGGTGATGTGGAGTATGATAATGAAGAGGTGAAAGGTACACTTTCCATCTAATCTAAAGTAGAAAATGATTTATTTGATTATGGATCTACCCACTCTTTTATTTATGAATAATTTTTGAATGGTATCACCTTATTACTTCAATAATTAGATGTTTAGTTAGATGTGGAAACTCTTAATGCCACAATAGTCACATCAAATATTTATAATTCTTATATGGTTGAAGTTTGTGGAAAATTCTTCCTTCAAATCTTTTGATCCTTCCTATAGTGGAATTTTATGTGATTATTGGCTTGGATTAGATTTCTCTATGTGAATCTCATATGAATTTACAATTAAGGGAAGTCACATTTCATATTCCAGATCAATCTATGATCATCTATCGATGCAATAATTAATATAGCCTTCCAATAGAAATTTCATCCATATTATGGGTATTGATGCCTATAAATGAAGGTTATATACCTCAAATGGTTGGGGAGGAACTCACAATTAAGAATACAACTATTGTATAGGAGTTTGATGATGTATTTCTAGATGAATTACTAGGTCTTCCACCAAATCATGAAGTTGAGTTTTCATTAGAACTCATACCGAGTGCTATTTCTATTTCAAATACACCTTATAGAATGTCCCCAATTAAGTTTCAGAATTTGAAGAATCAAATCCAAGAGAATCTTGAAAAGGGAATCATATGCCCTAGTGTATCACCTTGGGGAGCACCTTTTCTGTTTGTTCAGAAGAAAGATTGATCAATGATACTCTATATTGATTATTAAGAAATTAAAAAGTTCACTATAAAAAAATATCCTCTTCCCCTCATTGATGACTTATTCTACCAACTACGCTGAGATCAATACTTTTTCAAGATTGATCTTCATTCAAGATATCATCAAGTAAGGGTCCTAAATGAGGATATACCAAAGAATACATTCCATATAGGGTATGGAAACTATGAATTTATTGTGATGCATTTTGGTCTTACTAATGCCCCTATTATCTTTAGGATGTAATGAATAGAGTCTTTAGAAACTATATAGATCAGTTTGTGGTAGTCTTTATAGAAAATATTCTTGTTTATTCAAAAAGAAAATAAGTGCATGAATATCACTTAAGAATTGTACTTAAGACCCTGCAAAAGGAGAAGATTTATGAAATATTTACCAAGTGTGAATTTTGGATTTAGAAATTATTATTTTTTGGTCACATAATCTGAAGATATGGGATATATATGGATCCAACAAAAATAGAAGTTATTGAAAGTTGGATAATACTAACAATGGTAACTAAGATCTGAAGTTTTCTTGTTTTGGATGGATATTATCAATGTTTTGTGAATTAATTTTCATGATTATCTAATCCACTCACCAATTTGACTCGGAAAGGAGTTAAGTTTGAGTTGAGAGAGGAATGCGAATAGAATTTCAAAGAGCTAAAAAGATGGTTGGCCAGTGCACCTATTCTCACACTACCCTGTAATGGAGAAAGGTTTGTGATCTATAGTGATTCATCCAAGAATGTTTTGGGTTGTGTTCGCATGAAAAATTATATGGTGATGGCTTATTCCTCATGAAAATTGAAAATCCATGAGAAAAATTACCCAACTCTTGATATGGATTTAGCTACAGTAATATTTTCACTAAATATATGGAGGTATTATCTTTATGGTGAAAGGTGTGATATTTATACTGATAAGAAAATTTTCAAGTATATTTCCACACAAATAGATCTGAATATGCATCAAAGAAGATGGATAGAGTTTATTAAATATTATGAATACATAATACATTACCACCCTGAGAAAGCGAACAATGTGGCAGGTGATTTGAGTCAAAAGGACCATGATAGCCTATCCATGATGAGGATAAAAAAAGATCCAATATTTATGGATTTGAAAAGGATGGATCTTGAAATTTTAATGGAAGGGGAGAAATATTATCTTTATCAAATTAATGTTCAACCATATATAAAAGTGAAGACTAAGAATATTCCTAAGGAAGATGTAGAGCTACAAAATAAGGTGATAAATGTTCCAGAATTCAACCTTGATTGTGATAGAATAGTAAGGTTCACAAACTAGGTTTGTATTTCTCCCATACCAGAATTAATGAATGAGCTATTGGATGAGGCACATAGTTCTTCATTATATATTCATCATGGAAGCACAAATATGTACCGGGACTTGAAATAGTATTTCTGGTGGGATGGAATGAAAATAGATGATGCTAAATATGTCTCTTGATGCTTTGTTTGTCAGAAAGTTAAGGCTGATAGATAGAAGTCTAAGGGGATGTTACAACCATTAACCTTACCAGAATGGAAATGTGAAAACATCACTATGGACTTTGGCATCAGACTTACTAAAACATCTAAAGGCCATAATTATATATGGGTTATATTTGATCTCCTTATAAAGTTTTCACACTTTATTGCTATTAGAGAGGATTTATCTCTTGATCATATTTCTAGGATATATGTAAATGAAGTGGTAGTATTTCATGGAGTACCACATTCTATTATATCTAATTTGGATCTATGGTTTACCTCGAGGTTCTAGAAAAGTCTTCAGTATGATTTGGATACAAAGTTAAGTTTTATCATTGATTATCATCCTCACAAAGTTGGACAGTCTAAGAGGAAAATTAAAACTCTAGAAGAACTATTGATAGCTTCCTCTATATATTTAAAAGGTTGTTAGGATCAACAACTACCTTTTGTGGGATTTCTTACAATAATAGATTTCACTCTATTATTCAGATGAATCCCTATGAATCCCTATATGGAACGAATTGTAGAACTCCAACTTTATGGGATGAAGTTGGGGAAGGAAATCTATTAGGACATGATCTTGTTAATGAAATTACAAAAAAGTCAGATCTATTCAAGAATAGATAAGAGCAGATCAGAGTCAAAAAAAAGTTATGATCAAAACTAAAGAAAATACATGGAGTTTGATATGTGTGATAAGGTGTTTCTAGTAATATCTCCCTAGAAGAGAGTAATGAGATTTGGAAAAAAGGTCAAGATGCGCCCTAGGTATATTGGTCCTTTTGAAATTCTAGATCCTATTGGGAAAGTAACTTACTGATTGGCACTTTCACCTAATCTCTCTCAAGTTCATCATGTGTTCCATGTATCTATATTGATAAAGTATATACATGATCATTCACATGTACTAAACAAATATTTCGTACTATTGGAACAAGATATTTCTTATTAAGAACTCCCGATATAGATTCTGTATCATAATGAAAATGTTCTGTGAAACAAGACAACTCGTTTAGTTAAAGTTTAGTGGTGGAACCACCAATTTGAGGAAGATATACAGGAACTTTAGGATATGTTGAAGGAGATATATCCTTATCTATTTGTATCCACATGATGAATTTCAAGGGTGAAATTTATTTTAAGGGGGTAGAATGTAACACTCATATGTTATAATGAATTATTTTCTTTAAATAATTTCAATTCTTCAATATCATTCATTGCACGCAATCGTGAGTTTAAGTGAACTATGATAATTCTATAGTATAAAATTACCATTTTAACCCAGTCATTATGTTTTCGGGAATAAATATAACTAACTTATGAAAATATATGGTGAAATAATTCACTACCAATTATTTATGAAAAATATAAATCAATTATATTTTTTTTGTATTAATAGATTGAGTGAATTATGATTAGTAAATAAAATTAATAAAATATATATATTATATACTTAATAAAGTATTTTTTATATTCATCCAATATATATTTTTGTCCTAGGGTATGAATAAACCCTTTTTGATGTATAAAAACCTATATTTTTCAAAAGGGTAATTTTCCACATTTTAATGGGGAACCCCTTTTAAATTAATATTTTGAAACATTAAAGTTTTTTATATGACAACATAAACATTTTATTTGGAATAGGGATATAAAAATTTACTTCAGATGAAACTTTACTATTTTTCTGATAACTATCAAATTTTGATGAATAGTAAAAATACACTAAATTTTTATTAAAAAAACTTTTTTCATCGAAATAATTTATAAGGTTAAATTATAATATTTAATTGTTTTAATGTATAAATATAATATATTCTTATCATTAAATATAATTTATTTCATTAGAATTAATTTTACATGGAATTCAGATGTAAAAACATTTCAATATTTTGCAATGTCTTCACTTTTAAAACCTGTTCTCTCTTTCCAACAATGAGATTAAATTTAAAATAATTACTGCACCTTATATGGATTGAATTTTTAAAAATGGATTTCATATTTTTAATTATTAGTTCCATATTATGTAAATATCTTTATTTTATTTTTGGGTATTATGAACAATAGCTTTTATAAATTTTTATTAATACAGTAAAAGGGTAAACCATGTAATTAAGGGTAAGAATACTATTATAAAATTATGCTAACATTTATCTTAATATCATTTTATGAGTGTGTTTTGACCTAAATCATCCATGGGTTGAAAGGGTGTCCTTTGGAAGCCACTTCTATGTGATTAGGACATTTAATTTATTTTATTTAAAGAAAAGTTAAATATGACTCACTCAAATTTTAATAACTAAATCATTTTTATATAAGGTTATATAGAATATAAATTCGATTATAAATAATCATTTTAAATATAAAACGTTTTTATTTATCACAGTAATTTATTTGTATTTTTTAGGAAATAAATAATTACATTAAAGACTTATACTTTGATGATATAAAAATTAATTAATTGATGAGAAATAAATATTTTTTTATTAAAATGATAATAACCATAAAAATACCAAAACAATTGACCAAATATTATTCTCCAAGTATATAATGACTATAACCATACTAGGGCCAAGTTATTGAGTATTTGGAGCCTTATATAAATTATTTTGACACTTATATTATTTTATTTAATGTGATGTTAAAGTTGTCACATTCATAATTTAATAAGTATAACGTTTTAAATGTTGGATTTTACAACAGATAAATTGGACTAAAAATATTATTCTAAACTATAGTATATTTAAATTCATCATATTTTTATATTTTTAATTTTTATTTAAAATATAAGTATATTAAAAAATTACACAATATTGATGTAGTAATTATTTTATAAATAGAGATAACAAATAAATGTTATTAATAATATTAAAATAAATAATATTTTGATAATTAATATTTATAATTAAATTTATATATTATATTGACCTCTTAGGAATATAATAAAATAGTTGTTTGAAGTTAAATTATTATCCTAATATTTTTAAAAACTAATGAATTGAATAGTGTCAGAATTGACACTATTGAATTTTTATCAAAATAACAACTTATTAAATTATTTAAAAATCATAATTTTTTGAATAATATATAAAAAATATCATGTGGTCTAAAATGTTATAAGGTATTTAATTATGGGAAAATTTACATCAAATAATTAAATATTTTACCCTTTTAATATTGATATATTTGTTACCCTAGTTAAAAATTAAATAGAATAACTAAGTGTTAATGAAATTGATCGGTTTAAATTGATATAAAAACTTGTATAAAATATATTGGTTTAAATTAAAACCCTATCTCATCTCATATTATAAATGGGGACATTTTGGAGGTTTTTGAATGGGGTTTTATTTTATCATAAATTAATTTTTTTTGGAGATCCCAAAATTACCCCTCACATCAATTATAAAAGGGTGCCTCCTCCCTAAACTCTTTACTTCACTTTGAGCCTTAAATATTATACATACCCAACCATTTTACCTTATAAACTTCCCTAGTTACATTACAGAGGTTCTGGTCTTCTTCAAAGATCAACTCTAGTGCTTTAAGAGGAGATTTAGAGGAAACATGTTGAAGAAGAGACAATCTTCTCCACCGATTCTTTCAAACTTCTTTATTTTTCTACATCCTCTTCATTATTTGTTTCATTATAAAGTAATAACTCCACTATCACATATATAATTATATGTTATTATGATTATTGAAAAAATATTCCACTTTCTATCCATCCTATGAAAAATGAAATCACTACGCGTGCGTACATACGACTTACCGTCTCCAGGCCGTGGTGTAATCTATTTTTCACCACCACTATACTTGGATGGGTATAATGATTGAAATAATAACTATATATTATTATTATAAAATTATATTTAATCTAGAATATTATACACTATTCACTTCAATACCATTCAATAATTATGGGAATGATATCATTGATCATGTGTATGTGTGGCTTACCGTCTCCACGATACGATGTGATTAATTATACATTATATTCATTAAATCATGATTATATAAATTTATAGAATGAATAAATAGGATTATATAATGTTAATATAATTTTGGAATGATTTAACTATGACCTATGAAAGATAACCAAAACTTATTTGTCAAAACATGCATAAGAAAATGAAGCAGTTAATACCCAAATAACAAGTAATAATGAAATGTTATTAACAAAAGGATGATAATATGATCATATATGATATCATAAAAATGAATATTATTCTGAAATAAGTCAATGAAATTATTTAAATCATTATATATCATACAATGGAAATCAGACCTAAAAGGTAAGAGATAATTTCAAAATCTCATTATTATATGATATTGTTTATACATAGGTATTTACCGGGGTATATTTATCATTCACATACATGTTTCCTAAATATTTAATATTATATCTATTATTATAAAATTTTTTAAATCCAATTTTACCGATTGGTGAATTTTTATTAAATTGTATGAAAGGAATCTTTTGTTCTTATTCGATATGAGGTACTTTTTAACTTTTCTAGAAAAAGTAGGAGGCAAATGTTTTTTTTAAATTATACAGCATGAACATATTTTTACATCTTCATAATTACTTTTTCCATAAATATTCCTATACATGATTTCAATTTATTTTTCAAATAAATTATTTTATTTTAAAATTGCACGACAAAAAAAAAAGTTTTTGAAGAAGAAAGGATATTTTTCTCAATAATTAATTTCAATTTCTATATCAAAATTATTTTCCGCCAAAGATGGAATTCATTAATAGGGTTATGGTTCAATTATAATATAATTATTGTTCCTATGATTTTATATTGTTTATGATGGAATCCTATTTATAAAATCCATTTTTTTACATGGATTATATTATGGTGGAATGATATTTATAGAAACCCATTTTATTCCTTGGGTTATGATGAATGATTTATGTTATTGAGGAACACATAAGAATGATTTTATTTTGAGATGGATTGGACCTATATCTCCTTCTAATGAATTGGGTGAAGATTTATATCTCATTAGATAAACATGGATGCAATGGGAAATGATCTCGGTTTAGTAATATAGGGCTAGAACGAGGGGTGAACTAGGTTAAGTAATGGACTTTTTCTACTATGATGGTCTTGGAAATGATCCTTGACTAATATGAAATGATTTTATATGCTTATGTGTATTCCAAAAAACTTTATTTCTTATGTTATGACTTTTGGTATTACTTTCATTGATTCTTATGAACTTTCATGATTTATCCCATTGCATGATATCACAATCTTTCATATAAAAAATAATATTTTTAAATGTTATGTCCTTATGTATTATGATTACTATATGATTTATATCTCCCTTGTTTACCCTTACTAAGAATCTAAGCTCACCCTTTAATATGTTTCTTTTACATAGGTCATGAAGAAGGTTATGAAGTAAGATATGTCAAAAAGTGGTCTAGTTATGACGAAATAAGTGTTAGACAATAAAGATGTATTATGAACCAGTTGTTTATATTTCCCAGTTTCTAAATACACTATACATATATGGTCATATCATGGATTTTTTATATTTTTTAATGAATATTCTTTAACTTTGATGTAATATCAATCTATGTAAAGTATGAGTCACTATATCAATATTTCATCCAAAAAAACTAAAACAAAATGTCCCAAGTACGGATGAAGGATTCTGATCATCAAGGAAATAAACACTACTGGTGCATTTTTCAACCTAAATAGAATTAAAATGAACTCATATATACTATATTTGATTCTGAAAGTAGTCCATGGTACATCAGATGTTTGAAATCTCATATAATTATACCCTGACCTCAAGTCGATCTTGGAAAGGCCACAATCCCATCTCAACTGGTTAAATAGATCATCGATATATGGATGAGGATACCAGTTCTTCATTGTTATCTAGTTCAATATACCATAATAAAAAAACAATAGTAGAGTATCATTAATCTTCTTTGCAAACAAAACTGGAGAACCCCAATGTGAAGTACTTAGATGGATAAACACCATTTCTTCTAACTCCTCTAGCTAAGACTTCAGCTCTTGATGCTCTTTTAGTGCCATTTTGTATGGTGGAATTGAAACTGGATCTGTCCCTAGCATGATATCAGTGGTATATTTCATACATCTCTCAGGTGGAAACCCTGATAAATCATCAGGAAAAAAATCCTGAAACCACTCCACTACTGGTGGAAGGACACCATTATTTACTCTTCTATCATCCATTAAAAGACTAAAAACCTAGGTGGTGATCTCCCCCAGTTGTTGGTGAACTTTCATTGCATGAAATTCCTTGATATTCCACTATCAAAAGTGAATACTGTTAGACCCTCTATGTTATAGTCATTTTCATAATCACAAATAATGTCAATCTACATATTCTACTATTTCATTCCATTTAATATCTCTAAGTACATCAATTATGTCATACAAAACAATATTTTTTAATAAGTTAATAACCTATATTTATGAATCAATATGTTTAGAAGTATATTATTACATGTATTTTTGTATTTCACTTAATATAGTACTATTATGTCTAAGACAAACACTTCATAAGTTTCTCAGAGTTCCTAGAACCGATAGTATGTTCAACACACCGATGCCCGACACACTGATGTTCAAAACACCGATGTTCAACACACCGATGTTCGACACACCGATGCTGACACACCGATGCTGACACACCGATGATGACACACTGATGCTCGACACACCGATGTTCAACACACAAATGTTCAACACACCGATGTTCGACACACTGATGCTCAACACACCGATGTTCAACACGCCGATGTTTGACCCACTGATGTTCGACACACCAATGCTAACACACCAATGTTTGACACACCGATTTTTGACACACCGATATCGACACACCGATGCTGACACACCAATGATTACACACCGATGATAACAGACCGATGATGACAGAACGATGACAAACCGATGATGAAAAACTGATTCTGACAAACCGATGATGACACACTGATAATGACAAACCGATGGTGACAGATCGATGATGACAGGATGATACTTATGACTCACTGATAGTCATAAATAACTGTTTCAAACTTATTAATTCAAATTTATTTCTAACGGTCATATTTAGACAAATTAATGTTTCTGAAATTATTTAATGTTGTCGGTAGAACTATCCGTTGATAGTATGAGGTACATGCACATGGGGAGATCTTCATGCATACTGGACCTTGAAGAATAAAATGATTACAAGCACAACCTTAAAATACACACGCTAGGAACCTACTAGAAAAACAAAAAGCCTGGCTGTGAAAATATGAAATATATTGAAAATAGAAGAACTCGAAGTTTGAGTATAAAATGAGTTTAATATTACAAGAAGCAATCTGTTGAAGCTTGATGAACATCCACACATAGAAGAGCTTAACCTTTTCACACCTAGAATCTAGATTACAGAGACTACGATACTCTGTTTTAGAGCCAACTTCCAGAAGAGGGCTCAAATATCATTTTCTCTATATCCATTGAGTCCAGATTTTTATTGCACAACACACAAATATTTCTAAACTCTATTATTATTTTATAACTATATTGTGATCTTGTTTTTACTTTTTGAGCCGTGTGTGCATCTGTTTGTGTCACTTACACTGTCTCCTGAGCATAACTGGAGGATACTAAAATATCCTCACACTCAATCCATTTTTACTCTTGTATCCCACATAGAACTATGGAAGAGATCATGTGTGATCTATTTGTTAAGTTTTACCATGAATAAATGTGGTAGAGGTCAAGTGTGACTTGGACAGCCCTATGTGCTGTTGTGAACCCAGATCCAGGGTGTGGATCAAAAGTTTATTAATATAAATTTCTTGGTGACAGGTGATCACCAAGTGGAGAGGACTAAGCCTCATCTTGAGACTGAAACTCTTTTTTTATCTGTTGTATATTTTGTCTTGTGTTTTAATATGATATGTGTTTAATTCATTTAACATTTATATAAACTGAACTTTGATAGTTAGTTTAGAAAGTGTTTATATCTGTTTTGAATCAGTAGATTAGTTTCAAAAGTTTGACTAATCTTTAGATTGGTAAAGCTATGAACTAATCAATATTCTGAGAAATTAATTGAACACTTAGAAATTTTGTAAATTCACTAAAAACTGACTTTGATTACTTTAATTGGGGGTGTTCTTTTAAAGAACTATTTTTAACAGAAATTTTTATAGATACTCAATTCACCCCCCTCTTGAGTGATATACTCCGAAAAAAAAATATAATTTTCACCCTTACGAGATGTAAACGTAAATCTCATATGGTAATGATATTTGTGGGATTAGAATGCTACTAACTAGTCCATACCCATAATTAGGTCGAAGCTTGACATGTAAAGGATGTAAATATCCCACAAAAAATGTTACTCACTAAACTAGAGAGAACAACCTTTGCACAAGAATATGTCTCTAGAACATAATCCAATGGTGTGTCTATCGTCAAAACCCCACTCATGAACTCCATCTCCAGGCTCAAACCATTCACATGTTTTGTATAAATAAAGGAATGAGAGGTTACCATATCAAATAAGGAACTAGTAATCATAGATTCTACAAGAATAGTACCTATCACTGTCGATGGTCTAAAATTTATATCCACAAGTGTATATTGAATGGAATGTAAATGGACTTCCCCCTTACCTACGAGGTAGTTTGGTCTCACTACACTACACCACTCTACTGATATGAGAACTCTTTCCCCAAATCTCTACGTCCACTTCCTTTAACACCATGACTAGAAAAACTCCATCTTCTTGGATGATATGGTGCATAAGATACCATTACCACACCATAATTCTATCCAGATGCTCCATCACTACCCATCTATCATGGGTTTCTGTAGAAGCTCTATAGATGTACCATCCTTCTATAGGACTGACACTATACTGGTGTTCGGGGGAACTATCTCTATAAGTGTCTTGACTTACCACACTAGTGACAAATTACATGGGAAAGGTCCTGCATAATTGACACTTCCCACTTGCTACTCCTCTTACTATCACCCTAAATAATGTTATCTTAGTGACACATTCTAATATCAAAAGTCCTACCTCCTAACTGTCTAGAAACAATTATCTTCTCTGCACTGGAATCCTCTTTTAGGTTCCCCTCAGCTATGAGAGCCTGATCCACTACCTCAAAAAAATTCTTTAATCGAAATAGTTTCACCTAGGACCTACTCTATCATTTAAGTCCATCCTGTAAATGTCTCTCTGTATCTATCTCATACCCTTCCAATGCTAGATCAAAACACTAAAAATCTGTGAAGCATCAATCATAGTCCATCAAAGACATACTCCCATGACTCAACCTCATAAACTCAGCGTCTCTAGATAGAAGTGATCCACAAACTTCTCCAATAAGTCCTTCCTTAACATACCATCAGACTATCATGTCCAAACCATAATTTCCCACAATTAATTTTATGATACTTATAGCATATATAAATCCAACCCAACCCTATTATTAGTTGGAGTCTTCAAATGGTCATGTATCGTCTCGATAGACTAAACCCAAAACTAACCTCCCTCAGGTCCACTATCTCTAGTAAAATTCATAGGGCACTATAACTAAAACTCCCTCTTCAGATCAGACATACTCTTCATAACCCTCCTTGGGTCTCATTCCATAGATTCCATGAAGCAAGAAAAGTTCTCTTGGAACTGATCCCTAACTTTCTCACTTGATACAATTGGTGCCTCTGGTTCCACCACTAGAGGTTCATCCCTAGACATGTCCTCTTGTCATCCTCTCATGAATAATCATCATGGAGGCATAACTCTACAATACTAAACATTCACCATAGGAAACAATTTACAATGTTAACACATTACAGGAAACACAATAATATAAAACATTTCATTTCCCCAAACCCCACCACACGGTCAATACCGAGGCGCTATCATTACTCTTAACCATCCTATACCTAGGTCCTTGATAACAAGTGTAAACACATTATAATTATTCAAGTTTCTCATTATACACACATTTATTCTCATCTTGTATCATTTTAAAACACTCAATTCCATATTAGGTACATTTTCAGTACAATTTCACAAGAAAATGAAAATATATCATGTTAAAAAACACATCCAAAACTTGTTTTCCCATGAGTACCTAAAATTATGCATGTCCCAAAAATATACTGAGTGCCTAGAATGATTCATGCATACTAAAATCTCATGCCATACTAGGATATGTGTCCAGAACCATAAAATCTCAGAAACAACAATCATATCACACCATAAGTACGTCAACCAAGCTGAAATAATATTAATCTTTAACATAAAAAATAACTACAATCCCACCCTTGGTACTTGAGTTATCCACCATACATGGGTTAGCTAATCCCATGAATTAGGTCACAAACAAGGCCTAACTCTTCATATTTTCTTTTCTATCCTTCCAAAATAGTAATACAAAAGAAAAATAAAAGACAACTGGCCTCTGATAAAACTTTTTAATGACCAGGCCCAGGTTCCACACACCAGTGCCTTGAGCTGGACTGCCATATGACCTCAAGCACACCTCCTCATATTCCATAGGATTCTGACTAGCATAAAGGGTCTAATATCAATAATGGGGAGACTATACTCTCTTTATCTGAGTAATAACTCAATAAAAAATAAATAAGAAATAATAACCAATTGACATAATAATCATAACCAGAATAAACCCGTATCACAGGATGGAAAACATGAAATACAATATCATAACTAAACCATAGATATGCAATGATAAATTATGTTCAAATTCTTAAAATGAAACTCAAAAGTAAATACATTGACAAATACCAAATCATTTACCCAACCACGTCTAGTTCCCTTACCAAATCTCCATACCGATTCATCCATCGAACATAAGGCCTTTCCCCTTATCCAATGCTAAAATCATGAAATATATTCGAGTAATGATCTGGAATCCGGAGTAGGGTGTGAGTACAACTTAGTAGGCCACCACCAACAGCTTCTAAAATAATATATAGTTAATAAAAAGTGTATTAAGTTTTATAAAGAATACATAAAAGAAATAAGGTAAAAAATTTACCATTTTTCTATTACTCTTTATTTAACCACATAACACCTTCATTCTCGAGGACACCTGATCTCAAATCATATACCTAAAATTAATTGTTACTAGTCATAATTAATAATTAAATTCTATTTTTACCATTGATATTTAATAATATGTGATTGAATTTCCATGTTACCATTCATCATTTCATAATTGAATTCCATTTTTACCATTTATATTTAATAATACATTACTGAATGTCCATGTAAACACTCATCATTTCACATTTGAATTCCATTATTACCATTCATATTTGATAATATATGATTGAATGTCCATGTTACCATTTACCATTTCACAATTTAATGACCATGTTACCATCCATAATTTATAATACATGACTGAATGTCAATGTGACTATTCATTATTTCACAATTGAATGAATTTGTTACCATTCATATTTTATAATACATGATTAAATTTCCTTTCCATAATTAATATTATTACAATTTAATTCCATTGATACCATTCATATTTAATAATACATGAATAAATATCTATTTTACAATTAATCATTTCTAAATTCAATGAACAAGTTACCATACATAATTGATAATAAATGACTTAATGTCCATGTTTACCATTCATCAAATAATAATTGACTTACCATGTTACCATTCATAATTTATAATTAAGTCAACAATTAATTATCCCCATAAATTTAATTAATAATTCAAAAATTATTTATTCATGCCAACCCCTTTAATTAATCAATTCATTAATTAATCATATCAATCTCATTAGTTAATTCAAAATTTCATTAATCATTATCCCATAATTAAATACACAATTAATTTTCTCAATTTACAATCACAATATGTCAAACTTAATTCATCAATTAATTATCTCAAATCAACTATCTCAATATCTCATAATCAATTCATTAATTAATTATCTTAAATCAACTATCTCAATATCTCCCAATTAATTCATCAATTGACCATTTAAATCACAAATCTTGATATCTTCTGATTAGTTAAACAATTAATTATCTCAAACCACAACTAAATATTTCGATAATTATCTCAATAACTAATTATCCCTAAATAAAAAATCTCCAATCAGTCAAAATTAATTCAATAATTAATTATTCATGATCTAAAATCCAAATATCTCAATTAAAATTTCCATTAATTAATTAATTCACCAAATAAATTAATATAATCTAACTAAATTACTAAACATCTCATTGAAATTATACAATAAGATACATAAAATTGTAATCAAGAATTTGAGATTCGAATTATAAATCACCTACCTCAAAATTGATGAAGAACTCTCACCAACAGAAAACCCCAATTAATGTAAGACAATCAAATCAACAACAAAAAAAGAGATCTAGACCAAAACCTAGGATCAAGATAAACCACCAAACCCACATATATCAATGATTCCACCAATTCATCAGAGGAAGGAGGAATATAAGTGAACCAAAGAAAAAAAGGGCTTACCAGGTATCGATCACCAATTCACAATGATTAGAGATGAAGCAATCACTCCAAATCTACAAAGAATCTCTCTAGGGTTGGAGGAGGAGAGTTGTATCCAAAAGCAAAATAGGATTCAGTCACACCTCAAGTTTAAAACATTCAATAGTGAATTTACACGACATGTAATGTGATTACATGTCCTATAAATGTGTTTAATGGAAAATGCCGAAAACTCATCACCTCAAATTTATTATTTGAATACCCTGAAACAATTACATGATGTGTAATCACATTACAAAGAATGTAAATGTTATGAAACTTATTTTTAGCCCATTTGCTTTTGAAACAATCTGAAACTCTTTTTAAGTTTCCCATATCACCATGAACCCATGAAACAATCAACACATTTATACCCATACTCAAAAATCAAAGAAACAAATACCAAGAAAAAGAAGGAATATTACACAAGGAGACACACATGAATAAATGAATCCCTTATTAAGGTAATCCTAAAGTTACTTCTTAAATTCCAACAAATATATTGGGTTCATTCTATAGGGAGTAATCAAAATAGGTTTGGTAATAGGTATGAGTTCTATTGGGAACCCAACATCACATTTCATGAGAAGACTAGGAAGTTATTTTTGGGAAGTCATAAAAAAACTACCATAAAATATGTATATTATAAATGTTGTGTTTTCCCTCAAAAATCTAAAAAAAAAACCATTTTGAATGGGAATCAAGATCCATATAATGGATGTGATCTATATCAAAAGGTCATATCGACTGTCACATTGATATAAGATCATTGTGTGGTTGGTAATATCATATGTGAATTCCATTACTTGGAAATTTAGGTGGTCTTTATGTGTAGAAACCCAATACCTTCCTATGATGACATAAATTTAACCAGATGATGAATAATGAAGTTTTCATAAAACGCATTCCCAAAAACTTCGACCCGATAATAAGCATAGACGTGATATATGATCATTGTACCATTAGGGGTTTTCACTTATAATTAAAAATTGAATTGTTTGGGTGGAATATTTCTAACTTTTGAGATTTTTTCAGATATAATAGAGTGGGTATATCCATAGTCAAAATAGATATTAGCATTTCTTTATTGGATGGTGATTGTACCTTTCAACACATCATTATAATTCACCTCATCATAAATAGTGATCACATGTTTTTTACTCTTGTCTCTAAGATTAATATGATGCTGACATTGATCATCACTATTAACTTTGAAATTTTATCACTTGTTTGTATAGTTCCCAAACGTCTTTCATTTGAAACACTAAAGTGTGGGAGGTGTATTATGTGGATCCTTCTATTTATTTGTATCATTATCAAAATTCATCCCATAATTTTGGTATTAAACTAATCGATGAACTTTCTCCCTATACATAAAACATATATTAGTCTACTTTATACAATTTATTTCATGTTTTCTTCCACACATTGATCATTATGGAATTATTTTCTACTTCTCTCCATAGTTTTTATAGTTTCCATTAAATTCCAGATTTCCATTCTTATTAATACCATGAGATTAATGGGTAAACCCAATTTCCTTTTCCAATATGATAGCACATAAATAAATTTCTTCATAGGCACTCAATCAACTTATCATAAACCCCCTTCAGAGACTTGATTTTAAGCAACTAAATAATGGATGGACCTTAAATTCAGGTTGATTTTCAATACCAGAAGTCTCCCATACATGTATTTTAATATTTTTTTTCATAGGTATCTATAGATTCTTCATCATTATGTTTTAGAACAAGGAATTCCTTCTTGAATTTTGTACAAATATTATGAGGAGGGTGATTTTTTAAGAATAAGCTCTTAAAATATTCCCTCACCATGTAGTCAATTTCACCTTTCTTCCCCATATTATTTATATGATTCCACAAGTTATTGACTTTTACTTCCAAACTATATATGTCCAAAATTACTTTTTTCATGCCCCCAAAACTAGAGAATGGAAAATATCATTTCAATGGTATTGATCCATTACTCATAAACGAGTGGATCAAAAGAACCACTAAAAGAAGGTGGAAGATGCCGTAGAAGGTACTCAATAGAACTTTGTTCCCTAAATTTATAATTTGGTTGTTCTGTATGATTCATATCTAGGTAACCTTGTGTGATAATAGAAACAATATTTTTCATTATATCTGCCATAACATTTGGTTTCTCTAGAGGAAAAACATTTCATTGTCCAATGAATTCAATTTTAACATGATTACATTAGGTCGTATCCATTTACTAAAAAATAGGGTAAGTGACAATAATCATAGTGGGAAACCAAATAATCACAAAAAATAAATTATATGATGTCTAAATAATTACACCATATTTTCAATCTATAAAACCTTATTCTTAACCTAGGACATTCATGTTCATTAAACAAATCTATCATGATGTTTCATAATGAGTTTGTAAATTTCCAAAGCTCATCCCTCGAGAATGTCAAACCTTGTGCTTAGTAAGGATCATTATCATGTACCATGTAATGGTTAAGTAAATCCCAATGCCCATTTTTCATGGTTATTACCCCTAGTTACATATATTCTAAAACCAAATCCACTTGTAGTATCCATAAAAAGGATTTAATTTCTTGGAAACTACTCGCTCCATCCTTCACAAAAATTCCATTAAAATTTCCTATACATAAAATCATCTTTACACTTATCCTTAGTCATATCCCTTGGGATATCACTAATGTTTTATCATACTAGTTTAAAAATGTTAATGATTTATAGCTCTGATACCAATGTTAAATACCCATAATTATCATACATAGACATTACATCTTAGTATAAGAATATTCATTACATTTCTTAACAATACACACTAGAATCATTTAGTTCTTGTGCCTTTGGAAACATTGACACATAGGAACCTAGTCCATAAGTGTGTTACACCATATCCCAATATTGTTTTCAAAACCATTTCACCTATTTGACATATCACAAATAGTAAATTTCCTCATAACCTAAGGAAACAAAATATAAGAAAGGATTATATTGAATGCTCAGTAAGGATAAAAACGGGAGATATAAAAATAACATGAGAATACTAGTATTTGAACATGTGAATAACATTTTAAAAATATCACATTCATATTATATATTATAAACATCAGTCATGGAATAATGCTGGGCAATTCATAAGACATGAATCATAATGAAATCAGAGAACATGAGCCATGAGATCATAACATTTTCAAAATATTAGGATTTATATAATAAAAAAAACATAGAAAATATTATTTTATGGCTATAAAAAAATATATTGATAACATCTTAGGCTTGGGCTTACCACCCATTTACCTATTCTAGGATTGGAATAATCTCATGTGTACCTTTATTCAGGCTTTGGATAACCTCATATGTACCCTCTTTCAAGATTGAGATAACTTCCTACGTACACTTTGATCTCTTATAAAATTAATAATTACCCAATGAATTAGAGGGAGACATGGTTCCCACCCATAAGAAAAAAATATTTCTATGCTATAAGATAATAAAACATTTATCATTTCATAACACTTGAAAAGAAATAGGCTTCATAAAAATATTCTCATCATACATATAACCCATGCAATGAAAGAACAAGGATGGTGTAATTGGATCATATCCCTACTAAAGATTCACTAAAATAAATGGATTTCATCTTAGATGGATAATGAATTTAAAATATCACTTGGATTATTACATGGGGAAAATATACTTTTGGTTTTGAAAACAAATATTTAAAGTTATAAATTTCTGAAATTTTAAAGAAAATTTTTTCTTTATAATTAACAATTGAATATTTTATAATATTATTCAAATGATTGAGTGGTAATGATGGTGGAATAATCTGATCATGTCTTGTACATTAAAATTATGATTTCATTCACATTTTTAGTAAAAAGTAAAAAGTACCCCATTTAGAAATTGATAAGAAGATTATTCTAAAACAATTTTTTTTTAAAAAAAATAAAAAATTTGTAAAAATTTATTTATTAAATCAATGTATAATAGTAAAAAATTTCATTCAAACAATTTTAAAAAACATGGATAAGAAGGAAAAAGGGGTTTATGACTGAAGCGATAAATAAATATATTTTTATTTAAAAACATTCTTTTGGAATACTGAGTACATTATGTGAGGAAAATGAATTTAAAATTTGTATTCTCAAAAAAAACCATAGGACAAGAAAAATTATAATTTTCTTAAGAAATATACCATATGTTTTCAACACCTAAATTGTAATCCTAATCAATCCTGATAAACAATGATATTGTCACATAAAACCCTTAGTAGTTTTGTAACATATGATTCATAATCCCATTGAAAGAATAAATAAAAATTAATCTTAAAATGTTATGAGAATTAATAATTTCATGATATTAGATGTAAAATGGGAAATGTATACTCATCATAAAATATGATAGGTGAATAGCATATCATATGTCCCAAATAAGAGAAACTGAGACAAAAATCCCTCACCTTATGTCTCAAATTAAGTCAAAAACATTAGAAACTATTGTATAGTAAATATGGGTTTATTATAAACATAGTAAAAAACTATAATAATATTTATCATAACAAATATGATTTATTTACGAAATTTTATTACCTGATTATTGAAAATTCTTTATTAAAACCACATTTTTTGTAATGGCTACTTTGTTTTTCATGTTTGTTTTGTTTTGGCATCTTCAGTCCTTTTATTTTGATCATGGTTCTATAATCTAAAAAATTTTAACCATGAAATAAATATCATACATATTAATTATATAATTTTTATAGAAATCTATTAAATATATATATATATAGAAAATGAATTACAATATCTTTGTAGATGGTATGTCGTACGTAGGCATGAAGGTTGTTTCCATTTTATTGATAGATGAAACTACAGAAATATAAATAAAATATTAGATTTAAAAAATAAATTTTACGCCATATATGTCACATGTATTCATTAAATTTTTCCTCATTACTTTCCATGTAATTCTGAAGTAAAAGACAAATGACATCGCTTCATGAGGTGGATGTCTTCTATACACACGAGTGATGTTATTGTATTCCTAGAGAATGGAAAGTATGAAGTTGTATATGATATTATAATTCAATAAGTATAATAATATCTTAAATATAATATTTAAACATTAAATACATCATTATATCACACTACGGGCATTGGTGATGGAAAATGAATAACATTAGTTTTCAAGGTGATTGTCCACCATACACATGGTCGACAGTTTCATTTCACATTTAACGGAGGAGGAGGTAGATATAGGTCATTATATTAATGTAATAAAATAATAGTATATTTTAAATATTTTTTTATTATATTATAATAGTTGATAAATTTTTTGATGAGGTGGAATAAGAAATAAAAAATCACAAGTTTAATAATCTTTCCTCCTTTTCAGAGAACCTCTTTAGGATTTTACCTAATGACTTCATATGAGGGTTTAATAATAAATGTATGGACTATAGGATTTGGGGAGGGAATTGAGGAATATATTTAGTTAGGTATTGGATAATGTTTTTTAAAATTTTAGGAGGATATGAGTGGGGGTAGCCTTTTAATAGTGGGAGAGATGACAAAGAAGGATTTTTTTAAAAACAATAAAGTGTAATGAAAAATTTCACATGAATTTGGATAAAAAATGGTTAGTTATAAAACCATAGAGAAGATAATGTTTAAATACATCCATAAAATTGGTGTTGTAAAATTTTATAGGTTATTTTACAACTTTTTATTTTTAATTTAACCCCATGGTAAACATTTTTTACCTTATCCTTGATAATTATTATTTTTTCTGGTTATACTATGTATTATAAAAAATAAATATATTTATATTATTATATAAAAATAATAATTATGATTAAAAATATGTAATTATTTTTTCCAAATTACATTTATACATATTGAAAATTTAAATTTAAAATTAAACCTGTATATACGATGTAAAAGTGGGTTTTCAAAGAGAAACTTTTCAAGAGTATAAAAAGATTCTATATAATAATTAAATATGAAATTGATTCTTATTACTTTTATTGGATTAATTATAATATAATTGAGTGAAGGTTAATTTTTAAAAAAAATTAAAATATTATTTATCCTTATAATTTACTTAAAATAAAATTCATTCTTTAAGAAAAATAGTATATAATTTATCCCATAAATTAAAATTTTCATATTTTTGAAATGTTGATTCCAAAAAAAAGTTCAATATTTAAAATACATTTTCTAATTGTGTATAAAATTAAATGAATCATTTTTCACAAAAAATAATACAAATTAATTTTCTAGTGAAAAAAATATCAAAGAATATAAAGAAATTAATAAAAATTAAGTAATTTTTCCAATATGATTTGTTTATATGAAAAAATACATAATTTTTAAAATGTTTTTATCACTATTAATTTAACCATGTTTAGTTTATAGGTACTAACAATGCTATTTAAATAATAATATTAATAGTTTGTAAAGTTTGCTAATACTCAGTGTCATGTGTAAGAGAAAAAATTGAAGAAATTACATTTATTTAAAAAATATATCATAAAATCTCAAGTTTCTATAGTTAATCTAGATACCACTCAAACTAATCTAATCCCTGTGAATAAAAAAACATAAAAATTTTCAAATGTCTAAATGAACAACCTTTGGGAAACATCTTAGAGATCACACTTCATCCTAAACATGACTGATGCCTAAGATAGTGTGGCCTCCACTAATCTGTGACATCATCATTCACCAACACTCCTCAGGATATAACATTCACACAGAGGTATAAATATAACTAAAACATGTACTTAGTGAAAGGAATGAAGACCTTAATTGTAACAATGTATGAGTCAACAAAAATTCACCAACACATCATAAAATAATAGAAAACATATCAAAACACAATCCTAGAGAACATTTAAAAAAAGAGATTCAGTTACAAATGCCATTGGAAAATATGAGCATCCTTGCAACCAATCATCCACTTCAATGAGACCCTGATACTTAAAAAATTAGAAGTCACTTGTACCATCATTTACCCATCACAACACAAAAAAATAACCTTAGTATGCCTCGTTAAGAATGCATAAGTCCAGGAATACCCCAAACATGGGGTTGAAAATGAATCTCAAAGACCTGAATGGATATTTGAATCCTTCAATTTCAAGAGTCACAACTCAAAACACCACCCTCAACCTTGTCAAAAATACTCCCCACATTGTGAATGAACTCCTTATTGAAAAATATAATATTTTTTCCCAAAAGTCTCCTACTATCAATCTAGGAATTTTCTTTCCCCACACTCAGGCCACACTATGGAGTATAACCACCTTTAAGGAAACTGAAAACTGATTTTGGAACCATGTAAAGTCTAAACAGACCCTAACCTCTTCCAAGAATTCCTTAACTATGGGACCTGTAACTATTCCTATAAACATTCACACCTTTTGTGATTGAAATAAGAACAACAAATCATTTCAATACTCCCTCTCAAACCTTTAAAACACAACATTCTAGTGGGATTTTTTCAAAATATCTTTAACCCATTAATCGAGTAAATAAGATTAGTTAATTTAATAAATACACAATACCTTGTTAAAATAAAACATGAAAATTATTTTAGAAAATATTTTTCCAAAGAAATCTCAAATATAAAATATATCTTAACAAACAATGTAATATTTCATGTTAACAAATATTAAAATCTAAAACTTGATACTTAAAAAATTTCATCGAAAATAATTCATCATAGTTAATAATTAATCATCAAGAGAAATCTATAATTGGGAATCTCTAAAAAATAAGTTCATGAAAATTATACCCTTTTAGAGATGTTTTATAAAAGCATATTAACATGTTACTTGTGTTAATTTAAAACATCATTTTTTCTCTAATATTCATTACATGTTCATGAATTAATATGTATCTATCATTAAATTAAAACTATCATGCTATATCATGAGAGTTAGGGTAAACATCATATTATCTCAATAGTTATAAGAAATCATATTTTAACTATAATGAATTAATTTATAAAAAAATAATATAAAATTATTATAAGGAATATAATAAACACAGTAAAGATAATAAATAAAATATAATTTTAATTTTAATAAATCCTATGAAAATAATACAAGAACACATAAAATTCTAAAAACATTACATCAATCATAATAAAACATAAATCAAAACTTTAGTTTAAAAAAATATTCCTTGAAATCATTATTGTAAAAACATTATAACAAAAAAAATTTTAATGGTAAAATTTTAAATCATCATTGAAAAAAATTTAATAGAAACTCTTATGTTTTATTTTTAAATGTTACGAAAATAATAAATCATTATAAAACACTTTATATTAAATATATGATCAGAATGAAAATAATTTTAACTATTACGAAAAGAAATCATGTCACCAATGGAAAAACATGTAACACCCTAGTTCAAATAAGGTCAAGAAATCATTAGAACTAATTTTAACCTACTACATAGAAATATTAATTTGTTCTTATTATCGATTTAATATCAACTATAATAAATCCAAAAAAAGGGAATTGAAATTAAAAAATAACATGAATAAAAAAAATTAGATTGAAAATAATTTACATTATTAAGTTTAAATATCTTCTAGGTTTGTTAAAAAATAATTGACTACCAAGAAAACACCTAAATAAACACTAAAAAAATGAAAAATTCAACTTACAATTTACTTTAATTGAATTTCATTACTTATAAATGATTTAAGTATAAATAACATTATATTACCCAAACAATATAGTCCCCTTTATCAGTATAAATAGAATTTCCAAAAACATGAAAATCATGGGAACCCATATACTCTACAAGGATATTGTCTTATATGGGGAGTCCTAACTTTCTCGCATGAATTTAAAAGATTTCAAAAAATTAATGCATATTTATGGTGGAGATGTCCCCTCCATATTTTTGAGTTCATAACATACATTACTATAAAAGACAAATCCCTTTTCTAGAATTATTGAATTTTTTTAAATTATATTATTTAGGATCATCAGTTTCCAAAAAATAATCTCATTAAAATAAAAGTATAAATAGACATGATTCATATAACTTTACTAGGTCACTAACCTATATATATTACCAATTTACTTGAACATTTTGAAAAAATATATCTCTTACATCAAACCATGTGGGGCCTTAAAATCTTTTATACAAGTTGGTATCCCTGGCCTATGTCATGCACCAACACAAACTAATACCATTTACATAACAACCAATGAAATCCTTGTATCAACTAACTCTATTCACCATCCTATATCTCAACCATCAGATCTTTGATACCACTCTTTCATCCCCCTTCCATTATTACTCATCCTGGGATGATAATTATGAAAAGGAATGAACCTAGAAGCCCTCCTCTAATAGGTATTAAGGAAATAATATATAAATGAGGGTATAAAATATATTATGTGAGGAATTACAATAATAATGTATGTTAAGTACAATAGTTAAGAGGATAAACAAAAATCCACAACACATCATATAAAATAAAACACGTTCAACTAAAATAAATATATTAATTCATGTTATTTCATTCAAAATGAATCTCTAGAATAAAACAAAATAACTCTTAAACAATAGGTCCAAAATGAAACTCAAGTTTTATTCTAGATCAATCATGATCATTCACCAAAACCACACCCAAACACCTGAATATATATATATATAAGGTTTATTATAACAATTATATATAGTAGGATCATCCTAAGGGATTTCATGAAAATGTGGAAAATGAATACCAAAGCAAAATGAAACTATTAGGATAACTAAACATTACCACCCACAATTAGGTCCACTCACAAATTATCACATCCAAGTATAATAACATTAAAATATAAATAATATAATCATACACACATTATAACAACTTCTCCAATAGTTTTTCATTCTAACACCATAACGTTGAACACAAGTACCCCCATCTATTACTTCCAGGTGTGGTTCAGGTCATAACCATATATACCACAATAATAAAATGGTGCAACATATCATGTTGGTATAATTTAAAATCCACATACTACATCATCACATCAATAACACATAACATCCACATCCATCAACATATAGCTATTATAGCAGGGTGTCGTGAAGTTAATGGAAATCAACCTCATTCCATCCTTTTACCATAAGAGACCCACACCACACAACCGTCATCCCATCATCAAAACTTAATTGGGTACACCAAATTACACTCCAACACCTTACATGATTGTACCAAACTAAGGTAATCAAAGTATGTCTTTCATTAAATGGAGAGAATGGAGGTGGGGTATTTTTCCATCTACAATCACAATCCAAGATATTGGGGAAAATAGATGGAAAAAAAATTGGAATAATAAAATACATGACACAATTGAGGAATTTATAAATAATATGAAAATAAATGAATATATAGTCTCAAATAGATCCAATCCTAGGTGTACACACAACCAATCTTAAAACAACTCATATTATCCAAAATTTCAGTACCTCTACCCATCCACTGCCATTACTACCTCTATATCCCAATCCAACTAACAACAATATGAAAAAATATTTAGAAAACCCCAAATTTATAAATTATTTATTCATTTACAATGTTTTTGATTTACCATTTCCAACATGTATTTGGATCACTATATCATTTTTTCAATATTTAACAACAAACCACTCCCAATTATAACCCACAGTTATTCATTCGATTATTGATTCATATGAAGAATCTAGATTCATTTAAATATTATATACATATGTTTCATCCTTTCCACTTTCAATATTAAATTATCATTCTACAATTAAATTTATTCCAACTGTATCCCAATGTTTATATTTATTAATTATCTACCATACCATACAACCAAGAATCTCCAAAAAACCACACATTATATTTGAAAACCTTTTATTTTTTAATCATTAGTGCAACATGAAACAATAATACTTCTAGGAGTAAATAGAACATGGATCAACATCATCATCACTCAATTTTAAATTATTCAAACAAAAAATTTAATTACAATCTATAATTAGTATTAATTGATGTAAGGTATTTCATGAAAAAAACTTAAAATATATATAGTTTCAATGAAAAAAAATTCCTATATTTAATGGGGATTAAGTTAAAATATAAAACTAATATCATACACACTTAAAATTAAGAAGTCTTGAATTTTAGTGAACAAAATATATACTCATGAATGAAATTATTTACATAAATTTGAAATACAATTTATTATCATATATTCCATTGGTTAATCATTCTATTTTATTTATGGAAGTAATATAAAAAACAACAACATAAGAAGGAATGATAAATATATGAATAAAAATATGTCTGTGGTTCTATACTTTTTAATTCCCATTATTCTAGTTACTTTATTACTTAAGTTAATTCATACAAATTTCTAATGGATGAAAATGAATTATAAAATCACAGTTTTTACAAACACAAGAGATAAAGGGTCTTGAATCCATTACCTAAAAAATAATTATATGCTACAATGCCAAAAAATAGGAGAGATAAAATATGTGTAGTTCTAGAAATACATAGAAGATGCCTCTAATTAAATTTCATAATCCTCACAAGGATCATATAGTGAAACATTGAGCACCCAAGATTGAGAGATATGAAAATGAAATCTAAGATATCTAATAGAGAAAGAAAGTAGTTTTTAGAAACAAAATATATCATGTTACTCAAATCTCCCCCAATGACTTAGGAAAAGTTCAATTTTAGTTCAAATTAATTTATATTCAATTTTATTACATAACCTAAACCATTTAAAACTCATAAAAAATGATTAGAAATATTATTTAAAAGGATAACCCAAATATTTTGAATAAATAAATATTACTACATGTGAGAGGGTAACTCTGTGTAATAGTTGGTCTAAAAACCATTAAAAATCTCATCCTAACCTCCAATAAGCTCCCATAATGTGATATTTAAAAAAACATACTAATGACTGCCCGCATGTTCTCCACCATGGCATAGTGGAAGAAAACCCAATCCATTAATCCTACAATGATGAAATCCATGGTATAGATACCCAAACTCATCACATCATCACCCTGTGCATCAAACTCAGCTTCTCCTTGGATTCCAACTTAACTCACAATAACAACTATTAATATGGATAAACCATGTGAATTCAGTATTCCTAATTTTCAAAAAGTGAATTATCTATGTAAAATGGCATATAAATGTGTTGTTAAACCATTTCACCAAATATGGTTCACTCCAAAATCTAGAGGATCCTCTAGTAATGGTATGAAATGTTACTTTTATAGAGATATAAATCATATAATGGTAAAAAAATCCTTATGTGGTGAACAATTATAGGATACCTCTATAAAGTTTGAAACACCCACTGAAATGACCACCCATGACCATTTCCCTCAACATGGAATTCCATGAACCACATGAATAACCTCAAAAAGTTTATTCTTCCAAATCACTCATCCAAAATGAACTAACCCTGCTTCTATTTTCATGGAACCCAAAATACTACAACTACACTCAATGCTATGGTGTGGTGGTCCTTGATATGAAAAAAGAATCTCTACCCTATATAATAACACCAAAATAATATAAAAAATGAATAGGTTATAAGGGTTTAGGTCATTAAAAACCTCACTACATGCCAAAGGCTATTGATCATTGGAAGGAGTATATAGTCAACATTTTATAGACTATACTCTCTATATCACACCATATAAATAGAAAAAATAAAAATAAAAACTCAAATATCAACCATCCACCCAAATTATAATATGACTTGAAAAAATTGCATCCATGAAGAACCATAACAATATAATCATACAAAATTCTATAATATAATAATATATTATCATATGGTCATACAACTCAACAGACTACCAACTATTATGATCAGGATAATATACAAAAAAGAATAAAAAGTATATGGATTCTCTACAATAACCCCAATCCTCATAATGATTCAATATCCAATTACTATCATAATACTCTATATTGATCTAATATACACTTATACTCAATTTTTCACACAACACAAAATTTATTCACCGAAACAAGGGTTCCCGCATAGGGTGTGAGAAATAAAACTCAGTATAGTCTCCAAAAGAGAGCCAAATATATACCCTCATATCCATATCCATGAATGAAGAAATAAATAAAAAATATATCAAATTAAATAATGTGAATCATGTTATAATTTTCAAATCTAGCTTCCATGACACCCAACCATACATGGATTAGCCTATGCTGATGTACAAATTCATCTCACTCACAACCTATCCCAATTACCATCACCAGGATCAATGGTCTGTAATTTTTAACAAAAGACTAACCTGTCATTCAAGGAAATATATCATATTAAATCATGATCTTATGTCTTACCATGTAGAGACACTATATAACTTAAGGTGTGGTTTTACCCCACATCACATACTATGTCTTAAAAAATCCTATAACTCAAGCTAAGGTCCCATCATATGACACACACCACATCTCAAACCACTACCCTATCACTTGGTGTGATGTATCATAATTTATCAAATTCTATGTTACATATTTACACCCTCTATCTCAGGGAGAGGTCCCATAACACATCACATATCAATTTAATTACCTCTACCCTCTCACTTAGAATGGTGTCTTGTAACATGTCACATGACATGTCTTAATGGCTAACCTCTAACTAAGGGTAGGGTCCCATTCAAATCTTCACCCACTACCCTCTCACTCTGGGAAATACTTACATAAAATCATTTCCACTTACACATAACTTACATTAGACCTCTCATATTTACCTATGAATTCTACTATCTCAATCAGGGTTAATAAAAAAACCAAACCTCAACCTATTCCCTCTCACTTGAGGTAAGAATCTTATAATATAACTCATCCCAAATACAAATTATTGACACATGGATAAGACCTATATCTTGGATAGTTTCTCATGCCATTATTAAAATATTTATACTTATCATTGAATATGGTTCCAATTCATCATGACCTTCCCCCATATCAAGTAGAATATCTCATTGCCCACATTGCCTCATAGGTTAGTCTCACTAATTCATACTACAATATAGAACATGATACAAATAATACATATGAATTTATATGTCACTGATAATGGTATCCACTAGGTTCATTACTCCTAATACGATCTATACACATTGATAAAAACCCATCCCAACACCCAATAGTTCTCCCAAAACCTAAATTACATGACCCAACCATCAAGTGGTTGGTCCAAATTTCCTTCCAATTAACAAATCATCATTCTATTACTAATCCTCAAGGACCATTCAAATCCTACAAACTCAATATCTATTTAGAAATTCATTTCCATTCCATTATGACTTTTCCCACTACCCATGATAGGGTTACATTTCACACCTCCCAAATGAAATCTCTCAATAGCATCCATATATGAACCCTCCTTATTAAACCCCTTTAATCACATAGTGGATTACAATACTCATATCATGCATCAAGGGTACTACCCACCCTTAATATTTTACTCTAAACCATACATGAGAAATACGAACATCTAACCTATAATCCCTTGGACTAATCTCCTTAATTATTACAAATTAAACCTAAGATAAAGTATTAAATTTTATTCAAAACTCATATTATATCAAGATACATATTTTAGGACTCTCATAAAATCAATATCCACTATTTCCACAACATGAAATAGTCACAAATGATACTAATAACTAAACATGAAATAATGTGATTGATCAAACTCTATGAGTCTTAATGACACCCTATTTCTCTAATAGATTACTTTTTGTCCCATTCCATTTTACCCTAATTTATAATCTCTTACATGAATTCAAAATAATGAATAAAAAATCATATGTTTCTTTATTTTATGGCCCACCTACCTCAATATTATATTTACACTCCTGAAAATTTATATCCTTCCACTTTCAATCCCATTACAAGACACACCAAATTCCCACCAATCCATGACACCTTTTCTCACACACAATAAAAAATAAATTAATTTTAAAAATTATTAAATAATATAACAAATTAAACCAACATGGAATAATTTTTGGAAACTCATTGAGAAATCCTGTAAAAATATCATATCCAATATCAGAAGTGAGGCCATTCGTGCACCCCTAACATCACTATGACAAAAATTCCTATAAAACATAATCTATTTAGTTTCTATTTCAAGATAAATAAATTAAATCCCTAATATTATCACTGAGTAATGATTCATTAAAAAATAACATGCCAAGAAATGTGATAAAAATATCATGGTATTGCCAATATACCACATTCCAAATAACCTTTGTATCCAGAATACTACACCATTAATTGGTGGAATAATGGATTAATCCTTATCCTAAAGTCACATAAAATTAGTGAAAAAAATGAAGAAAATATATATATGAACATGGTTTAGATCTTAGCTCAAATCCCCATAGAAAATAATCACAAATCAACATTATTTAATGAAAATAACACGGAGGAATAAGGTGGATAAAGTTAACAAAATATTCATTTACCCCCCATTTCCCTCAAAAATATGAGATAGAATGACCTATAAAATTCAGGTCTATCCTTATATAAAATAATAATTAAAATTCGTATTATGGGATTCCTTTAGGGGTCATGGTGAAATTCCCATCTCCCAAGGTTTCATCATGGCAAAAACCACCATGGTCACATAATAATGCCAACCACTGCAAACTCCATTGACATAACATATTGATTCATGATGTGATGATCCTCTTTAGGATATAACATTAAAAACATTATGATGTTATTCATGGTGAAATAACTCTATGTTATAGTGTGACACATTAACACTAAAGAATCCTCATGGTGCGACACTCCAGGATATAGTGTGATCTCCCTCGATCACATAATATTAATTTTACAAATCATTTAATAGTGTGATCCACCTCATTGATGTTTTTCCTTAACATTTATCATATTCATACTGATTAGATGGAAAAATCATTACCATGTAGTGGACCAACCCCCAGGATTCAATGATTCATTCACTCTCCCACAGTGACACAATGCCCATATTTCTGTGTGATATGATACCTACTACTGCAAAACTCTACACAACTCCAAGAAAAACTCCTAAAAAGATATGAATATGCTTTTTAAATATTAACAAAAATCACTAGAACATGAAAAGACCTTCCCTTGGTGTATTATCAAATATAATTCTAATATGATTCTTGGTTCTCAAAACACCTCTACATCAGGAAAAAAAATTCAAATTCCATCAAGAATCAACTACCTCTAAATTCATGTGTTGTTGAAAATTCAACACCATAAAACTTCATATACTCAAGAAGAACCCAAATACATCTCCCATCATTCAATAAATCTATTAAAATCTAATAATAACCCATATCCCAAAATTTTAAACAAAAAATATATTACTCCAATTCAAAATCACTAACCCCAGATACAATAGTGTTTTTCTGAAAATCATAATTGAATCATCGAAACACTATTGAATCATCCTGAACAATTCACCCAATTCAATTTCCACCTCAACATATAAAATTCAATAAGAAAACACCATTGGGTATTACACCAACAATCATTACCTAAAGACACCTAGTCTCACACACTTATGTACCCTAACATCACCTGATTTGGATACCTTAACTCTTGGAAGAATCAAAAAATAATTCCATTTATGCACACTGAATATTGAGCCTACCACTCAGTGTAATTATATAGATTAATATTGATGTACGAAAATTTAAAATCTTACTCCACCAATGATGAATAACATACTCATGATCCAAATTAATCTTGGATCAGAACCAATTATATCTCGATCCTAATGCTAACCGAGAGACATCATCTACCAACACATATAAAATTTGTTTTTACCAAATAATTGGATAACGTAATATCTATCTTTACACCAATAACATAGTGTAATTTATACTACAAACCAACTTGTTTAGATGTATCCATGACCCTTCCATAATATTATTTATTAACTAGTAATTGGTAAGGGGGTCTCCACCAAAGGAGTGTCATTATTATCATCCTACTTAAATAAAACAATTATTCTCCAGGTCCCATTTCCATTTGATACTGAATGTAATAATTGGACATTACCAACCCACTAATACCTAAGAGACATCAAAAACACCCCTCAAAAACTATTATCAGTTACTAGGAATTTAAATATCAGTGTTACCAAAGTTTAATCTATAATAAGGGTCACATCCTCTAATGATCAATAGTGCACTCCACCACGTACTGTTTCCTTAACACTACTCCTTGAGCATTGATCTAGGTATTTCCCAGCATGAAATGTGTATAAATAATCCCAATACACACTCCTCTCATTCATAGAAACCCATTTCTTGGTCCACACTTAGATTAAACATTCCACATATCTCTGATCCATCCTTAACATCTCCCCTTACCATAAAATAACAATTATCATAAATATCAAGACCCCAGACCACCATGAAAACAATAATATCATAGAATTAATTGGTAAATGACATATAACTAAAATTGTAGAATCTAAAAATTTCCCCCAATTACTTACTAAGGTGATTATGTACTAAACTCACTAATGTCCCATGACCCACCTCAAGTAAGTCAATACCAAGGGGAATACACAACAAGAAATCCCCAGAAAATACTTGTCAACCCTGACTCTCCTCCCCTAGGTAGAGTGAACCTGAGAAAACACTCTCACATTATCTTTCCCATAATCAATCCTGATATCATAATAACTAATATGAGTATACCCTCATATATCATCTGACCATATATTAAGACTCATAAATTAATGAGATGAATTCCATTGATCATAGGCTCATAATCCAAAAAAGAAAACCATGTTTCCCATGCATATCATTCTCATCTTTACAAAAGCACCCTCAGTGCCTCTATTACCGAATTGAAGGTATCTCAATCATGATATGATTAACAACAAAATAAAACACCACACACCACTTGGGTGTCACTAAAAACCAAAAAAGAATATACCTAGGATCTACCCATCCTAGACCCAACTATCTCAAATCACCTTCCACTCTCCCATACAAAACAACCCTCATAACTATCAATTTAGTGAATCCATACATTTCATTGATCTAAATTCAACCACGATAACTTATACATGTATGTTATTTATATCCGAAAATAAAATTCATGCTTCATACATTTATCCACCATATGGAATTTAGATCCTTGAGGAATCTTATTCCATACCTAAAATTATCTCAATAATGCCCCATCATTATCCATATATCATAATTTAATAAATTATCTTCCCTAATACACCATGTTTTTAAACAAATCACATATATATATGGTCCAAATAATCCCAATTAGTAGTCACCCATGTTACAATACACATAAAATATATTGAAAATACCATTATTTAGTTAATACTATGGTATAACAAAGTTGAATTCCTATGAAGATTATTATATTAAACTAATATATATGTTTTTGTTAAAACATTATAAAATTATACACTTTATCATAGTTAGATAAATAATCACATAGAAGCACATGAATGTCTTATGAATACTATGGGCCATTTGTAATTAATATATGAATGCCTGATTCTACACCAGGTAATGTGAAAAATAAACAAAATAACAACTTAAAATTAATACATAATACTTTAATAACTATCTAAGTGGTAATAATAAGAACCATGAATGGAAATCCCATAACCACTATAACTTATACATCCCAAAGGATAGGTGTTCAGGATGATCCATCCAAAGACACCATATGAGCATTGATACATTATCACTTACATATATCAGTTCCCAAATTGTAAAAATTGATTAGATACTTTGATATCATTTTATAATTACATTGATAATATTTAATGAATGAAACCCTTTCAAGTAAGGAAACTTATAATTAACTGAACCTCCCTAGATTCTAAAATATTTCAATCTATAGTGAGCATCTATAGAAAATTTTAGAGATTATATAACCTATATACCATAACCATCAATGAAAAATAAATTACCAAATATCAACTATAGTCTTGTATTATAGTGTATTTGTATAGAATTATAGCCATGGAAAATTGTGAAAGAACTAATATATAAAACATTATATCTAATGAATATTAATCATATATTCATATATATTAACTTACCACACAATGTTCTGATCGCATATAAAAAATAGAAAAACAAATTTAATGTAAAATAAGCCTCTTGTACAACCTCAAGCCTCACCATAAATCCATCATTAGTCACTCTTGAGAGTATCCAACCTAATCAATTGAAAAATTGTGCTCCATCTTATAGAATAATAAAAATAACTTCATAAACATTACGACGGTCCTACAGGGTGTGAGAAACATATCACAGTAGGGTCTCACTAATTTGACTTAATATATTTCATCATACCCCTTTGTATAAGTGATGGAAGAAATAATGTTCATAAAACATACAAGCATGTGTGTTGTGTCATCGATTTCTAATTTGGTTAAAATTAAACCTGACCATACCGGTCTTGAACTATGTCAGTAGAATAATTCATCCAACCAACAACCTATTTCAAAACCCATCTCTAGGGGAAAGGATCTAAAACTAATTCCAGATCAAAATCCTCTCATTCATGGTAGGGTCTCATAATTATTCATGATATAATATCTTGTCTAACACCAATACCATGTCACTCAGTGTGTGACTTCACCTCGAATCACATAGTATATATCATATAACCAATGTGTCAATAAGTGTGAGGTATCATTAAACATCACATTCCATGTCTTAGAGATCCAACCTCTCACTTAGTTTGAGGTATCATAACAACTAAAAAGCATCTACACTCTCAATCATGGTGAGTTATCATAGCACACCATATGAAACATCATAAAACTCTACCCTCTCACTCAGGATGATGTCTCATACTGTTTCACACAATATGTCACATCTTCTATCCTCAAACTCATGGCAAGTTCCCAAAAAAATCATGTCCACTACAATCTCTATATGGGAAGTACTCATATCATATATTTACTTCCACCCTCTCACTAAAGTTAAGAATATCATATAAAACCATGACCTCCACATGTCGATTGTCACTCATATCGATCATTAAGGGTAAAAATATTATAACATAATTTATCCTAGATTCACACTATGATCCATTTGTAAAGGCCATGTCTCCCATCTATGTTCTCATTCCTTCAAAACACCCATAATTTTCTTGCAACATGTCGGTTTTCACTCATGAAAAACACATGTATCTCAAAGAATATATCATCACCCATATAACCTCAAAGGATAATACTCCAAATTCATACTAAAACAAAAAAAATACACATGAAAATCCCATTTACATTATCATCTCACACATTAGGAAATCCACTAAGTTCTACAAACCCAACCCATCTTATAAAAATTGATTACTACCATAAAAAACCACATGGTGTTCCCACATACCATTAATATGCCTTCCCCAAACCTAAAGAGTATAGTCCCACATCCAGTACAATTCATATATCAATTTCTTAGTCCATATTTTTGAGGGTCATGTCAAGAATGTTCCTTCAATGCCTTCTGAATAATTCATTTTCAAGCTATTAATAAAATTCCCACAACATATGGAAGTAATCTATCACAGACCTATAAAAAGTGAGATATCGACATATTCAAAAAAAGGAATCATAATAATCACAAAATTTTAATCACCATATCAATAATCATAGTTATCTCATACACCTATGTTACTAACCACATTCAAGGGTTTCCTCTTGTAACGCCCCGACCCCAGCTACCCGAAGTCGGTGCATTACTTCGTAACATTGGCATGATCACAAAAGATCAAGTCTCGAAAGACCGATTAGTTTAGTAGCCTTGGAAACACTAGATACATTCATAAATATTACATTACATCATAAAGTAAAAAACTAATAACAAAGTCTTCATAGTCCACACTTATATCCTCTTCTGACTATCCCTGCAGGTCATTCCTAAAATACTTCTTCATATCCTGGAAAATATTAAAACATTGAAAGGGGTGAGCTCAGATGCTCAGTAAGGATAACAATATTACGGAATCTTTCATAAATAAACATAAAAATTTAAGGCAATGTATAACTAAAACAAAAGCCTTTTAAACTTTAACATAAACATAATATGGAAAAAGTAAAATGAGATAATGCCATTCAATTCTTCACATGGATATTCTACTGGTCGAATAATCACATGCAATATCAATAACCACTTTCATAATGAGGGAATGTATAATGCCAGACATTCTGAAACATTTTGTCAAGGCCTCGGCCAAGACGTCTGAAATGATTAAGGCCTCGACCAAAACCATAAATCAAATTGGGAAAGGGCCTCGGCCAATTCCACGTCTAGTTGTCTCATGAGACCTACCGATGCATCGAGGAGCTATAGCGGGCTCCACCCGTCACTTATTAAGTCTAATACATTCCTTATATGAATAGGTTTAAACATATCATAAACCATAACATAATCGTATCACATAAAACATGCATAAAGGAAACATAACATTTCCACATTTCAATCACAAGATATCAATACAACACATTGATATAATAAAAATGCTTTCAAAACCATTTTCAATACCAAAATAAAAGAAAGTTAAAACTTTGTATTTATTTTTCATTAAATAAAAATGATGGCTTGTAGAGGAAGCCGAAACTCAAATAATGGTCACGGTGGTGGAGAAGTCGTTGTCGCTGCATAAGTACAGAAAGAAAAACATTCCCTTTTGTCATTTATCAAAATTCTTCGTATAAAAAAAGATTCCTTTTGAATAAACTTAAAAGTCAAAGGGGTTTATACACCGTATAAAAGAATGTTGTGTATAAACCAAATATGCCTCAATGAAAGGGGATTGAGACGAAGTCCTTAAAAAGATCATTTTTTTTAAATAAAGTACATCTATAATGTGTATTCACTATAAGTACACATAAATAATGTAAAAATACAAGATAGGACATAATAATATCATGACATAATTTGAAAGTAGGAGATTAACCCAAAGAATAGAAATTGGGTTAAGAAGTTCCCTTACCTCGTGTCTGACTTGACTCAACCGTTCTTTAACCTCCTGAATAATAAACTAGAGTTAATATATACCTTATTAAGAACCATTTTTAATTTCATTATCCTTTTTATATCACTTATTACAATGTTATGAACATTATGTAATTATTTAAGTTAATAACGGTCGTTTTGTCGATCTTTGGTACTTGAGTCAACAATAAATTTCTTATAATTACAAGTTGTTTATGTGGTAGAATATCCATTATCTCCAGAATTATATTCATGATTTAGATGTCATATATATCATATATATCCAGTATATACATTCATTTATAATATTACGTAACATTTAGAGGTAATAAATGAAATGCACCGTTCATGGAGACGGTAAGCCGTACGTACGCATGAACGCTACTTTCATTTCTATTTCATATTTAATAGAATGAAATCATAATTATATAAAGGTATAATATAATTCCAGTATAATATAGTATATAATACCATTTACTCCATCCTTTATACATCCCACATATGGTATTAACGATTCAAATCACTTTGAGGGGGCGGTAGTCCGCACTTCCTAAAATGAAATTATCGCGTTTTACCCATAATGGAAATCATAAAGTATGCCATAAATGAGAAATACAGAAGCATAAGTAAAACATAAAAATATTATATATCATATATAAATATAGTGACATCTTAATGGCCACCTTTGAAGGTGTTATATGAGTGTTGAACAATCATCGTTTCGTGAGGCAGAAATTCGCCATCCACAGAAACCGTATGTTCTTTAACCATTAGATGTAGGTGTGTGTAAGTGTAGCTATAATCCTTCTTATAACAACATCCTAGTATATTGAGTATACTGGTGTTGTTAAAAAAGAAATTAATAAAAAGATTTTAGGGGGTTGGAGAAGAAAAATAAAACAAAACAACATTAGAGAAGACATTACCTCAAAATCGGGTAACTCTTTTTGATTTGAGCCAAAGGCTTCCTTGGGAAGAGTTTTGCCCAAAGTGAGGCTTCTATGAGTAAGAGGGGGAAGTTGGGAGAGTATTTGGGAAGAGGTTGGCCGAACCAAATGGCTTTAAAGTGTGAATGAGGTGGTAGAGGTGGGGGCCTTTTATAAGAGGAGAGGAGGGGCTCTTTTGGAAAGATTGAAATGTTACATTATTATACAATGCTTTTAGGATTCTAAAGGTCCCACACTTATATAATTCATGGATAAGGTGATAAGGGTTCGAAATCTACCCATCCAATAGTCTTTGGACAAGTGTTTGCCTTGGATTTTACATTATCTTTTCATTTTATTAAAATCGTTAAATAATGAGGTCATCGCTGCATCATAATGATGTCATAAATAATTTAATTTATTTAATGTCTAAAAATTATAAAAAAAATACTATGATGTAGGAAATCTTTTTATATTTCTAATGAATATTTATAGTCAAAATTTGGATTTGTGTAACCCCACTTAAAAACTGTTTTAGTAGAACAACTCATGTTTGTGTCAATTTAATTTTAACATTAAATAAATATATATTAATGTCATTTTCCAACCAAAGTGGCTCCATGGGGTCCCCAAGTTGACCCATGGGTTGTCTTGGTCGGCCATGACTCATACAATAGGAGTAGAACAAGTATCAAGCTCATCTCATATTATTAAAACATTATTTTTACCTTAAACTACACTAATTACCTCTAATCGCGATTAAGAACTTAAAAGTTACTATTCACAAAAAAATTATTTTAATCACATTGAACCAAATTTTACTTCTTAATGACAACCATGTATGTCGGATTTTTGAAAATCAAATCACAGAAGTGGTAATATTTCATTTAAACGAAAAATCAGTTATTTAACTACCACTTAGTGGTTTCACTATTCATCAAAAATTGAAGTTTTTCAGAACAATGCCAAAATTTCACCATAAGCTATAATTGATATTCCAAATTCAAAAATGATGTCTATTTTACAAAATTACAAACATATAAGTTGCATTAATTAATTTTATAATTAATTCCCGCTGTCACAACAATAGCGTGTTTTTAAGAAACAATTTATATCAAAAGATTGACAATTGTTTATGTCCAATTTCAATGTTAAATTAATTCTAATGACCACCATTGGATAAAATGGTAAAAATATATTCTAATTATAATTTAAAACCACTAAATAGTATAATTTATCACTATAAATTATTTTTATTAAATAAGTTGTTTCTAAGTAATTTTCACTATTCATAAAAAATTGGAAGTTCTCAGAAAATTACAAAAAATTCAAATTTGTATAACTTCGATATTACGAATACAAAAATGAAGTCCATTTTGAAATATAAAATTTCTATAATTTTAAAAAGTGGTTATTACTATTCAAAACGGCTACTTTGATTAGTCGCGGTGTTTTAGAACTCGAAGTTGCATACAATGAAAGCTATTGCATTATTGAATGAGAAGCGTATCGTGGAAGCTCGGGGTGTTACATTCTCCCCTCCTTCAATAAATTGCGTCCTCGCAATTTGAAATTTTTCTTTGAAAATAAAAGGTTGAAAAGAGAAAATACCTTTGAGGAAAACCCACATCGGAAATAAGATTAATAAAATTTAGCCTTAATAAGAGGGAAATAGAAATGAAAAAGTCACCACCCAATTATGATCTCGATTAGGAGAACATTGGTGGAAATTAGAGACATATAATTGGAGGAAAAACGTAAATATTTGTAGGGAGTGATTGAGGTCATCAATTACAATCAACTGTCAAATTGAGGGCCTCAAAGCCTTCAATCTATGTTGATTTAAAATATCATCAGTTCAACAAGACATAAGGTATTAGGATAACACATTTTTTTTTGTTTTAATATCCCTTTACTAAAGTTTAAGAATTAATTTATTCATTGAATAAGAGATAGGTATATATATATTTATGCTTGACAATTAGAGTTTCAACCTTCAACTCATCTTTCACTCAAAAAGATAATAGAACTCAAAAATATTATACTTATCCTAATTGTATAAGGTTCCAAATGTTAACACATACCATTTAGATTAGTAAAATTATTTTGTAATAACCAGGGACTTCCTGTAGGCTAGTGGTAGAAAATAAAGGCATGTCGCACTATGATTGTGGGTTCGATTCCTGCAGCTTTGTCCGACGTGACGGGTTATGCCCCACCCTGCAGGTTGTCCTTTTCCTAAAACTATAGTATCATAATATTCCAAAAATAATCTTCATAAATTTTTTAACCTTAAACAATACTATCCAAAGATCAACTTAATCCACTCCAACCTTTATAGTTATCTAAAATACCTCTATCCAGACTTTCTCTAAAAGGTCTCTTAATTCCAAAATCAATTTATCAGATTCCCCAAAAAAAGTAAAGTTTCTCTTATTTTCACATACTAAAAATATAATTACCTTCATCATATTAAAACCTTAATGAAATCAACAAGTACTGCAGTACGATCCTTATATATATATCACATTATTCTAATAACCATAATATAATCCATGAGTCCAAAAGCACCAATACATTAGTTATTCTGCTTCAACTTTAGTAATAGCATAAGATTGTCCTTGATCCCTTGGCCTTTTCTGAGGTAAGTTTCCCTGAAGCTTAGGACATTCATTTGCATAATGACCCATTTCTCTAAAATTGTAGCATTCAACTTTGATAGCCTCTTTCTTTCCCTTGCAATCACGAGCCTGGTGACCCTTTTCTCCACATTTATAACAAACTCCCATTCCTTTTAGGCAAGTACCAGGGTGATTCTTCCCACAATTATCACATAATGGAAAATCCTTCTTTCCCTTTTTCCCTTTATCTGTCTCTTGTTCCACCGTTCTCTTCTTCTCTTGCTTTACTTTGTTGTCATAAGACTTAGAGAATTCCTTTTCTGTCTTGATAGCACACGAGACAATATCTTCGTATGATGAGAAGGATTGTGATACTAAAGCTTGACGGAGAAATGGTTTTAACCCATCAAAGAAACGATCAATCTTACTCCTTGGGTTACGTATATAATCGGCAGCATGCCTCGCTAAGAACAGTATTTTTCCATATCCGCTCGATGGTCTCGAGGAAAGTATTTTTCTAAGAACAGCTCTTTGAACTCCTGCCATTCCATGTTTGTTAATTCATCATCTTCCTTTGTGTTTTGAATTAGTGACTACCATTGATCGACATCTCTAGTGAGGCGGTAAACTACCATGACAACTTTCTCCCTTTCACTACTCCCCAAGACATGGAATATTTTCTCTAAGGAATTTATCCATTGCTCAGCTACTATAGGATTTGTACTCCCATTAAAGGTTGGTGGTTTTTGCCTCATGAAACGGTCTAGCATTGATCCTCCACGTTGCGGATCAGGGTGCTCCATACGAGTAAGGTTATTATTCATAACCTGCGTGAGTTGTCCCAGTACGGTGAGAAGCTGATCAGCACCAGTTGTATCACTAGCTCCACCATAATTATCTTGAGCAGGAGGGAAATCCCTACACGGAGTGCGTGCATTGATACGGTTTCCATTCCTTCCACTAGGCGCCATTTCTAAATAATGGCATAAACTGGATTAGTTTATGAATCAAAATACATAATTCCATACTTGTAAAACACTTAACATAAATTGAACTAATTATGGATATAATCCATAATTATAAAAATGTTTTCTTTGAGGAAGTATATACTCGTAACCCTTCATAGTGGTTTGTAAAGAAAATGGGAATTATCCTAAGCATATCCCCCGGGAGTGTCGTAACCAAGAGTGCAGCAAGGCCCGTTGTCGTGCACCAGTTCCCGTTCGAGTCTAGATCAAAGCGGTGTTTTCGGGTTTTACCCCTAGGTACATCTGTGCCAGAGCCACCTCTACCTGCTCGTATCCAGACAGGGATGTATTGCTCAGAAAACTCACAAAATCTCTACAATACCAAAATTTTTAGAAAGTTCTTCTATACTAATCCTCAAAGTTCATCTTAGGTCTACGTGCTCTAATCAGAGTTTGTCTAAATCTAGCTTCCAAGGTTAGTACTAAACTGCCTCTGATACCAACTGTAACGCCCCGACCCCAGCTACCCGAAGTCAGTGCATTACTTCGTAACATTGGCATGATCACAAAAGATCAAGTCTCGAAAGACCGATTAGTTTAGTAGCCTTGGAAACACTAGATACATTCATAAATCTTACATTACATCATAATGTAAAAAACTAATAACAAAGTATTCATAGTCCACACTCATATCCTCTTCTGACTATCCCTGCAGGTCATTCCTAAAATACTTCTTCACATCCTGGAAAATATTAAAACATTGAAAGGGGTGAGCTCAGATGCTCAGTAAGGATAACAATATTACGGAATCTTTCATAAATAAACATAAAAATTTAAGGCAATGTATAACTAAAACAAAAGCCTTTTAAACTTTAACATCAACATAATATGGCAAAAGTAAAATGAGATAATGCCATTCACTTCTTCACATGGATATTCTACTGGTCGAATAATCACATGCAATATCAATAACCACTTTCATAATGAGGGAATGTATAATGCCAGACATTCTGAAACATTTTGTCAAGGCCTCGGCCAAGACGTCTGAAATGATTAAGGCCTCGGCCAAAACCATAAATCAAATTGGGAAAGGGCCTCGGCCAATTCCACGTCTAGTTGTCTCATGAGACCTACCGATGCATCGAGGAGCTATAGCGGGCTCCACCCGTCACTTATTAAGTCCAATACATTCCTCATATGAATAGGTTTAAACATATCATAAACCATAACATAATCGTATCACATAAAACATGCATAAAGGAAACATAACATTTCCACATTTCAATCACAAGATATCAATACAACACATTGATATAATAAAAACGCTTTCAAAACCATTTTCAATACCAAAATAAAAGAAAGTTAAAACTTTGTATTTATTTTTCATTAAATAAAAATGATGGCTTGTAGAGGAAGCCGAAACTCAAATAATGGTCACGGTGGTGGAGAAGTCGTTGTCGCCGCATAAGTACGGAAAGAAAAACATTCCCTTTTGTCGTTTAGCAAAATGCTTCGTATAAAAAAAGATTCATTTTGAATAAACGTAAAAGTCAAAGGGGTTTATACACCGTATAAAAGAATGTTGTGTATAAAACCAAATATGCCTCAATGAAAGGGGATTGAGACGAAGTCCTTAAAAAGATCATTTTTTTTAAATAAAGTACATCTGTAATGTGTATTCACTATAAGTAAACATAAATAATGTAAAAATACAAGATAGGACATAATAATATCATGACATAATTTGAAAGTAGGAGATTAACCCAAAGAATAGAAATTGGGTTAAGAAGTTCCCTTACCTCGTGTCTGACTTGACTCAACCGTTCTTTAAACTCCTGAATAATAAAATAGAGTTAATATATAACTTATTAAGAACCATTTTTAATTTCATTATCCTTTTTATATCACTTATTACAATGTTATGAACATTATGTAATTATTTAAGTTAATAACGGTCGTTTTGTCGATCTTTGGTACTTGAGTCAACAATAAATTTCTTATAATTACAAGTTGTTTATGTGGTATAATATCCATTATCTCCAGAATTATATTCATGATTTAGATGTCATATATATCATATATATCCAGTATATACATTCATTTATAATATTACGTAACATTTAGAGGTAAGAAATGAAATGCACCGTTCATGGAGACGGTAAGCCGTACGTACGCATGAACGCTACTTTCATTTCTATTTCATATTTAATGGAATGAAATCATAATTATATAAAGGTATAATATAATTCCAGTATAATATAGTGTATAATACCATTTACTCCATCCTTTATACATCCCACATATGGTATTAACGATTCAAATCACTTTGAGGGGGCAGTAGTCCGCACTTCCTAAAATGAAATTATCGCATTTTACCCATAATGGAAATCATAAAGTATGCCATAAATGAGAAATACAGAAGCATAATTAAAACATAAACATATTATATATCATATATAAATATAGTGACATCTTAATGGCCACTTTTGAAGGTGTTATATGAGTGTTGAACAATCATCGTTTCGTGAGGCAGAAATTCGCCATCCACAGAAACCGTATGTTCTTTAACCATTAGATGTAGGTGTGTGTAAGTGTAGCTCGAATCCTTCTTATAACAACATCCTAGTATATTGAGGATACTGGTGTTGTTACAAAAGAAATGAATAAAAAGAGTTTAGGGGGTTGGAGAAGAAAAATAAAACAAAACAACATTAGAGAAGACATTACCTCAAAATCGGGTAACTCTTTTTGATTTGAGCCAAAGGCTTCCTTGGGAAGAGTTTTTCCCAAAGTGAGGCTTCTAGGAGTAAGAGGGGGAAGTTGGGAGAGTATTTGGGCAGAGGTTGGCCGAACCAAATGGCTTGAAAGTGTGAATGAGGTGGTAGAGGTGGGGGCCTTTTATAAGAGGAGAGGAGGGGCTCTTTTGGAAAGATTGAAATGTTACATTATTATACAATGATTTTCGGATTCTAAAGGTCCCACACTTATATAATTCGTGGATAAGGTGATAAGGGTTCGAAATATACCCATCCAACAGTCTTTGGACAAGTGTTTTCCTTGGATTTTACATTATCTTTTCATTTTATTAAAATCGTTAAATAATGAGGTCATCGCTGCATCATAATGATGTCATAAATAATTTAATTTATTTAATGTCTAAAAATTATAAAAAAAAATACTATGATGTAGGAAATCTTTTTATATTTCTAATGAATATTTATAGTCAAAATTTGGATTTGTGTAACCCCACTTAAAAACTGTTTTAGTAGAACAACTCATGTTTGTGTCAATTTAATTTTAACATTAAATAAATATATATTAATGTCATTTTCCAACCAAAGTGGCTCTATGGGGTCCCCAAGTTGACCCATGGGTTGTCTTGGTCTGCCATGACTCATCCAATAGGAGTAGGACAAGTGTCAAGCTCATCTCATATTATTAAAACATTATTTTTACCTTAAACTACACTAATTACCTCTAATCGCGATTAAGAACTTAAAAGTTACTATTCACCAAAAAATTATTTTAATCTCATTGAAACACATTTTACTTATTAATGAGAACCATGTATGTCAGATTTTTGAAAATAAAATCACAGAAGTGGTAATATTTCATTTAAACGAAAAATCAGTTATTTAACTACCACTTAGTGGTTTCACTATTTATCAAAAATTGAAGTTTTTCAGAACAATGCCAAAATTTCACCATAAGCTATAATTGATATTACAAATTCAAAAATGATGTATATTTTACAAAATTCCAAACATATAAGTTGCATTAATTAATTTTATAATTAATTCTCACTGTCACAACAATAGCGTGTTTTTAAGAAACAATTTATATCAAAAGATTGGCAATTGTTTATGTCCAATTTCAATGTTAAACTAATTCTAATGACCACCATTGGATAAAATGGTAAAAATATATTCTAATTATACTTTAAAACCACTAAATAGTATAATTTATCACTATAAATTATTTTTATTAAAAAAGTTGTTTCTAAGTAATTTTCACTATTCATAAAAAATTGGAAGTTCTCAGAAAATTACAAAAAATTCAACTTTGGATAATTTCGATATTACGAATACAAAAATGAAGTCCATTTTGAGATATAAAATTTCTATAATTTTAAAAAGTGGTTATTACTATTCAAAACGGCTACTTTGATTAGTCGCGGTGTTTTAGAACTCGAAGTTGCGTACAATGCAAGCTATTGCATTATTGAATGAGAAGAGTATCGTGGAAGCTCGGGGTGTTACACCTCTAAACAATATTTAAATTGTATTGTCATCTTAGTTATTATCCCTGGCCAAAATCCCCAAATTCCTACTATCTATCTAAATGATTAACCATATTAGGATATTTATAACTCAACACAGGCCTTGATACCTATCCCATACATTTAATAAACTCAACCATTAACTTCAACTCCTTGATGATGTAACTATTGGGTAATTTCAGTCAGTCAACCTAAAATGGAGAACTTTTTCCATATCATGGAGTATTAATGAAACTATATTTCTCTAACAGGGTTCTCATAGTCCCATTCCATTTTATCCAAGATTTTATTATAATAAAATTATAAAAAAATTATAAACCATAATATGATTTAATATTATAGGGGACCTTACCTTGATATTAGAGTTAAAAATTTCAATCCAAAGTATATATGTCCTTGATGAAGCCCATACGAATCCATGATAAGTTTATTATATTATGAGATCCCCTACCACATATACTATATAAAAAATAGTATATATATATATATAATAAATTGAACAAATTAAACTATTATTGAATAATATTTAAACATTCATTGTTTTTTCATATGATATTGAACTCATTATTAATAGCATGCTTAGGGTTTATGGTCCACCCCTAACATCACTAAGAGAAAAATTCTCATCAACAATATTATAAATATTTTATATTTTCAATAAAAATTGATGAACTAACTATGAAAAAAACTCAACAAAAACATGAATCAAAACAATAAGTGGTAGCATGCATTCATTATCTCCCAGTATCCTTCATCCGCCATATTCCAATGTCCCTCCATATCAGGAATCAACTGCCATCCTCCAATGGAATAATCCCATGAGACCAATATTTGATAAACCAAAAATATGTTGCCAAAAATGAAGAATAATATATTAGTAATGTAGAAAAAATAGACCATAAATTACAAAGGAAATTTCACCTAAAACATCGTTCATCAAGAGTAGTCAAAGGGATGAAGAAAGGTGGAGGATATGCACAAAAACCCATCCCTAAGCCCTATATCCCTTAAAAATATGATTTAAGATAACTTGGAAATGATATGAATACACCTATATAAAAAACTATGATAAAAAACCATTTCATAACAACCCATGTGGTTATAGAAAACATGCATATTATATGGTTTCTTCATGTCATTTCCCACCTAGTTTATAATGTAATGCCTACTATTGACACCCACTATGTATTAGCATGAGGTATCATGCTATGATGCTCTTTAAAAAGATAAATTCATGATAACCTAATTAGGTTATTTACTTTTCAATGCCTCTAGGTTTTTTAGGACACTTCTACCATCAAGAACCATTATGGTGCTACGCCCCATGCTGCGACATGATCAATCCCGACCTAGAAATCTTAATATTATGTATCATATCATAATTAAATCATAGTAGTTTAGTGTTTAATTCCTATAGATCATGTTTTTATATATCAAATGATAAAAAAAAGGCCATGAAATTATCCTTCCCCCTAATATTTCATAAAAATGTTCACTATCAATCCCTAAAATAATTCCCCTATTATGTTTTCAGATGCTACATACAACCAATCACTTCAAACCAAAACTGATATATGTTTTTTAACAATATATAGATGCATAAAAACTCTATTAAAAAACCTAAAATAATTATAAAAATCTAATAGGGGTTTATTCACTAAAAAATTTACAATATAATTCCCAATCCTCATAAAATTCCCTACTTCTAGGACAAAATTCAAATTACAACTAGAATCAACAACTTATACATTGATAGGTTGTTACAATTTTTTTTAATAATAACCCATATTAGTTGATAAAACTAGGGTAAATTAGATAAGAACTGAATATTTCAATTGAAACACCCAAGACAACATGATAAAAATTTATTTTTCTAGTGCTTTATAATGATTTACTTGGGTCGTTTCTCTTGAGGATCCATTGGTGTCAATCAATAACCCAATATTCCTATAACTTTTTATATTCTTATCTATTTTATATTTTATAGAAGTAATAAATATCGAGTGTTTGAAAAGTAATGTTGAGAAAAATATAATCATGAAATGATTTTTTTTGAAATAATGTTTTCAAGATGAAATAATATTATCCACAAATAATAAAAGTTTGTGGACACCATTATCTCATGGATAGTGCCATGCCAACTTAATAAACACAGTCCATCATATGTGTGGTAATACTCTTATTACCGTGAAGTTAATATATAATGTACCTATAAATATCCATGATCACTGCACATCCAAATCCCCATGGGATAGAAATACAAGGGGTTCCTCAATCGAGAGCACTTTCTGACCAACAATCCTAGTTTGTAATCTCACACATTCTGCACTTAATCCTAAAGGAACAATTTTATTCTCTCTAAATTATTTAAGGGAGGAAAAATAGGGTATAATAAGAAGAGGATAAACCTTAAAACTATAGGGAGGAAAAATATCAACAATTCCAAACTAAAAATAATTATTATAATAACTATAGTAAAATATAATACATTAGAGATGAATGTGTAATGAAATATGTTAAATAATAAATTTATACACTAAGATATACCTAAGGATGGTAACCATTTATCATGAATAGGTAATATCATATTTAATAAATAATATTAGAAATTATAGATATGTATGGGAGAAACATAGAAAACATTTATTGAAACATATATAATAAAAATTATAGATTAAAAATTATAAAATCCCATAGAATCCATAATATCCCTTATTATATTTTGTAAATTAATAGCCTAAAACTTTTTATAAACCTTCTTTTAAATTTTTCATATGACTAGTCAATTCCCCTCATGATTCATTATTCCATTTATATTTTACAACGATGTCAACCCAATTCACCATCTAATTCAATAATAATAGAAATTTCCCAGCTTGTTTTGAAATTATGAATTTAAAATGTTTTCATTTGAAATCCATATGTATATCACCCCAATATCTTTTGATTGAACCTTACCAAATTCTCATCTAGAATCACAGCTTGAAAAAAATATTGTTATATTTTGATATTCAATGTCCATCCATCCATCATGAGATAAAAAATTTATGAAGTGTCATTTGTTATATGAAAAAATCAATTACTTATATATCATAACATGAGATCTATAATATATTATACATAATAAAATAACTTCTTTCATATAAGATATATTTCTAAATATTATTCTCTAGTGATCTTCTCAATATATATATAATGGATTCCTCAATATCCTCTTAAATATCAAAATAATTTGTTATATTTCTTCCATATTTCAAATTTATCTTATATATACACATTAATCATCCTTCATATGATTTAATTATATTGGTAAATTTGTCACACATCCCTAGGAGGATCTTTAATTTTATCTTCAATAGTTAATCCATGTTACATTCATATGGGGTAATATCTAAAATTTCTTTTAAAGATTTTTTTATCATTTTTATATGTGGAACATCTCAAATTTATTGATTAAATCCTAAAAATATATAAAATATATTAAATATATAATTAATTAGAAAAATTACTCTCTATAGAGTCAGATAGATTATTTTCAATTTTGAATAGATTTCAAAATTTTCTTGATTTAAATCTCTTAAAAATTTTATGAATGATGAATTTTAGTATTACACACCATAAAAATGACTCTAGTGCAGTCATGGAAGATAAATTTTCATTAAAAATTGGACACTTTTCATCCAAATGATTTTTTAGATTTACTCTTTAACATGGACAATGGTTACTTTATTTCCATGATCAAAATGAATCATATTTATTCCAAACATTATCTAATTCAACCACTACATCATTCTAAATTTCCTTTACAGATTATGGGAATGATCCTTATAATACAAACTATTCAGAAATTCCTTCACCAGATGAAAAAGAAATAAAACATAAATTATAGTTCAAAATTTTTAATTAATTGTAAAATATTATTGAAACATTAGAAACATAAAAAATATCCAATTTATAACAAATTTAAAATCATTCAAAATAAATTCGACACTTTTCCAATAATCTAAAAAAATGAATACAAATCATTAAAAATCAAGGATATATCCATTTTCACAATTTAGTAGAATTTATTCCTAAAAATTATATATTTTAAAATTACCCTTAAAAATATAAAATTGTGGGGATTAAATCATTTAATTGGAGTGTAAAACTATGGAAAATGTTATCCACATTGATTCCCCCACACTTACACATTGTAGTATTTGGAATTTGTCTTTTATTAAGTTTAAAAATGATTTCTCAATGTAGATTTATGTAGCACATACTATTTAAAATAGATAATGAAATTCTATGATACCTACTAGATCTAAATTACCACATTAATCAATATATATTAAAATTAATTTAATATTCTATTATTTGTTGTGAGTATTGTGTACTTAACTTTGAAAAAATCACTATCTCTTTATTGGAGGATTTTAAAACCAAGATTTTCTCATTTGAATGAGAATATATTATCTCAAAATTATGGATATATTCATAGTATATATAATTCATATAGTCTTAAGAGTGTGTCAATAAAGAATAATTGTTATGGTTTTTCTATGTTTTAAGGGTTGGTAGGTTATAACTATAAAAAATCAGTGGAAAAATGTGGAAGTTTTGGTTTTAATATGAACTAAATTTCATGATAACAGTTTACAATCAAGAATTTTTCCTCACTCATCTCATTATAATGATTAATATCTAAAAAAATATGAATATATTTGATAGCCTTAATATAAATAATTTCTACATAATAAATTTGATTCATTTTCTTTTGAAACTCTTTAACTTTAATATAAATATTCATTTCATAATGTAATACTATATAGAATTATATTTCAAAAAGGAAAGATATTATCATTTATAATTAAAAAATATTTTTAACTTCCTTTTCCACATTTTGATTGATATTTCCCCCTTCCATATTTCCAGACACCATGTTCCTCTCCAAAATAGTATAGTCTCAAATGAAAAAACACATTACATAATTTTCTCAATCCTACACACTTGATTTGACCAATATAACATCAATTAAAGCTATAGTAGGTTGGAATACATTTTTTTGTGTAATTTTCATCCAGAAAAAGGACATTCATGGATACTAGGGGATTTAGAAAAGCTCATATGTAATGTAATATTTAAAATAAATGTTTTCATATAAATGATTCTTTCAAAAATGTTCCTCTATCATAATCAACACAAATTTATAAAATATAAAATATCTAAATTAATTGAAAAAATATGTTATAAATTTCAATATATACCTCACTAATCTCTATAAAAGTTGAAAGAAGGTATTAAAAGTGTTTATAAATAGATTTATATGTGTAAAATATTTATTAGTTAGCACTAGGGAACACAATCTTCAATTTTTATTAAAGTTATTTAAATGAGAATATTGGATATCAAGAATCAAAATCCATTTAAAAAGTTATTTAAATTCTCATATATCCAAATAAATATGTTTTCAAAAAATATCCAAATGGTCTAAATTTACAAAATTATTCGATTAAGATCAAGGTATCTAATAGACACTCCAAAAATTAAAAACCAAAAACTAAACATGTAATTCAAAAATAGATTAGTACAAATTCCCAAACAATAAGAATGTATTTTCTTATTTTGATTCAAAATTGATCAAAATAACATATCAATAGAATTATCTAGGTAGTGAAAAAATATAAATAATAATTGAATCAAAAATATTTATTTGAAGTGGAAGCCTTGAGTTATTCTCATAGATTCTTCCAACTGTAGACCTATAAGAATGTAATAAAAAAAGAATTTAATTGAATGAAAAATTAAAAATGTAAATGATAGAGTCTTAACTGGGATCAACCAAGTGTGAATTATAATTTTATTATCCCTATTAAGTATTTTTATATTCTTATCCAAAATATGATGGTGGTTTGGGTTTCATTGGAATAAACCAACACATGTTGGTTTTTTAGTTTCCCTTACTTCACACTATTTGTGAAGAATCCTATGGATAGAGTTATACATCTCCACAAAAATAGGTATAATGTAAAACATGCATGTTGGGGTATGAGAAAATATAATACCTATTATTTTATGTTGTTCAAACCTTGATATTCTAATAGTTGCCTAGAAATTTTTCTGAAGAGTGGATTGTCATCTGGTTTTTCTTGATCTTGTTTTTCTGTCTTGAATTTACACCTCTGGGTGACTCCTACATCAATCTCAATTAGGAACCACAATATGTCCTCTATTAAATCTTAAAAATATAACACTTATTCAGTTTTAGTTTCTCTAAAACACTCCAGGGACTAAAAAATGGGGATGGTTCTATAATATAATAATTTAGAAAATATTTTTTAAATTTTTTCTTATTATAATATGAATAAAAATATATCGATAATAGTGTATCACCACATTTTTATTATACCTTTTCTCTCTCTATTTTCACAATGATTTTGGAAAGACCTATCCTGGGGGTCATTAGTGGACATTCCATCATATCCTAAAAATACATTAAAATTCTCTCTTCACCTTCACATGAAGAATACATTCTATGTTTTAAATCTATAGAATCAAGTTAGGGAGAAAAAGTGTGGTGAAAAATTTCAAAAATGGAAAACATTTGGGAGTCCAAGGTTCGCTCATATTCATAAAATGATTCATATTAAAACTATTATTTCTTTTTTAGGGTCCTTTATTATGTTTTTAAAATGGTTTTTCATTGAAAATTTTTCATGTATGGACTCAAACACTTTATTTTATTCTCAAAATTTTGTAGGGGATAGAAGAAAATCAGTGGGTTCCTTGACACATTTCGATATAAATTTGAAATTTTATAGGATAATTTTGTTAGTTATCTATATATGAAATCCAATATATGGTACCTGGGGACCTATTTATGTTCATGTATAACCTCCACAAATTCCATAAATATACATGATTTTGTTCAATATATCCTCACTGATGTATAAAATAATAAAACAATCACTTCCATGGATGAGGGTGAGTTAAAAAATTAAATAATTTATTTATATTTTTTTATGAAATAAATGAAAAATTATTTAAAGGATATGTAAAGAAACAATAGTGATTAACTAAAAAATCTATAAATAAATGGTGCTATATTTTTCATAGAACCATTATAAGTGGTGAAAAATAAAATATTTAATTCCATATTAAAAAATAGTGGATGACTGGGGTCATCTCTCTCTGGGAGAACTTGATATTAATCAATCACTCAATATTCCTATCACTTATTATAATTTTGGGATAAAAATTTCAAAATAAAAACAAAAAATTATTATTTAAAAATCAATGTATTATCAAATGTAAACAAATACAACAATGTCAACAGAATGATGTTAATAAAAATGAAGATTCTACTTGAAGAGTTACCCTTCGAAATCATCATCATATCTTTTCTTTTATCAAACCTACATAATAACCACACATCATTATTCATGTGGTCATCCTATTCTACACTAGATATGAATATACAATGTACCTAGAAATCTACAATCATTCTTCAAATCCACCTCCTCTATGATTAGCATATAGAAGTGATCCTCAATTGAGATAAACCCCTAATGAACTTTTCTAGTATGAAATTGATCAAATATAGGAGTAATAAACCAAGGATCCATCTTATGACATAAATATTATAAAATGGTAGGAAAATAGTGTAGAATGAGAATAAGTTAAACCAAATAAACTATAGTGATGACATAATATAATATTTATTCACTATAGATCATTGTCGGAATAACCCTAAGAATATAAAATACATTAATCATAAATTTTAGGAGAACTAGGTTCAACAATTTATTCATCCATCTAGATATTCCTTGGTCAATTACACAATATATTTAGTATATATGATCATTGTGAAACAAGTTCAAGTAAATTTTTAGATAAATGAGAAAGAAATAAAGAATATTTTTATTAAATTAGGTAGAATAAAATTTACAATATAAAATATAACATAAAGATGATAAAAGAAACCTAGATCACACTATTTTATATTATCCCTTTTGGGAATCCTTCTATTTTGGATATTCATTATACTCCTTCATTTCATGGGTGACCTCCTATCATGATACTATTTTCCGTCAATATTATATAATAATGATAATAATGGTATGCATTCCTAAAAAATTCCTTGATTTTGATCATAAATTGATAATTTATAATGATTCCATTTGAAATACACATGAATATATCACAAAAATATTCTCATTAAAACCTCAATAATTAATTTCTAGAATGTTGTCCTAACTAATACCCAATGATATTTTGATATTTAAGTCCCATCTAAGAATCTTCAGATTTAATGTCAAGATGCCTTGAAATTTTTCCACATGTTAGTTATTACATATGAATATGAGCTTCATATGCATCATAATTTATGCTCAATATCATTATAAATATTAGAAAATAACCAATTTTACATTCATGATATTTTACTTTGTTGATTATCTAATGAAATTTTCATTACATATCTTATATATTCCCTAAAACTCACTTATATATCTCTGTGTTTTTCTTTATTTCCCCCTTCTTTTTAATGTGTGTAACGTATTCCCCATAAAAATTTCATATATTATACTACAATATATGAAATTATGTTATCCATCAAATGGATGATCTAGAACATCATATTCAATGGCCAATGACTATTTCTTTTCTTTGGGGAAACTCTTTATGTATCATTCAATATTGTTACATATCATTTTCTTGATGTCACTTTTATAAATTTCTACCTAAATCCTCTTCTACTGCAAAATATCCTTTTTTTGGGATGAATAAGACAAATTACACTATACATTTGTATCCATACTCATTTATATTTATGAAATTTTTCCATATTTCTCTATATTATACTCTTAATAAATTTTAAACATCATGGGGGATACTTTTACACGACATTAAATTGGATCTTGCATAGTCACATTAATTAATTCTATGGTAAAAATTATGAACTTAAATTCTTGAAGCTTCAATATATTTACTCTTATGCATGACCTGAGGCTACAGTAACATACCTATATAATGACTCACATGTATTCAAAAAATTATCTAATTTAGTCACTCCTTGAAAAATGACCTTTATGATTTCTAGAAATGACCCTTATGCATACCAAAACATATCAAAATCCTCTACAAGATAAACATGAACAATCCCAAAATTAATGTTTATCCTTCAAAACTAATTAAAAAATTTAAATTTAACACCACAATTATTAAAAAAATATTATTGACAATGAATTTCAAATATTATAAAATAACTTCATCAGTATTACAATAATTAAAAAAAAAGAATAAAACCAATTAAAATTCATGAATTTATCGATTTTAAAAATTACATCCAATTTATTCCCAAAAACTAAATATCTTTAAATTAAATTTAAAATTATAAACTAGTGGTGATTAAATCACTAAATTGGAAAATTATAAAATAATGGAAATATATTATTTTTTCACCCATGTTAGTTAATTGTGACTATATTAGGGATATTATTTTAATGAAGAAAATAGTAAAATATTCATGCATAAAGTATCTTAAGATACATAAATAATTTTATTAATGAAAGGGAAATGAATGAAATGGTCAATTTGGTTCATTTTGGTATAAATAAAAAAGTGGTGAACATATGCACAAAAACATTAGCCAAACTTGTATCTAAGAAGCATGAGTTGAACCTCAATATTAACCACCTCCCTTGCATTGAGGATTAATAGAAAATATCTTCCCCCATATTAATATAATGTTTAACTTTTTTTCTTATGTCTTATATAGAATTTTCAATTTTTTTTATTTTCAATATGGGAGAAATATTATATAGGTGTAGTTGTAGTTTGTTTTTGGATTAATTATCTAAAAAGAGAGTCTACCTTTACTATGTAGTAATTTTCATAAAGATAATAGGATATTTAATTCAAGATATTGAGATATTAAATGATAGATTGATATTGTTAATGATAATGGGATCTTACAAAAATTCTATAAGCTTATACTACACATTTCAATGTTTATCAACAAGTTTTTTGAGATAACGTTTTAAGGTAAATAGAAAATGAATTCTTACTATCTTATTTTTTATAATGATTATGGATCATATAGGCTTAGAGTGAATTATTTTTTATCTATTTCATTACTGTAATTTTTCACATTGATATTTTTGTTACACAACTTAGGTTTACAAATATCCAAAATGAGAAATTTTTTTGAACCATCACTTCCATTGGTCATGTTTGTTGAAAAAATATGAGATATGTTAAACTTGGAGGTAAATATTTGTAGATGTACTATGTATAATATTTTTTATATAAAATTATATAGAGATTATTTGGATGAAATTTAAATATCCCAAATGTTGTTATGGAGTTCTTTCTACCGAAATAAGAATAATCATGGCATAATGGTGTAACTCATGCCCTGGGGGATGTTATGTAATATTAATCTAATATATCTAAAAGATACAAAATATTAAATATTAATCATTATAATAATAAACTAAAGCTGTATAGTAATAAATTCTTGACTGAAAATATGCATCTAGTGTATCATAATGCATAAATGTCAGTTTTAGTTGATTAAGGGGTATTGAAAATACTAGAGTTGGTTCAATGAGAATAGCCATTAGCCCATCAAAAATATATAGTTTGTTTTTTTAACTTGAATGGTGTTTCATAGTAAAAACCACATGAATATTGGCGGTTGAAATATTATTGGATCACACCTCAAATAGTTGGTCATGTCATAAGAGGTATGATATTTATGGAATTTTCATAGGACTGTAATTAATTTTTTAAAGTGTTTCTAATTATATATTCTACTCAAGTTTCATAGATCTGGTCATTGAATAAATATGTTATTGTAGTGGAAAACAAAAAACTAATAGCTGAGAGTTCTTATGTGAAACACACCATAATTTAGAAAGTCAATTCATGAGGTAATAAATTGAATAGGTTTTTAAATTTTAAATCAATCACATATTTTAAGGGATTTGGTTTGATAATTGAAAACCTAATTGTTTTTTAATGGGTGGTTATAAAGACCCAATTAGTACATGACATGTAAATAATTTTTTGAGAACATATTTGGATGTTCATGCACTTCATATTAGATATATTTAGAAAGATATTAAAAATCAAAATTTAAAGAATCTTTGACATATATGGATGTTTGAGAGAGAACTATCTATTTTGAAAAATTATATTAAGTATATGGACTTAATAGGAAGAGTTAAATCACAATGAAAATATATATGATATATTGGCATCCATTTTTTGTAAAACATTATTCTCAGTGATTATTACGTTATGATATCCTAATAATTATCCTATAAAGAAATGAGTGGATATATAAATAGGGTTTCACCCCTTGATTGATATTTCATCTTTCATAATTCTTTTAATCATCTATCGTGAGTAGTGATATCCAAAATCATGTCAAAAAACAATGGAATATTCTTCATGTACTAGCCTATAGTATTGACCCATGTAAAATCATTAATTATATACATTCATTTTCCATACATGGGTGTTGTGTATGTATAATATTTACAGTCAGAAATATTTTTTTTCAATTTGAGAACAAAATCAGATAGAAAAATAATATATAAATATTCCCTCTTATGATGTATTTAGTCCTTTGTTTATAAAAAACCATTATCATCATGTTACAAAGTTTATCAATCATTTCTTATGAGCATTAAAAGAAAAAACTAGGGTATCCATCTAGATGAGGAGAACTATGAATGCCATGATTAAAAACCACTTCTTTAATTTTTGGTATAATGTAATGGAATAGTGATTTAGGTACCATATCAGAGATATAAGTAGTTATGTAATTATGAAGAGGATTAGAACTATTCACATCAATTTATTGAAAACCAAACTTGTTTTTACTAATAAGTATATCATCTTTCCCAATTTCCTCACAATCAGATATCAAGGATCAATTGGAGAGTGATATTGAGTGTATCCTTTGACTTTACACATTATCTTTAGTCCATTTCAGGAAAAACATAGTGATTGTATTACATTATTTAATAAATTTATTTATTTTCTTTTATAAGATCAATTTTTTCCTTGGTTCAACTTCAAAGTCTATAGATCCTTTTATCTCGTCCAATTACCCCCATTAGAATCAAAATTCCCAACTTCAAAATATGTTTCTGTAATACAAGCTACCTTTTCATTCTTCTTGACATCCTAAAAAATATCACCAAAATCATGTTTCTTCCAATATATAAAGTTTTATGTATATATATATATATATTAAGGTTTATGGGATAGGTCGACCCCCCCAAGAATTATTTTCATTTTTTAGAATTTATGTTCCCCTCCTACATTGGGGGGGTGGGGGTGGTCTTTGACATGGAGAGCATTAGGGAAGCATAAAACCACCCTTAAAATGTTTTAAATGTTTTTTTACTAATTTATATAAACATATATATATATATATATATATATTTCTTCCTCAATTATAATTGAATAATAAAATGATATTTTGAGATAGTTCAAAATATTCCATTTAATTTATTTCTATTTAATTTATTTTACCTTAATAAAAATTAAATGAGCATAATAATATTCTTCTTTATAATTATTTATTGTCCCCTTTGGCATGTTATCAACCATAAAAAAACTTATTTACATGAACTCTCAATCATTATAACTAGAACTTTACCATTGATAAATAAATTTATAAACAAAATAAAAATAATATTTATAAATTAGTGTGGCCATTCTCACACCACTTGAAGCAACTTGGTGTAGTTAATATGATAGTGTCAGATTATCATATAATATTTTTTCAATTAAACAGAAGGAATTTTTCACAAGTCCATCAATAGAATAATGAAACATATTTTATTATTAATCATTTAATTAAAATATAAACCTTGAGTAATTAATTTCAGATTTAATTTGTGTTTATCATTGAATTTTTTGACCTGATAATCGATCATAAAAATATTATTATTACCTCATGATAAAAAATGAAAATTACATTCTTTATATTCAATATCATTCAAAAAAGATATAATCCTTATTCTTAATTTCTTAATACCGGTATGAGGGAATCATGTTCATTAGAAAATTATTTCTTCATGACATTTCAAAATCCATTCCTTTCTCTCTCTAGAAAATGGAGAGATGTGAGACTATTATATTTAATTTTATCTCTAGGTCTTGAGAATATAATTATATGAAATGATAATTATCTATCAATTGAATGAAATATTTTAATTTTTGTAAAGTGGTTTTAAAAAATAAACTTATGTTCTTTTCTTTTATCATTACTTGAATATAAACCTCATGTCAAATCCATAAAAAAATATTATCTTCTGTGACATGTATTGATCTATTTTAATTTAATTTCATTTAATATTATTTCTATATTTAAATTTTATTAAAAATAAATTTATTAAATTAGTAACTTGATTCAAATCCTCCCATATATATTATTTAACAAAAAAAATAAATTACATTCATTCAATAAAATAAATACCATATAAAATTAACTTGGGAATAAATTTTTTTTTTATTCAGATACCTTATAATAAAATATAAAAATATATATTATCACATATTATTAATAAATAATTATGATTTTTATTCATTATATTAATAAAAAATAGTTCAATTCAAATAAGTAATTCTTGTCATGATTGTTTTTTTGATTGAATTTATGATCAATATAACTTAAATAAACATCATTCCAAATTCATGGGATAAATTTATTCATAAAATTCAATTTAGTTAAATCTATTGAGCTTCTAAAAAACAAATTATATGGACCTCTAAATCACATAATTTTTGGAAATATATCTAACCCAAACAAAAATTGGTATATGAAAACATATCAAGGACACTCTATAGAAAATAAAAAGTCATAACAAAAATAACTGAAATAATTCATACAAATACTTTTGGTAATATGATACTTTTATAAATTGGTATTTCATCAATATATATGAATACATATTTTATCATCTATTCTACTTGATTTATATTAATTTTAAAATCTGATATAAACATATCTATAAAACTCCATGTTCATGTATTTTAGTTTAATTCTTTTATCACAATAAAAGGGCCAAACATTCCTTATTATATGACTTAGAAGTAAAAAAATCTATCCTCACCATTTAATACATTACATCCCAGTCATTTTGCATATGACTCAAGAAAAATTTCTAGGAGTAAATACACCAAGATTTTCAACATTCATCCAAGTAATTTAGTAATGATATACATTGATAACAATTTTAAGTCCAATGATAAACACACACAAATAAATTAGAACATAATATGAGAAAATAATTATATTTTTTTATTATTAGAGGTTCAGTTATCATGAAATCAATTCAATGAGATTAATATGCAAGAATAATCCTTGGATGAATCATCAATGCTTATAATCCACCAACACCATATTTTCAGATACTATTTGTGTACCATCAAATTGATATATCTAGACATTGTGAATGGTTTTAATAATATTATCTTGGAATATATAGGTTCTCAATACAACAATTATTATATATAATCCATTTTTATGATCAATAATCTTATTATATTATCACATATATCATATAGAAATAAATTCAATACATGAAAATTATAGAACATGTATAAACTAAATCAATGGTCTGGTAATCAAATGTCCTTGATAAATTTCACTCTAGGGAAAAAAATTTAACTCTCAACACATATCTAAAGAATGAAGGATCTTTATTTATTTTACATCATGGTATTTTAAAGGTAATTCTCCCCTATAACATATTTTTTTATTAGTTTTATCATTTTATAAACTTATTGGATTCACATAAACTTCTAAATCATCGATGAAATTATTTATTAGTTTCTTTAATGTGTTCTCAATGTCATATAATCTTGATTTATTATTAGATAACTCTCCTTTATTATAAAATAATTATAAAGTTATTTATTGATAATATAATATTTATATAGTTGAGAATTTATAATCTTGAGTTACTCAACACACTCTACATATATTACTTTAAAGTAATATTCATTATTTTCTATTTTTTTTACCTTCATACGACACTTCGTATATCTTTTAGAATGGTATTTTAACTATGTAATTTTTATAAATATGATTTCATCATATGAGTTATATATCCTTAATTATATTTTTTATCATCACATTATGATAAATTTTTATTTCCATCATTTCATTATCATCTTCCTTCAATTCAACTTGAGCCAAAAACATTCTTCAATTTTTATTAACTTCTTATCTTTATGATTCATATAAATCAGTTTTTGTTCAAATATTTTCACATTTATTAATAAGTAGAGATATTTTGTTATTAAAATACCACTTTATCCCTTTAAATACTTATTTTCATTACTTATAATTATAATAATTTATAATATTTTTCATTGGACCATACACTTCTTGATGTTATTTGATAGAATCATCACCCTCTATTACATTAAGTATTTTATTAGGAAAATTATTTTAAAAAATATTCAATACCACCACATGTATAAAATTTTTAATATAATTTTCCACAATATTTTCCATTATCATTATTCATTTTATTTTAAAAAATAACATTATATAGTATTCTCATATTTTTTATCTTTTGAAACATTAATAGAAAAATATTTCTATTTATACTTGAGTTTATTTTTTTGTATTTCCATGGATGAAATCCCCATTCCCTTTTATATATTCTTCTTGAATATAGAAAAATTATGCATCTATTTTTTAATTATAATTTTATGTAATAGGAAGTTAATTAAAAACCTTCTGTTCTAATACAAATATTTTATCACAAAACATTTTACAAAGAATTTTGAATAGTTTTTTGAAATTAACTGTATCTTATATAGTTTCTCCAAAATATATGAGGTTTTCGATGATCTCATTAAATATTATTAAAAATTCAATAATATATCCATCAACATTCATATTCACTGAAGTGCCCAGATCAGTGTGAATCACTGAGAGGGGGAGGGGGTGAATCAGTGATCCCTTAAAACTTTTTACTAATTGATTCTTATCAATTAAACCTCTATGGCTGGTTAAAGCCTTGATCCACTCTTCTTGTATCTCTCAACCTTTCCCGGATAATGCAGTAATGAAAAGGCACAGGACACAAGGATTTACAAGGTTCGGCACCAAAGGCCTACATCCTTGCCATGCTCTCCCAGCATGGATTCTCCCATTATAATCGGTTAGTATTACAATGGTCGATACAGAGTCCCACTGTATCTCTCCTGAGTCCCACAGGAGGGTCTTTATACTGCGTCACACAGTGTTACCAGAGTCCCACTGGCCTGCTCCAGAATCCCACTGGAGACTTCCTCCACCCTGAGTCTCACAGGGGTCTTCTCCTGGCTCCTCGAGTCACACGAGTAGCTCTTCTTCTTGTTCAGCTCTTCAAGTATCTTCAGCAGCCTGGGATAAAGGCTGCTGGCCTTGCTCGGTACCTCTGATCACTTGTGATGATCAGGTCTTCTCGTCTTGCTCGGGCTTTATCACCTTCTTCTAAGGATGACCCGACTTCTCTCCAACTACTGAATACTCAGACAAATAATATCTTTAACTTCAGTCTGGTCCAGTCTCACACCAATTCAACTTCATGCACTGAATGCATGGAAACTCTGATTCCTCAAGATCTTCTGGTCTTGGACAACTCAGATGCACACCACTGATTTAGCACTGTTCACGTGTGCACGTGCATGCATGCATGCATGCACTCTCCTCTTTCCTTGGTGTGATAAACCCACTAAGGGTGTAGTCAATTTTAAGCACACACCTTCACTGAACAACACACACTTTATTCTCTTTTGATTACACACATAAAGTGTGTTTTACTTTAGTGTGGGAGTCTTCCACTTCTTCTAAGTGTATACACTTCACTTAGTGCACACACACTAGGTTCGGCCTTCTTGTCTCTTTGCACACAAAACTTCTTCACTTTGGCACACACTTTGAGCTTGGCCTTCACACTTCTTGTTGCACACCCTTAAATGGCCGTAGGGTGTTCCTCTTCAATTTGCACACACACACACTCAAATGAGGTGTGGTATTCAATTCACCCACATAAGGCTACGACCTATTCAATTCTAACACACACACAAAGTGTGGTCTTCCCTTGGTGCACACAAGGCACTAAGGCCTCGGCCTTCTATTCTTTTGCACACACACAAATGTGGTGGCCTTCCTCCTTATGCACACACACAGCCACGGCCTTCCTTCTCACTTTGCACACACAAGGCATGCAAGCCTCGGGTCCCCTTCTTGTTTAGCACAAGGCAGTGCCTTGGCCTTCCACTGCCTTTGCACACACTGCCCGAACTCCACCTTCAAAATAGGCGCGCAAGTGGTGCGGCCTTCTACTCACTTAAAACACCACGTTGGGTGTGGGTGTCACTGGCCGCGCAAGTGCACAAGGGGCACAAGGCAGCACACCTCACTGCCTTCTTCAAAAGCACAAGCACAAGGTGCAAGGGCCACTGCCGCGCAAACACCTCCTGCCACGCAAGTCTGCGGACAGAGAGGGATGCAACCTTGGGCGCGCAAGAATGCGGCCTCGGGTTCTTCCTGTCGCGCAAGGGAGTAGGCGCGCAGGGAACTCCTCCTCCTCCTTCACCTCTTTCGCGCAAGAGATGTGCGAAAGGAACCTCACGAAGCAAGAGTTGCTCCGGACTTCACTGCCGCGCAGGGGGCGCGCAAAGCTTCGACTTCGCGAGGCAGAGCACTCGCGGGTCTTCCAAGTTTTTCAGCAGCATTTCAGCAAGCAAAATGAGAGCACGAGATCTCCTTATATAGGCGATGAGAGCCTCTTCCATCCGCGTGAGATATTTTTAATCTCCCGAAGATTTCGGGATTTCAAGATTTCCTTAAATCTTGTTTTCTTTCTGTTTCCACGCGGGTACACTTCCATTTTCTTTCCTCCTCGTGCATGCGATTTAGAACGCATGCACGGCCTCCTTTTTGGCCATCCCATGCACAGAAATAATCCTCATGGCCTCGGCAACTTTGTTTGCTTCGGCCGGACCTCAAATTCCCCATCCAACGTTTGTATGCATATTTTATTGCATGTGAACATTCAGTAGGGCCAGACGAGCATGAGGGTGTCTTCGGCTTCGAGAGAGATGGCCGGAATCTCAAAAACCATGCTCGGGATGCCTCTGGTTCAGCGGCTGCTCGCGGGAGACTTCGGCTCGAGTTTGAGGAAGGAGATGAGCCGGGAGCCGTTGGATCAGATCTTCAACGGCCGCGATCAGATCATCGCCGCGGAGATGAATCGTGCGGCGTGGATCGGGTGCGCGATGAGACGGACGGCCAGGATTCGCTCCGGGTGAAAAATGCGCGTCCCACATCGAAACCTTCCGCGGATTTTCCGCGGTTTATTACCCTTCCGCTGCCGCCATATGCTCAGTTGAACTTCCTCCCTCACGGTGCCGCCCCGCACCGTGTTCTCCCTGCGGGCGCGCTCTGCGCCCACTCTGCTCCTCGCGGGCACGCTTCTAGCGCCCACTATGCTCCCTGCGGGCGCGCCACTGGCGCCCACTATGCACACTGCGCTCCTCTGGGCGTGCCCCTGGCGCCCATGCGGTGTCTTGCGGTGCGCCCTGCCGCCCTGGCTCGCCCCACGGGTTCCCCCATGGGCGTGGTGACCTGGTTCCCACATGTGCCTTGGGTTGAACCCTTAAGGCTGGCCCTTGAGGTTGGCATATTTTTTGCTTGAATATACACTAAGTATACAAAGTACTTAAGTGTAAAATGCCAAATGCCCTTTCTCCTCTAAGCCATTTCTTCTCTCTTCTTCTTAGGAATTCAAGCATTAATCTTCTTCATTAGAATTCCTCCATTCTTCTTCAACATATGATCAACATTTAAGAATGGAATTCCCGAAGGTTTCTTCATCTTCAACCGAGCTCCTGAATCAAATATTTCTTCAATAAACTTCATTGATCCAATCAGGGATCAATTGGGACATCTTCTGATTCACATGCACTAAGTGATAGTGCATGGACTTCATTAAACCACTTCATCCACTTAGAAGTAGTGAATGGATCATCTTTCTTCTTCAACTCCTCATGCATTGTCACTACAATGCATGGTCTTCTAATCATGTTGTGACATTGTATCCAGTTGATACAAGTTCTTGGAACTTTAAGAGCAGCTCAACAATCGTCTGATTTAATGATGCTCCATCATCATTCATTCTTCAAGTGGTGTAACTTAGTATCATATTGATACAAGTATTGAAACATTAAGATCAGTTCTACAATCGTCTGATATTCATAGAGAATGTTTCAACCACAACATCCTATGTCACTTAGTGAATCTCCTAAGTGACATGTCTCTAAATACCATGGCCATTCTCCTTCACCACAAACACCATCACAACCTTTGGCATTCACATCTTGACAATTCTTGACATCCATTCATTCCAAGACAACTTCATGCCTCATTGACAACAAATGCAACACATTTCACTTCAATCTCCCCCTTTGTATTTTTTGTCAATACACTCCTTTAGCACATATGAATGGGTCAATATGTGTGCCAATATTTTCTCCCCCTTATTGGCAATCAAATGTAAAGGTGTGGTGTGGTTCTCTTTCAAAAATATCTTCCTCCCTTTGAAAAGTATTTTCTTGAAAAACACTGAGAGAGGGATGATGCCACATGTTCTTCTTTAGCAAAGAACCTTTAGTAAATCAACTCTAAGTCTACTTGGGCTAACCCGGTGTAGAAAACAAGAGTGATATAACCAAGGAACTCAATGCTGTCCAAAATTCACTGTACATGTGAGATCATGCTTCAGGGGTTTGAAATTTTTCAGATATATCAATGAATTGCTAAATCCTGCACATACTTCACAAAACACATTAGAATGTTCAGGTGCAAAGATAAAGCTCCCCCTTTCATCTACTTTCTCAAGATGATATTAATTTCAGAACATCATCTTCTCCAGATTGGCTCCCCCTCAAGGGGTGCACTCCATTCTGTCCAAACCATCCTCCAGCTGAGAATGATCATCATCTTCAATTCCCTGAAATGTTAGCACATGTATATACCAAGAGTATAAGGGAATAAGATGGAACCTCCTTGGTTCATCAATGTGAACAACAAGGTTGAGAAGATTCTATCAACCGAGATGTCCCATTTTCACCAGTCTTCACACTTGCACATTTGATCTTCATTGATGATTGTGCTGGTGTGGTTCTCAAAACATCTTCATGTGAAATCTTATTCTTCCCTTTTGCCTTAGCAATTGCCAGAACTTCATCTTCAGCTCTTTGTAGATCTTTGGCAAGTTGCAACTGATTTGGCCATATGACTAGTAAATCTCTTGGAAGAGTGGCCTCAGTTTTGGAAATTCCACATGGTTCTTTTGATGCTGTTAAGCTACCTTTCTTAGGCAACTTATTTTCAACCAATCCCTTCTGCTTCTTCTGGATTGATTGTCTGTTTGAGTCCAGTCTGCTTCTATTGAATTTCATGGATTCTTTACAAAGATCCATGATATGTCCTTTCTTTCCACAGTAGAAGCATTTCTTGGTGGTCCTTCTGGATGCATCACCCTTCTTGGACTCAGACTCCAAGGACTTCTCTTCATTCTTCAAACTCTTCTTGGGAGCATCTTCCACTTTCTTCTGCTTGCTTCCCAAGGAATCCTTTTGAGCCAGGTTCTGTGATCTTTTCTTCTTTTGACCTCTGGATACAGTTAGAGACTGACATGTATCTTTTTGACCACTTTTGCAAACATCCCAGATGTTGTCAAGAAATCCAAATCTGTTAGCAGTAAACAGATGTCTCTGGACCTGTGGATGCTGCTTCTTTTCTTCTGGCTTGCTCCCCCTTGGCATGGGCTTCCTTTGTGCTTTGACATTCAGTGGATTGTACCAACAATCCTTTGCACAGTTCCCATACTTATTACAACACCAACACTGCCCCACAAATCTTGATCTCTTCAGTACTTCTGATTGTTGGGTACTTTTCTTGACCTGTTGTGCTGTTTCAGGAGAGCTCTGCTTCTTTACTGTCTTCATCCATATTTGTTTGGAATTATTCTTCCATCCTGCACCTTTTGTGGAAACACAATTAGAAGCATCAGTACAAGATGGTATGGATGGTACCTTCTTTCTAGAAGATGTTGCACTTTTATTAGAGGATGTCTTTCTCTTAGAATCATTCTGCTCAAAGCACACTTGTGTAGCAACATTTCTCCTTTCAGCTGACTGGGAGGCTTGGGCTTTGGGTGATTGCAGATTTTTCAATATCACCTCCAGTTCAAAGCATTTCATGTTGAGGGAGTTCTTCTCATCCTCAACCAATCTTAGCCTACCTTCCCAATTCTGTTTCAGCTGTTCCATCTGGTCATCATGCACCTTCTTTATTTCATGCAATGAGTTGTCAAGATCCTTCACCATTTTGACTTTGTCTTTGAGTTGAGCATCTCTGACATTCATTGACACTTTATGCCTCTTTTCCAGTGCATGGAAAACATCTTTGACTAATATCATAAAGAATTCTTTCTCAGAAAGGCTTCTTTGCAATTCTTCAGTAGTGTCTTCATATCTTTCATTGCAAAGAGAAACTGTTTCATCTTTAGCCTTCACCAGCTTTCTGAGAGTGTTGGTTATTCCAACCCTTTTTGCCAATTGATCTTTCATTGCATTGGCTTCTTCTTCTAGCTGTAATTTTTCTTCTTGAAGATCAAGGATGCCAGTAGTAATACACATTGCCACTTCCTTGGGGACAGTCTTCTGAAGATATTCGATTGCACTTTGAAGATCTTTCATTGTTCCAACTTCATCACAGCTAGGACAGGCTTTCTTCATCTTCTTGGCCTGTTTCTTCTTTCTATTTTTCTGAGTCTTGGCAGATATCTCCATTTGAGGCTGGTCGCTCATTTCCTCAAATCTGCACTTCATAAAGACTCCCTTGGATCTTTTAGAGGTAACCTCCCTCTGATACCAATTGAAGTGCCCAGATCAGTGTGAATCACTGAGAGGGGGAGGGGGTGAATCAGTGATCCCTTAAAACTTTTTACTAATTGATTCTTATCAATTAAACCTCTATGGCTGGTTAAAGCCTCGATCCACTCTTCTTGTATCTCTCAACCTTTCCCGGATAATGCAGTAATGAAAAGGCACAGGACACAAGGATTTACAAGGTTCGGCACCAAAGGCCTACATCCTTGCCATGCTCTCCCAGCATGGATTCTCCCATTATAATCGGTTAGTATTACAATGGTCGATACAGAGTCCCACTGTATCTCTCCTGAGTCCCACAGGAGGGTCTTTATACTGCGTCACACAGTGTTACCAGAGTCCCACTGGCCTGCTCCAGAATCCCACTGGAGACTTCCTCCACCCTGAGTCTCACAGGGGTCTTCTCCTGGCTCCTCGAGTCACACGAGTAGCTCTTCTTCTTGTTCAGCTCTTCAAGTATCTTCAGCAGCCTGGGATAAAGGCTGCTGGCCTTGCTCGGTACCTCTGATCACTTGTGATGATCAGGTCTTCTCGTCTTGCTCGGGCTTTATCACCTTCTTCTAAGGATGACCCGGCTTCTCTCCAACTACTGAATACTCAGACAAATAATATCTTTAACTTCAGTCTGGTCCAGTCTCACACCAATTCAACTTCATGCACTGAATGCATGGAAACTCTGATTCCTCAAGATCTTCTGGTCTTGGACAACTCAGATGCACACCACTGATTTAGCACTGTTCACGTGTGCACGTGCATGCATGCATGCATGCACTCTCCTCTTTCCTTGGTGTGATAAACCCACTAAGGGTGTAGTCAATTTTAAGCACACACCTTCACTGAACAACACACACTTTATTCTCTTTTGATTACACACATAAAGTGTGTTTTACTTTAGTGTGGGAGTCTTCCACTTCTTCTAAGTGTATACACTTCACTTAGTGCACACACACTAGGTTCGGCCTTCTTGTCTCTTTGCACACAAAACTTCTTCACTTTGGCACACACTTTGAGCTTGGCCTTCACACTTCTTGTTGCACACCCTTAAATGGCCGTAGGGTGTTCCTCTTCAATTTGCACACACACACACTCAAATGAGGTGTGGTCTTCAATTCACCCACACAAGGCTACGACCTATTCAATTCTAACACACACACAAAGTGTGGTCTTCCCTTGGTGCACACAAGGCACTAAGGCCTCGGACTTCTATTCTTTTGCACACACACAAATGTGGTGGCCTTCCTCCTTATGCACACACACAGCCACGACCTTCCTTCTCACTTTGCACACACAAGGCATGCAAGCCTCGGGTCCCCTTCTTGTTTAGCACAAGGCAGTGCCTTGGCCTTCCACTGCCTTTGCACACACTGCCCGAACTCCACCTTCAAAATAGGCGCGCAAGTGGTGCGGCCTTCTACTCACTTAAAACACCACGTTGGGTGTGGGTGTCACTGGCCGCGCAAGTGCACAAGGGGCACAAGGCAGCACACCTCACTGCCTTCTTCAAAAGCACACGCACAAGGTGCAAGGGCCACTGCCGCGCAAACACCTCCTGCCACGCAAGTCTGCGGACAGAGAGGGATGCAACCTTGGGCGCGCAAGAATGCGGCCTCGGGTTCTTCCTGTCGCGCAAGGGAGTAGGCGCGCAGGGAACTCCTCCTCCTCCTTCACCTCTTTCGCGCAAGAGATGTGCGAAAGGAACCTCACGAAGCAAGAGTTGCTCCGGACTTCACTGCCGCGCAGGGGGCGCGCAAAGCTTCGACTTCGCGAGGCAGAGCACTCGCGGGTCTTCCAAGTTTTTCAGCAGCGTTTCAGCAAGCAAAATGAGAGCACAGGCTCTCCTTATATAGGCGATGAGAGCCTCTTCCATCCGCGTGAGATATTTTTAATCTCCCGAAGATTTCGGGATTTCAAGATTTCCTTAAATCTTGTTTTCTTTCTGTTTCCACGCGGGTACACTTCCATTTTCTTTCCTCCTCATGCATGCGATTTAGAACGCATGCACGGCCTCCTTTTTGTCCATCCCATGCACAGAAATAATCCTCATGGCCTCGGCAACTTTGTTTGCTTCGGCCGAACCTCAAATTCCCCATCCAACGTTTGTATGCATATTTTATTGCATGTGAACATTCAGTAGGGCCAGACGAGCATGAGGGTGTCTTCGGCTTCGAGAGAGATGGCCGGAATCTCAAAAACCATGCTCGGGATGCCTCTGGTTCAGCGGCTGCTCGCGGGAGACTTCGGCTCGAGTTTGAGGAAGGAGATGAGCCGGGAGCCGTTGGATCAGATCTTCAACGGCCGCGATCAGATCATCGCCGCGGAGATGAATCGTGCGGCGTGGATCGGGCGCGTGATGAGACGGACGGCCAGGATTCGCTCCGGGTGAAAAATGCGCGTCCCACATCGAAACCTTCCGCGGATTTTCCGCGGTTTATTACCCTGCCGCTGCCGCCATATGCTCAGTTGAACTTCCTCCCTCACGGTGCCGCCCCGCACCGTGTTCTCCCTGCGGGCGCGCTCTGCGCCCACTCTGCTCCTCGCGGGCACGCTTCTAGCGCCCACTATGCTCCCTGCGGGCGCGCCACTGGCGCCCACTATGCACACTGCGCTCCTCCGGGCGTGCCCCTGGCGCCCATGCGGTGTCTTGCGGTGCGCCCTGCCGCCCTGGCTCGCCCCACGGGTTCCCCCATGGGCGTGGTGACCTGGTTCCCACATGTGCCTTGGGTTGAACCCTTAAGGCTGGCCCTTGAGGTTGGCATATTTTTTGCTTGAATATACACTAAGTATACAAAGTACTTAAGTGTAAAATGCCAAATTCCCTTTCTCCTCTAAGCCATTTCTTCTCTCTTCTTCTTAGGAATTCAAGCATTAATCTTCTTCATTAGAATTCCTCCATTCTTCTTCAACATATGATCAACATTTAAGAATGGAATTCCCGAAGGTTTCTTCATCTTCAACCGAGCTCCTGAATCAAATATTTCTTCAATAAACTTCATTGATCCAATCAGGGATCAATTGGGACATCTTCTGATTCACATGCACTAAGTGATAGTGCATGGACTTCATTAAACCACTTCATCCACTTAGAAGTAGTGAATGGATCATCTTGCTTCTTCAACTCCTCATGCATTGTCACTACAATGCATGGTCTTCTAATCATGTTGTGACATTGTATCCAGTTGATACAAGTTCTTGGAACTTTAAGAGCAGCTCAACAATCGTCTGATTTAATGATGCTCCATCATCATTCATTCTTCAAGTGGTGTAACTTAGTATCATATTGATACAAGTATTGAAACATTAAGATCAGTTCTACAATCGTCTGATATTCATAGAGAATGTTTCAACCACAACATCCTATGTCACTTAGTGAATCTCCTAAGTGACATGTCTCTAAATACCATGGCCATTCTCCTTCACCACAAACACCATCACAACCTTTGGCATTCACATCTTGACAATTCTTGACATCCATTCATTCCAAGACAACTTCATGCCTCATTGACAACAAATGCAACACATTGCACTTCATTCACATATTCAAACACCCCACCCCAAATTTTGTTTTTAAATTCTTCATCTTTTAATTTCCATATAAATATACTCAATATTATACAATATTTCATTAGTAGTATTTAATTAAATCAATTGCTTAAACAATTTCTTAGAGAGTGTTGAAATAATTATATTCCTATAATTTTCATCATATTGAATTTTCTTTTTAATGATAGTTTTCATAATTGTTTTGTTTTTAAAAATTGAAATCATAACAAAGTAAGTATCAAGAACACCCATATTTAAATAAAAAAGTTAGGGTTTTAACCAATTCTTATTGGACTAACACTTTTCCCCCATAGATGGACATATCAATAATTTTTTGAAAATTATAATTACATACATTTCATAATGAAAAATATGTACCCAAATAGGAAATATATAAAGTAAAATTTAGATATGGTTGAGAAATATCTAATATTTGAAAAACAAAATTTTTCCTCTACCAATAAATCTAAAACAATGATAAATTCTACCATAAGAACAAATTAACTTCACTGATAAAAAATTAAGATCCCTAATAATATATATAAGAAAATCTAATATGGGGGGTTGATTTACTATTTTGAATTTTGAAAAAACTTTCCCCAACATAACCCTTATAATTATTAGGGTGAATAGATTTAGTTCCACAACATTATGTCAAAGACACTATAATAAATAACAAAAAGATAATAGTTGTTACATAATATTTTTATGTGGTTTATCTTCATATTTGAATAAATTAATTATTATAGTGTATAGTAATATATGTGGTAAACTTTATCCATATAATTAATTCATAATGTTACAACAAGATACATTTGATCCTTCAACCCTTACATTGAAAATGGAATTAAAAACTTGTATGCAAGAATTCATCCTAAGTCATAAGAATTCATTTTTCCTCTTATATTTGTGGTGTTCCACAATTTGAAAAATAAAATCCAATTTAGAAACTATAATTACTCATCCATAAATAGGTAGATTTTATTTTTGAATTAATAACTCAATTGATATTAGAAAAATTTATAATTAGACTTCTATTTTCTTTAACCCGATCATGAAAATGTTGGTGAAATAATGGATTTAAGATATAAATATTACTTAACCTTATTAATCATCATTATACATATAGGTTATCCTTTTTATTTAGTTTCATTTAAATCAGTATCCTCTTATCAACTATCTCCTAAAAAATTAGTGGTATGATATAACAAGGATTCTCTCTTAGAAATAATAATAATTTATTATAGTTAAATCTTATTTTATAATATTAAATAAAATATATAATATTATATATAAATTATATTGAAATTTCATGAATAATATTATCTATAATAACTAAATAGTTTGGAAACTAATATCTATAAATTATTCTTTAATATATTATTTAAATTGAGAAATTATATTTGCATGACTCTCTAAGGTAAAAAATTCTATTTAATTCATATTTTAATTCACATAAAACCAAATAAGAATATTATAAACCCTCTAAATGTTTCAGTATATATATTGAATTTTTATAATGAAAATAATAAAAGGTATAAGTATTATGATTCCATAAATAATTAATTACTTTCCAATTTAATTTTTATTTCATTTCATGGAAAATTCTTTTTAATTATGTTCAGAGGGAACCATTACATGGTTAAAAAGACCAAATTTCACGTTCTTATGGCCTAGAGGAACAATGACATAATTAAGTGACATAATTCCCCAAACTACAGGAGCCACTTCCTACTTACCTTCCATTCACATGTGTTAGCAAGGGACCAATATTGTGTCCATTTCCCTACCATTCCTTCTTCGATATATTTCATGCTCTTATAACCATTCATTGATACAAACTAATAGTCACCCCATTATAGATCCCTCTATGATATCTTCTTTCCTACATGACCCTTCCAGTGACCCCCATCACAGAATCTTGCACTCCACCATGTCTATATCTACTCCTGTATAATGATTGTAGTACTAGATTATGGTGGCCCATATCCCTAGTGATTGATTGCCAAATACATGTCTTATAAGACCCGTTTTTAAAAATTCAACCACTACTATTTTACCCCACTATATTAATGATATAGTGAATGAACACTACATGACTGCCTAGATGAAACTTTATCTTTCCCATAAAATATTACATATTCTATATGTAAATTTTAACTCGTTGTTATGATAAAACACAAAATATCAATTAACTACTAAAAAACATTCTGCAACACTTACATAAACTATGAAAACACATATTCACTATTATTAACATTCCACCAAAACATATTCCATTATAATTAAATACAATATACATAGATAAATAACCACATCATTTTTATGAAATCTTACAAATTATGTACTCGTAATTATTTAACCATAGTAACTTCTATTTAATAGTTTCATAAAATTTAGAAACATAATTTCAGAAACACCTTATACACTATAATCATAACGTGTAACTTTTATCATCAAGGTCCATTGGTAGAATATTTCTTACCTATATTCTAATTTGTTTTGTGTAGATTGATATATCTTTAGATAATTATATAATGATCCTATATGAATTAATTTTTGACCTTCTAATCATCACCGTTTTGATCCTCTACGTATGGATATAATGATCCTGCAAGAATTACCATGTGGTTTATACTTTACATTATCATATTAATTCCATAATTATATATTCATACATATATTTCATAAGTGTATGTGTATTGAAATGTGTATATATAGTTAAAACTTCATGACAATGTTTCACTACAATATCCCTATACATAATTAATTTCATCGATGAAATTCCAAAAATTATTACACTGTTTATTGAAAATGTGTATTATTAAAAAAATTATTTCATTAATCATTGAATACTATAAACATCCATTGGAGCATTAATTTTCATTTAGTATATTTATAGGAACTTCAATATTGATGATAGAAAATGAATATCAACGACAAATGTTTTCATAGATATCTCAATATTTACTATTTATAAAAAAAATGTATATATGAATTGAATATTAATATAGGTAAATGTATCATATAATAATATATATCAAAATTTTCAACCAAAATAATTAAGAAATCAATGATTTATATTATCACTAAACATTACTGAGACTCCATCAGAATAGAAAAGATTATCAACAATGAATCTCCACACTCATCTCCGATAGGCTAGGGTTAAATACTAGAATCATGGGTATAATAAACAATAATGGAATGCATTACCATAAAATAAGAATAAAACCCTAAATAAAAAGTCAAAAAGAAAAATTAATAATATGAATAAATAAAATTATAAGACATTCTTTTTGACCATATTCTATCTTGAATGATTTCTCTCAAAATAACTCATGGGTTTCTTCTACATATAGATTTATCTTCTACCACATTCTATAGTGATGCTCATGATTATTATCTCATATATATATACATCACATTATTCCTCCTTATGTTACATTAGGTCAAAAATCTTACCATTCATATTGAGGTTTCTGACCCTATATGTGATGTTATTTATTGAGGTTTCTCCATCTGGTATTATTATTCAACCCTTCAGTTTATTGAGTTATTCAAAATTATTTCTTTGTCATCTTCATTATCACATGGTTGTATAGAAAATATCATTCAATTACTTTAACTATTTATTTCCTACATTGATATTAATGCTTATTTATTTAATAATTTTTTCAATCTTGATGTTTCTTTATTATTTCTATTTCTTGATTTTCCATATTGATATTTTTATTCATTGTATCTAACCCTTTATTGATAGTCCAACTAGTGTTTCACTATTTCAAAACCTCTATAGTGTTATCTGTTATTTTGGTGATTTTTTTCTGAAATCTATTTACCTATATTGTATCCCTCATGGGTTAATTATTGGAAATATCAAATCCCTTTAATTGTATAGCTTTATCCATAGATTATGTGTAATCTTGGTTTCTTTAGGAATATTAATAGATCATTTCTCTCATCTCTTCAGTGGAAAAGATAAATTTTTTTCCATGACACTGGTTAGTTTTATTGTTAACATTTTCATGTGCCTTTAGTTTGGATACAATATCAATATAATGGGTGGTAGTATAGTGAAAATAATAATACTTTCAAAGGATAGTGGAGTTCCATCAAGTAGTTTGTCCAATTTTGGTGGTGAGGATATTCAATGGCATGTTTCTCCTAAGGCAGTCATCCTATCTAGTGTACATCATCGTTGAAATTCATATTATTTTTTATTTATTAAAGGAATTTATTTCAAGTCATTTACTAGTGGTATTTCAGTTATATAGTGTTTTGTTAGGTACAATAGTGTGTTCTAGTTTCAATGGTGGTATTTTCATCTCAATTGGATATTTTCATGTTGATGTCATGTGAGAAACTATAATTGATTTTTATTCATTAGAACATCACATAAGGGACCAAAGTGATGCACGACTTCAAAAATAGAGCTTTAAATGATTTTATAAATAGTTTCACATGTCCCCACTTTAAATTTTTTCTACATATCCTTATTTTGAGTTTATCTCTAAGTGATCCTTAAATTGTTTCCTTGATCTTGGACTCGCCAATGTTTTCCTCCAATAATTTTTGTATTCCATTCATGATTTACATCTTATATTATTTAATGAAAACATAAAAATGAATGTTTAAATAATTAATTAATCAATAAAATAATGTATAATTTATTAACATTAATGAATTTCATATAAAAATAAAAACCCCTAGTAGTAAAAATAATCACCAATTAATTAAATTCAAATTTTCCTAAAATAAAAAAATTATAAAAACTATTACTCTAATATATATTCTCAAAAAAATTACTATTAATTACAACCTAATGATGAATAATATATACACACATATATGTATATATATATATATGTGTTGGTTTATGTATATGAATATTAATAGCTTCCTCCCCAGAAACCATTATTTTCAAAAGTAAATAGATTATATCAATGAACCCCAGAATGAAATAGATCATATATGGTAATACATACATTCTTAATGATATTACCTACATTATTTTAAAATAATATCATGTAAACTATCCCATAACACATAAATTTATAGTGTAACTCACACCATTAAAAAATATTAAAAAATGTTACATAAAAACTAACAAATAGTGATTTCCTTACCAAAAGTATCAATAACTAATGTCTATAGACACTCATTCATTTTAAAGCATTCCTCACAATACATACAATAAAACATGTCATCACTCATTCAAGATCATCAACACATATGAGAAAATCATGTATAAGATAGTAATAAACCATCAAATAACAACACTATCTAGATGTTTAGTCACACATGATACAAAAAAATAGATGTTTCTATACTTAAGTAGAGAATAAAAAAAATATATCATTTGAATAATAAAGTGATATAGTAGAACACTAAAAAGTCATAAATCCATGTAAGGTAAAACTATACCATATATAACTATAATACATATAAGCCATCAAGAATGGTATACTTCATAAAATTATTACATTAGGTAATAAAATTACATTCTTCCATATATCATAGTTACCAAAACAAGATAAAAAGGATCTTCTGTACCAAATTTTGTTTTTTACAATCATTTTCTATGATTATTAAAACGTTATCACCCACACTAAACCAAAAATAAAATAGAATGAATCATCCATAAAAATTATCATAATACAACATTGGGTTATTCTCCCTCTTATATACCACATTTAGTAATAAACCTTCAACAATATAATATCTAATGTCCAACCCATTGAAATAATATATATAACACTCAACCATTAGAAATAAAACATTTAAAACTCATCCCTTAAAAATAATTCATTTTATAATCAAGCATTAAAATAAAGGATTTTATTATCAATATAATAAAAATAATACATAAAATCTATGGAAATAATCACTTATAAAATAAATCATACCACTTTAGATATGATTTATTGAATACATTATAATTGATGAATAATAATATTTAACATCTAGTGAGAATACTATAAAAAAACTTGAAAATAAATTTATATAATCCTTTATATATCATCCTTATGGTGCCTTGTAGGCTAACACTCCAAAAAAATTAATTACTATCACCAGTTTCATATATAATGAAAATTAAATGAAAAAAATTAGATAATTCATATAATTCTTACTAGAAAATAGAATTTAATATTCATCCATAGAAAAATTTATTAAAAATTGAAATAACACAGTTAGATGATGTTCATAGTCACCTACCATGAGAACTAAGAAATATTCCCAAGGAACAATGATATTATTTCTCATGGTCATCTTGTATAATATAAATTGGATGTCGATCACTATCACAATACAACCCAAAGGAATTAGATTATCCAAACAACTTCTTTATCAAACTCTATATAATGAAATTAGATACAATCAAATTCTTTAGAGAGATTAAAAATTATTATTTTTAAACATAAGTATCTTAATAGAGGATATTGATTTAAATAATTTTTTCCTTTACATATTTCAATATAAATAATAACATGGGTTAAAAATGAAATAAAAAATATCAATTGACTCTTAATTTAAATAATAATGATCATACCATTCTAAATTAAATCCACTATTATTGGAATAAAATACAACTCACAATTAACTCTTGAATTATTGACCCATAATATTATACTACCAATTATAATCCAATGATATAAGAAATGAATCCGAATTTTAACTATGAAATAAATTATATAACCATATACTTTTTCTACCTACTCAATTACTTTAATCATTATATTTTAAAACCAACAAAATTAGAATCCTAAATATATTTTTCTTAACCTATCTAGATGCTCTAACTCAATACCATATCAATAGATGAATCATCTCCCAGTTTCTTAACTTCTACACTGGCTCTTCTAAATCTCTAACTTTATCGTCAAAAAGAACAATTAATCTTCCAAAACATCAATATCTGGATACTAGATTCATTGAAATACACTACTAAAAATATCTATATTAACCCATTTAAATTAAAAATATTTTGAAGCATAATAATTTGAACATAAAATATAAATAATAAAAATATTTTGATATCTACAAAAAATAAATTATCTATATTTATTAGGAAAATAAAAACTGAGGGGAAATAACTCATTCTTTAAACACTAGAGTCCTCATAAAAATATCTTAGGATCATCTGTCAAAACATAATTTACTATTTTTATCTATAAATATATAATTCATCATCTTATCATAAATAATCATAGACACATAAAAATAAATTTAATATTATCTAAATTACATATTCAATTAAATCATTCCATCCACAATTATTAAAAAAATATTTAGATAATGAAATCATCAAAATCATAACATATATAAAATTATTAACCCAAAATTACAGAACATGAAATAGAAATGAAAACTAAATTTTTTTATGGTAATTGAACCATCATAAAAAAAATCTTACTCATATGTAACTTATTCCACTCCTCTATGCCTAAAAAACACTAACAAAGTGAATAAAACATCCACATAAAATATTTACTCCGTGGTAGAAAACACCGACCAATTACTAAAATAGGTTACATTCTATTCATTATCAAGATAATTTTTTTTAAAACATGTCATATATTTTTAAAATACTTTTGAAACTATGATATGATAAATTTTTTTTGAACTCACTCTAATTATAGTGGAATTAATAACTAATATAATACTTCTCTAATACAAATTATCTCCTTAAATGGTATAATAATACTTAGAGAAATCTTTTATACTTTATCAAACATGTATTGATCTTGTCATGTAGAATTTTTTATGAATAAATAATCACTTGAAACAAATACCAAGGTTATCATCAGCTGACCATTATTTGATTTATGTAAACTATTAATAATACTTATATCCTCTTTCTTGGTCTATATCTATTGAATAATAATCTACACCAAAGCTGGACTAATGGTTTATGACTCTATAATTTTATCCCAACATAAGGGAGATCATTATTTTCACCCATATAATTTATTATATGGTGGAATAACAATAGTTAAGTGATAATTGTTATTATAATAAAATATAGTCATGGAAAAATTCTTTATCCATAACCCACTATAGTCTAAAATGAATTCCATTAGCATATAAACTATCTTTTTAATACCTCTCATAGTTTGAGCATAAGTTTTTAGGAAAAATATTTACTGATAAACAAATGAGTATAAAAAATTATGTTTAAATTATATCAACATTATAGATAAAACTAATAGATTATGATCCTCATTAATTGTTTGAGGAATTCTATGAAGCCAAATCACATCAAATACATTTTGTATAACTAAAATATTCTTATAAATTTTCTCCACGACTTGTATGAAATAATATATATATATAAATATCTGATAAATCTAATACCATTAATGTTGGTCTTAACCTAATTGTCAATTTTGTTGGGATAAAACACATTGTTGTGACTTTATTAATATTATGGATATTTTCATGATTTATATAATGAGAAATGATTTAGATTCTATTTAAAACCTAGGATATCATATTCTTTTAATGATAATTCAATGATGGTTTGAGGAGTTAGAATTAATTAATTAATTAATTATATGAATATTTGAAAAATTCTATATACTAATGAGATCCTGGTATAACTTTTTGAAATGTCATTGAAATGTCTCATTAATAATTGATTAAATGAAAAAATTGAAACCATAGAGGTATAATGGATTACTAGAATAATAGTTTAATTGATTATGATTTAATTTTAATTCAATATGAGATTCATTCAATAAAATTATTCATAGTTGGAGCTCTCTCTCTATCGTTATCTTTAGACAAAGGTTTTCTAAAACCATAATAAGTAGATAGTCCTTCATAATCTTTTCAAGATTAAATCAAATGTTTGATACCATAGAAGGAAGGATTCCATTGAATTCTTATCAGTTATCCAATCAAACTATTACGTGGGATTCTAAGATAGATCATATCATGGGATAACACATTTTTTATTTATTTTATTCCATTTAAATATTTTAACAGATCCAATAGATTTTTTATTTTTGGATGGTTGTTTAACATCTGTTTGAATAAGTTTTTTCACTTTTAAAACCCTTCAGTTATATAAATGAACCCAATCTATTTTTAAATTGATTTTTGAATCGATAAAGAAATGGGTAAGATATGAATTTCCAACACCATGAAATGATTTATAAATAATCATGGTTTATAATGTTTTTCAAAATTATGACAATGTATTAATGAAAAATATAAATGAATTTATATATGTTATAAAACCACAACATCGATTGATAAAAATGTGCATGAATTTCTTCCAATAATAGGTATTCATTTATGATTTTTAAATCATGTGATCTATATCATAAATTATTTTAACTGTATAAAAATTAAAATTACTTAAGAAAATGATCATATATTTTTGGAAAATAATCTCATAGATTATAAAATATAAATATGGATGACTCTACCAAAAGATTATTTGTCCAAAGAAAAATGTATTTGGTTTTTTTAGATCTATTGTCCAGTGTTGAAACATGGAAAATCTATGTCATGGTATATAAGAAAAATATCCATTTTTAAAAGAAAATTAGTTTTTACTTAAACTATTCAAAACCCCCCAATTATTTCATGTGTTTATTGAATTCTGATTAAATTATAAAAGTTTTATTCTAAATCATATATTTTAAAATAAAAATTTTGTTATATTAAATAAAATTTTAATTAATAATATTATATATTTATTATTTATTCACTATGCATATTTCATGCTTATTTATTTATGGAGTGACCATAAGTCTTGAATAATTATAATGTTTTTATAATTATTTTTTTGAATTGCACATAAATATTACTCTCAGTTATAAATTTTTAAATTTCTCAATTATTTACTCTATTATATACATTATCATTCATGAATATGAATTTTTTATATCATTACCCAATGTATGGATTAGTTTAAAGTGTCACACTTCTTATTAATATTATATCATGAGTATAAGAGTATCACTCTAGGTATGATATAATAATTAGTTACATTCAATTACGAATATGATTTATTTATGGGATATGAACATGAAAGTAAAATTTTAATATAATTATTATATATTAGGTTTTAGGATTTTATTGGAATAAGGATCTACTTTGAGTAGTGAGCTATGGATAGTGCAGTCATACATCAAACTAGTACGGGGGATTATGAACTATCTATAAATGTGGGGGTTGGATACCTATAATAACCTTCTCTCTATTTTTATGATTTTAATTTTATATTATTATATTAATTTAAATAAAAAACATTTATACACCTTATGTATATGATATATTTTTTTATATGTGAATATAATTGGATTTTTAGGCATGTAACATACATCATGGGTTATTTAAAGTGTTATATATTAATTTGTTTTTAATAGGTATGAATATTAAAAAATCATTAGAGGGGTTCATATATAAATATATTACATGAAAAAATGGTCATTTAAAACCATCTCAAAATAGTAACTATAAGAATCTTTCGAAACTGAGCACATATTAAGACCTCAATAATCTAAATGGGCTGATATATTCTAAAGGAAAACCTATGAATTATATTGGGTAATCCTTGGTGAAAATTCTTTTTCAGGATTTCCATTCCACTTATACTACTACTATGCCGGTATTGAAGATATGTAGTGACCCACAAGTCTTGCTTCTAGTAGTACTCTTGTTGGTGTCGAATACTAACGGTATAAAACACCCAAATAGAGGATATTAACTTTAATATATCAAAAGGATACTGAGATAAGATAATAAATCAACAAAAAAATTGCAAAAAAATATAAAAGAAGAAAATCCATCCCACAATATAAATCATAAAATACAAATAAATTATACAATATAAATACCACAAAAATATAAGGAGGCGACTCTACATCAACTCAGATATTTAAGATGGAAAAACCCAGATCTATCCCAATAGCCATCCCAAACACCTAAAAAAACTTATATATATATGGTGATAATTACATAAATATTTAGTAGGACCATAACTTATATATATCATTCAAATTTGAAAAGAGAATATTAATTCCCCAGTGAACAAACTGTATGGCCAACAATAACTAAACTGGTCAATTATCCAACCAAATACCAATATGTTTAACCAAAAAAATAATGCAATATAGTAGTATGATGTTGATAAGGGAACATTGATAAATGATCTCCATATCTACATCCCCCACCGAGTGGGCTCTCTTATATCCCAACATTAAACATCATGTCATCTCATCCCTTATATGTTATCTCATTATTATGTATCTAGTCATTTCAAATGTGTTTAGGGTCACAACACAACCTACCCCATCCACCCCCAGGTTTGAGCATCATATGAAGGAATCAAAATGATCATCTACATTTTGAATTCAACTTCCACATCATTATTTTTACCATCAATCATCCAATCAATACCAGATATCTAGGGTAGGTGGGTATCATGAATGTGATGTAAATCAACCTTGGTACCTCCACTATGGATGACCCCAACCACATATGTCATTATAACCTCACTTGGAATTGACCTAACAGTGCCATAATTGATCATTACATTGAACCATCTAAGTACCACTTCTTTATACTAATGATGAAGGAAGACATGTGATGAGTTGTAATCAACCATCCATTCCCTCAGTATCTTTCATAGTAGAAATACCACCCCATCCACCCAAAAAAAATGGGTTTCGTCACATTGTACTCATTGTGGATGATGTGTGTATAAAAATAACATGAAAATAAAAGAACACACACACACAAATATATATTGATATCACAAAATCTCGGTCTATAGGTTTAACACCAATACATTATCATCTCCTTCTATGACTAACACTATACTACTGTTACCACCTTCTACCACCAACTAAATGAAACTCACGATATAGAACTACCACACACAATTCATGACATTAATTCATTCATTTATAGATTCATCCACTTTCCATAATATCTTATTATCCGATAACACTAATTGATTAAGTCATTTCAAACCATTTTTGATAATAAACTAGTCTGACCAATATAATTATTAATTCCCATTAAGGCCCATCCAATTATTTATCATCTATAATTTTTATTAAAAAACTACTCCTTAGTTATCAACCCATATTATTTAACTACCAGACTATAGTCATTTATTCTCATACACTGCCCTCTTAATTCATTCCTAACCATTTCATTTCCTATATCTACCACACTATTACACAAGAGAAACACATAGTAGCCCAACCATCTCATAAAAACAATATAGACCCCCAATATAAGCAATTATTTATTTTATATCATCTCTATAATATGAAAATTAAAATTAAACAACTAATCTCATAATACTATCAATGATCAGTTTTGTCTTTGAGGACCAGTTAAATATAAAACTTATTTTTCCAAACTTGTTAACATTTCATCATAATGAAAACATAATTTATTCCAATATAGAAATATCCTAATATATACCCATATTTATAACCATGTTAAGGGAAACATAGGAATGTAATGAGATCAAAATCTTAGAAAGGGAAATCCCATGAAGATTTTTTCAAGGGTTTTATCATAATAATATCATAAAACATGAATAGTAGATAAATATCTTATTAAAAAAACTTATAACATTAAATTTTATCCATATTTCATGATGGAAGAGAATGTAGTCTCAAAATGACCACATAAACCATTTAAACAGTGTTCATATACATGTTAGTATAAACATGTTCCATTGAATATCATATAGAATACAATAATGAATTATGAAAAATCCATAATAATAGTTATTCATACCACTTTAATCATATTTAACTGTATCGTGTTCACACTAATTCTTGTAAACATTGCTAATCAGCGTAATTATCATGCTTAATCTTATGAACATAGTTCATATTCATCATAGACACTTTTAACCATATAAACATAACTATTCCAAATAAATTGCATACTTAATCATTTGATTTTTGGTAATATACATTGTGTTCACACACATCATAATTAACTGATGAAGTATACAATCATAACCAATGAATTAGAGAGTGATATGAAACCCCACTATTCATCATCAATATATATTTGTTCCGTATGACATAAATAATTCCTCATATCATGAAAACCTAGGGGAAATAAAATGTTTGTCATTTATCACATAATAATCAACCCATGAATATGAAATGTGGGTTTCACAACACATCAAGATGATATCCCCAAAATTGAACCCAGGTTTTCAAATCATTGATCTCCAAAATTCAATCCCTAAAATAGTGTATTTCAAAACAAATATTAGAAAGTGATTAATCTAAAATAATTTTCAAATAAAAAAAGTCTTTATAGATAAAGATTAAAATAGAGGTTAAATATCAAATGAGTGTTTAGAAAACTCATTTATCTTTTCTGTAAATGAAGATGTTATAGTCATATTAAAAAGTTATTAACTAAATTTTGTGGTGAAAACATTTTATAATTCAGTAATTTTAATAATGGAACATCTAATATTGTATCGTTATACAAAAAATAATGTTTTCAAAAAGGTGAAGTTAAAGAAATGATAACATTTACTTTTAATGTTAGTATTTAGTAATGGATCATTGAAAAGTTCTAAATATTATCATGATGAGATTTATATTGGAAGATAAAACCTCTGATATTGAAATGATGGAAATACCTTTTGATCATTTTGAAATAACCTTATTGATAATAAATGTATTAAAAATAATAACCAAAGGACAATTTAGAAAATAAGATAAGCTAAATATAAAGTTCATATGAGATAACACATAATTAGGTTTACAATTATAATGGATAACATTAGAGGTACTTAATAAATGTTGATATATATAAAAAATCCATTAAAAGTGATGTGAATTAATCGTGAGAAAGATACATTTTTTTGAAACAATAGATTCATCATAGAATAAGAAATCATTGTGAAACACATTTTCACTATAAAATAAATGTAAATAAAACATGATATTATTGTGTTATTAAATAATAAAAACATAAAATATTATAATCCATGTTAAGTGATTATGACTGAATAAAAATTGATGAATTAAGAAAACCCCTTACCTTTACTCCCATTTAGTCAAAAGTGTTGTAAACTATTTAAAAAAAATATAAATATCATAATAAAATATTTTAAAACCTCATTAATATACAATTCCCGTATATATACTTCATTTATTTTCATTTATTGTGAATATATTTTTTAGTTATTTCTTATTTTTACCATGAATTATTGTTAACTTTATTTGTTTCATGCATGATTTATGTTTTTATTTGTGGTACCAATGTATTGATACCATGTTTATCATTACTATGTAATATCATGTACTTTAGTTGTATTTTTATAATGTCCTATAATGTTATAATCCAATTCAATTATATTTTCCTTGTGTTTTATGAAAAATGAAATCCATGATGAATTAATTTCTTGTAATTTAATGATATTGATAGATTAAATAATAATCATAATAAATTTTTGTATTATCTATAAATGGTCATATTAATGATACATATTACTATTATATATCATATAATTTTCAAAATTATTATTTATAAAAATCAATGAGGGTGGTAAGAATAAAGAAATATATCATTCCATGAAGGTGGTTGTATGCATGAATACGTGGAGGAAGAATTAGTTCCCATACCATGGGAGAAAGGGGTAATATGATTTATTATTTCCAAAACCAAATTTTTTTATATGTATCATAACTATATATTAATTTTTATATTAGGACCTTATTTTATGCTGTTTACGTAAAATTAATCATGTTATGTTTTAGAGGCGGTTGTCCATATACACAAACGATTGAATCTTTCGCTTTTCTAAATGGGAAGGGGTGAAATGGTTAGTATTTATTCCTAATATATAAAAAAATTAAACACATTATATATAAATATGTAATCATATAATATTAGATAATATAAATTTTAAAATGAACATATGACATCCCGAATCCAGGTGCCAGTCACAGGTGCCCCGATCCTGGGGAGGACACATGGCCAAAAGCGCATCTCCCTAAATGGAAGAGGATGCTGATTAGAATAGAGCACCTAGGGTGTGTTTATTGGGAAGCTAGTCCCTCATTACTAGTGTAGAACAGTGGAAAAATCATTTGATTTATAACAAAAGTAGTATAACTATAAATTAGTAGCGGAAACAAATGTACACAACCAAACAACTGATATCAATAATCAAAAGTAATAAACTGAATCATATGAAATGGATGATAATTTCATGTGTCTATAAATTAGGAACAAATTGATACAATGTAGTAGGAAATATATACTATAGAAAATAATCAAAAGGTAAAAAAGGCCAAAAGTCTATTCAAGAATCTTGATCTCCTGCACAGTCATATGCTACCAACTTCATCCAAAGTCATTCTGGAAATCATGCATCCATAAGAGGATTATTCCCCTTATCTATACCAGCATTCATATAGTATTCTCGAGTTCCAAAGGCATCCCAGATAGGGTGTGAGTTAAATATTAGTAGGCCACCACCAATGGCGTCTATAAATATAAAGTATGTGTATACAATATGATAGTATATAGATATAATAATGCAATGATGTAATAACAATAGTAAATGGGTCACCTATAGTTCCTAAAAGGAAATCGGACTGACACTACCTGCTTCGGGTCATGCCAGAATAATTTTATGTATGATTCAAGGGATGTAATTCCTAGTATCACATTTACAAGGGATTCTATGCATGGTATCTTAAATATGGTCTCCATGCCTGGTACCACAGTAAGGGATGCCATGCCTACTATCACAGTAAGGGATTCCATGCCTGGTATCACAGTAAGGGATTCCATGCCCGTATAGTATCATAAGGTACATCATTACCATATCACAAGGCATACCATTCCCATATCATACCAAAATCCATGCCTTTATAGTATCATAAGGTACATCATTGCCATATCACAAGGCATAAAATTCCTATATCATACCGAACTCCATGCCCGTATAGTATCAAAAGGGCTTCCATGCCCATATCAAAAGTGACACCATGACCATATGAATAAAACATTTATATAAAGGTCACCAAAACCATATTGATTTAATTATTAATGGTTTTATTTTCTATTTTATATTACTAGGGTCTACAGGACCATTTATTATAATAAAATGTGTCATCATGCCTATTTGGTATAAAACATGCACAAGGGTTGTCATACCCATTCATTATTAAATAATAATTGGCTTTAATATGATCCAATGTATAATCCTTTTCTCATTTTTATTTAATATTAACAATGGTGTAACCATTGTTCAGTTTAAAATAGGTGACATGGGCTTACCACTCACTACTATGAAATTCACTTCATTATAATTTGTAAGGGTGTTATCCTTGTCACGCTGCCTCATTTATTATATATCAAAATGATCTCATTGTTTAAAATTGAAACCAAACACTACAACACATGATTTTTCCACATTCATAATAAATCAAATTAGGCTTTTAAGAGGGTACACACAAAGGGATGAATACATATAAGGTTTTATTTATCAAGGGGTATAATATTATCACCAGGTTCCAAACATGAAAACCAATTTATGGTAATAAAAATTTAGGGGTAACACATGGTGAAAATGGAATCCGGGATAATGGAACATATTACAAAGACACCAAAACATGAGGAATAAATTATAGGCCACCTACCTTGTACTCATATGACTCTCCTCATCTAGTATTATCCTTTAGTTTGGCCTGGATTGGATGAAATCTAAATAATGGACCAACACTCTGAAAATAGGTCATATGAGCCTGCACATCAATAAATTTATTGAGGATAAGATAAATAATGAATGACTAAAAATAAATTATGATCCTATTGATGAGGATACAATGAGATGATTGGTGGTTCAATAGGACTGTGGACACATGAATGGGATCAAAGTCTACCAAAGAGGGTTTGGGATCTCAAGGGGGAGGATAAACCCTCTACTATCTAATAGATAGAAAATGAGAAGAAGGGGTGTCAAATATTAGATCCTTAAGGGAAATAAGAAAATTTTACCCAAAAATATGAGTCTCACGATTTGGAAGCACGGTTGGCCAAACCATGCACCAACCATGTCCCCTTCACTAATTCAGGGGGAACCATGCATGGTTAGGCTACATGTTTAGGGAAAATGTTCACCAACCATGAAAAAATCCTCTGATAAAAACTACAGACATTTTCATAGGCATGTAGCCCCTGGCGCATGGCTAGGGAATGTTGTGTACCCTACTTCACCCAACTGTCCATCCCCACATGGTTATGAGTGCCTGTGCAGGGTGGGTGGAACAATGTCTACTAATCATGCAACCTAGTGAATTTCTCCACTAAATGAGTTTCCAAGATACTAACAAGCCCTCGACTCCCCCCAAAACCTTTATAACCTCATTAGGAATCTTTATTATATCCAAAATATATAACTTAAACCAAATAAAAAGGTTTCATACATGAAATAAAAGTTTGGATCATACAATTTTCCCTCTTAAATGAACTCTTCCTCAAGTTCACCTTCTAAGGGTAGAAAAACATCATCTGAGAATGAATCTAGACACTGAACATGTACATTGGCCTCCTGCTCTCATGTCTTATCTTGTACATGGTTGTGCTATAATAGAGCTTGTTCTAAAGGGACTGACCATCCTAAAAGATTAATTATGCTCCAATAAATTATTTTAATAGGATATTTGCCAAAAGAATAATTATCTTCTAGATCAACATCCTTTAGATCAAAAGTATGAGATGATTCATCAAGATATCTTCAAAACTGTGAATTGTGGAAGACGTTGTGCATGGAACGGTACTCCTGATGTAATAGGAACTGATATGCTACTAGCTTGACTCTCCCTAGAATCTCAAATGTCCTAAAAAAGTGAAATGAAAAATTTCATTTCCTTGGCATCCTCAATTCCCATGTCTAGGTGATATTTGTAATAAAAAAAAATTCCCAACCTCGAACTTCATAGTTCATCGATGGTGACTAGAATATGATCTTATCCTTGATAGATTAGTAGAAATATTCTTTCTAATTAGCATAAATTTTTACAAAGTCTCTTGAATGTGATGAGGACCTAATAGATCTGCCTTTCCTACCTCTAACTGGCATAGGGGAGAAATGAATGACCTTCCGTATAGGTACTCACAAGGATCTATCTGAATTTACACCTAATAACTTTTATTATAGGAGAACTCGATGAGATATATATTTTTCTACCATGAAACACCTAAATCATGGACACATTCTTGGATCATGTCCAATAGAATATGTTTAGTTTGTTTTAATTGACCATTAGTTGAATGATGAAAGGTTATGCTCAGAAAAACATATATACCCATATCCTCTTTCAAATAATTCCAGAACCTCAATGTAAATAGAGTATCCCTATATAAAATTATAGTATGAGGGATCCCATGTAGTTGGATAATCTCAAAAATTTATAATTTTTCCACCTCATCAACTAGTAAGGTCTACCTAATAGGAAGGAAGTGGGATGATTTCATCAGTCGATCCATGACTACCAAAACTACTTTGCTACCAAGAGGTGACCTTGACAATTCAACAAAAAAATCCCTAAAAACATCTTCCCATATTAATTCCAAGACTAGAAGTTGATTTAATAATCCTACAGGTCGCTGGTTTTTCACCTTCACCTACTGATAGGCAGAACACCTGGTGATTACACCTATTATCTGACGTTTTATCATAGTTGACCAATTCTATTCGTGCATATCATGATACATCTTGGAAATACCCAGATGTACAACCCACTGTGAAGCATGTGACTCATGCATTAGTTCCTCCCTAATATATCTGGGAACCCAGATATGCCCATGTATATATAGGATGTTGTCATCATCAACAATCCAATTAGGAGGTGGGACCACACCAAAAATACTCTCTCACAGGACCATGCCCCTTGGATCTAAAAACTGCATAATATTCACTTTCTCTAGAAGTGAACAATTCACTAATAGTGATGTGAGTACATAATTTACATGATGGTCCTACACCTCATTGTAATCTCATAAAATATATCCACAAGCTTCCATTCACTACTATATTCCTTAACCATACGCATATGAGTCGTCCTACTTAGAGAATCTGCAACAACATTGACTTTCATAGGTTTATAGGTAAGTATGAAGGTAAAGAACTATAAATATTCAACCCAGATTCATTTTATAAGATTCAAGTCTCAATGTGTAAAAATATACATGAGGATCTTGTGGACCATAAACACCACAAAACACTCTCCTAGAAAGCAATACCTCCAATAGTGCATGATGTGTAAAACGACTTCCAAATCGAGATCATGTGTAAGATATTTCCACTCAAGGTAAATAAAATTCCATAACCCATACACAATGACTCTATAATCATACATAAATACTGATCCTATTCCAATGCCTGATGCATCACAGAAAACGGTGCAACCTTTTCCATACTCTAGTTGAATCAGAATATGTTTCGAGGTAAAAGTACATTTCAGATCCTTAATGGTCATTTCACACACTTTGGACCACAGAAACATCACACTGTTCATTATAAGACTGTTAAGAGGTGAATCAATCCATGAAGAGTCCTATATAAAGGTATTTTAGTAATCAGCTATCCACAAGAAACTCCGTATATCAAAGAAGTTTTTGGGATGCTTCTAGATAACCATATAACTCACGTTATCTAGGACAACTAAAAATATTTTATTTGAGATAATGTGACCTAGGATGTATACCTTGTTGATCTAGAAATGAAATTTGTTAGTCATTTCATACAACTGGTACTCTCGTTGTGTATTCGAAATGATCTCAAGATGAGTGTTATGGTCAATTGGAGTACGAGAATACACCAATATGACATATAATAATACCATGAAAAAGGAAACCATTTACGAATGGATAAAACTAATCAAAATATCTATGAAGATGGTAGGCATGTTCGAAATACATAACGACATCTCAAGATACTATAATAAGTTATACCAACTAAGAAAAGTCATAAATGGAAAATCTGAATGACTAAATTGAATATGATGATATTATAATATTATGTTGATCACAGAGAATACCCTCACCCCACTAAGATGGTAAAAGTGATCACCTATATGGGGTAAAGGATACCATTTTTTCACTGTAAGCTGATTTAATTTTTGGTAATCCATAAAAAGCCCAGGGGTACCATCTTCCTTCTTGGTGAAAAGGACCGGTGAACCCCAGGGAGTAGTACTAGGATATTTGAAAAAATTTATTATTTAAATCCTATGAATATCTCTTGAACTCATGAATATATGTAGTATTGATCCTATAAGAAATAATGGATCCTGGTGCTAATACAAGAACTAGATAAAAATTAAACTCTACCTCTCTCTCAAGAGGTAGTCTTGAAAAATATTAGGGAATACATTCTTGAATCGATATACTAATGTTGGGATGATAAGGAACCATCTAGAATATTCCACGAATGACCTTAATGTTGTTCATCTCCAGGATGAAGAGGTTCCAAAAGGAATGATGGCTGGCTACCTCAAGAGGAAAGTCCTTACACTAGAATGTGCTCTTTGATCATATACCCAAAGGTGTATCTAGGGACATTACACCACAACATTACTCTAAATGAAGTTTGATTCTCCCCATAATAAGGTCATATATGAAGGAATGTGATTCAACTGTATCATATAGGGAATAAATGATAGTTGGGGATATTAGAATAGTACCTAGAACATTAGATGGCCCGACATTCTACTCCTATGGTACATGTTTCACTGAATAGATATGGCATGATACTGGGCCCAATGCTACAATATGACTACCAGGAGTAGTTCTGATCTTATGGTGCAGAAATTATGAGGTCCATATACCACAACCATGAACTCCTCCTCTACATGTATGACCAATAGTACTCTATCTACCTTCCTAGTGAGGTTCTACAAAGCATTATCCTGAATATGGCACTATCACAGATCCTATCGCACTCAAAAAATATGGGAAGGTCCTCTAGAAATGCTAATGATGCACTAATCTACCACAGTCTCAGCACTCAACAGGGTCTCTAGGACACTGTGACTCTTTTGACTAGGCTTTCCACAATTATTAAATTACATGTATTTGTATATGGGTGCCATATGACTTATGTTTCTCATGCGTGCAGTCTCAAAGTTTCACTTTTGGATGCTATAAAAATTACTAATCTTTCTAGAATCTAAATTTTCCTAGATCAAACCATCTTCTTCCCTCAAGTTCCAATCAGTGGGAAGGCCCTGATTCACTATATTAGATATGTTTTTTGTCAGAAAATGTTCACATGAGAACGAATTGGATTACCCAAACCATCCTTGAATTGTCTCTCTTTTGCTGGCTCATCAGGCATATATATATATATGCATGAAGAGACGAAGCTTAGTAAAATGAGATGAATAGTCCATAACTATCATCGAACCCAGCTATAGGTTCAGGAACACCCTACCATGATCTTCCCTCAAGGTATCTAGAAATAAATAATCAAAGAAACTCGACTGTAAGTCCCTCCATGTTGCGACCCAATACTTAAAATCCTTATTTAGAATATACCACCAAAATTTGGGGGATTATATTAGTATATAAGTAGCGAGTTTCACTATCCTCTCTATAGATATCTCCAGATTCTCAAGTATAGATATACTATTCTTGATCCACAACTCTACAACCTATGGTTCTCTATACCCTGAAAATGTTTCTGGATGCTACTGCTGGAAATCCATAGTCAACTCATCCATAGAAGGGGCATAGCGTAGAGCTCATTGAATCTTCTACATATACCACATAAATTATCCTCAAAACTGGGAATCATTGCACGCATCAAGAACATGAATAAGTTACACATGAGGCACAACTAGAGGCATAACTAGTGGATTAGGTCCCACCATCTCTAGGGTATGGTCATTACTGAACTCTTAGCGTACAACCCAAGAATGTTGTGGAGTAATTGGTCTATATTTTCCAAACAGACTCCTTAGATAGGATTTGATAATGTCATAATCCATTGATATAGAAGAAGAATATATACAAATCCTTTCTATATAATAATCGTACCCCTATGCCAGCTTCAAGAGTTAGGAATGGGTGAAAGAAAATTTATGGTGAAAAACAAAAATGATACCTACTTCCCACTACTAAGGTCAGGACTGGGTCAATCTATGTGTTTTGAAAATTAAATTTCATGTAATTTATATTTTTTTATCAATTCTTCATTAAATGGTTGAACCATATATTTCAGTACTTAGAAGGACTATATTCATTATGAACTAAAATATGGAATCCTGTGAATCCATATCATGACACACTCCATTATATGTCACGACCCAACCCAATGAGGCTCGAGCTGTGACTCCCCAAGCCCACCTCCAATATGCCATGGGTTGGTAACTAGCACCGAGTAGACTACCACACACATGGGAGGCCATAGCCTAAGGTACCTATATACATGCACCCACACAAACTTCCATGAAAAAGTGCATAGATATATAAAAACTAAAAATAAATGCATGCACACATCTATCCCACAACTTGAGTATAACAAAAGTACAAAAGGGAAAATATAGGGCCCACCAAAAGAAAACTAAAAAAGATTCCAAACTTCTCAGAAGGAGGGGATCACTGTTAAACTCATGCCGGGAAGCTCCTTAGCTCAGCTCCGGTAAACACCCTGGTCGGTCTAGCTCACTAAGCTCTGCCTGCTCCAAGTCCTCCTGGAACTCTGTCGAAATGTATGTGGTCTGCACAAGACACAAAACATGTTCAGGTAAAGCCCGTGCAAGGGTGAGTATAATGATACTCAGTAGAAACCCCAAAAACCCCAAAAGAAAAGGGAGAAACTGAAAGGAATCAGTCTGTTCATCCCATCCAGAGAGAACTCAAATGAGAGAGAATCTCCATATCGTGACCATCCTCAGCTAAACTCAACTATTCAGCTCAAACCACAGGGTATGTCATTTATGATGTGATAACACCCCAAGGGAAAGCCAGAAAAGACACCAGACATACTCATCTTAGGAACTAAGGCTCATCAGGGTCCGACCTCATAGACAATGTTATATTCTACTCGAGTCTTTAAGGCAAGACATAACCAAGATAAAGTACTCATCAGATAGTGCCAAAAAACATGACATGCTGAAACTCAGTGGTTCTCGATCCTCAGATATGGGATCCCTCCCAAGATCCACTAAAGGATACTACAAAACCTAATAGAAAACCGTAAACCAAAACTCCTCATAGAGGGGATCAATCCTATGATCCTCTAGGTGATACCACGACCCTAACCAAAATCCCATAATCTCTCAGAGAGAGGATCACACCCAGGAACCGCTGGGGGATACCACAACCCAATCTGAAATCCTGGAGATCACCTCACTCAGACTGAGGATCATCACCCATGTAATGTTGGTCACACTGATACTGTAAACTCCATCCAAGATGACTCATGAAGTAAGGGATCGTACATCTGAGGATACCATAAAACCCACCTAAAACATCTATTGAGTTGAGGATTTTATACCTAATGATGTCGTAACCCTACTGAAACTGCCTGCTACAAAGGGGATTGTATAACTAACGATACCACAAACCTTACAGGGCTATTATTCTAGATAGGGGATCACCTCTCATGTAGTGTTGGTCATAGTGATTCCAAGAACCCGATATAGGGTAAATGATACGCTAGAGGATCCTACTGCGGCTACTCCGGAGGGATACCACAACTCTATCCAACTCATCTTACTAAGGGGATTACAAACTTGTAATGAGGTTGTAATGCCACAAGAACCCTCATATGAATGAACCAAGGGAGTTCAATCAACTGCTGCTAGTCCAAACATTTCTAACCCAAGTGACCTGCAACATTGCCTCACCCCACACCTCCTTGTCCCAAATTGAGGCCAACATCATGTTCTATGTGAAAAAACACACAGGATAGGATATTCACTTACCTTAAATGGGAATTTGATGAAAAAGTCATAAAATACTTTAATGAAACATTTTGATACCCACACCTCGGTTCCGAAACTCATCAAGAGGATCACACAATTGTGATCCCCTTAGAAAAACACACGAGATCGACTACTCATACGTCCAAAACAGACACCCGGTGAAAAGGGTACTATTCACCATGACAAGACCGAACATGTAATCATGGGGACTACACATTGATCTTGTAACAAATCTAATGGATCTAACCATTAAGATCCTCTCAAAAAAAAACACACGGGATTGACTACTCATTCGTCCAAAATGGACTCCCGGTGAAAAAGTCACATTTCAGCACAACTTCCCAAAACATGCCTCATGGGGCCCACACCCTAATCTCAGTTTAAGCATTCAAAATTTATCTTGAAATGTTGGCCTAACCATCATGGTCACAACACCACTGATGGTTCATCAATCGGATGCTCCGACCAAAAGTTATAATGGGTCAAAGTTGAATAATAATAAAATATTTTTATTATTTTCAACATTTAGTAGCCCTGGGCCATGTAACCAATCATTTAAAATTACAAAACAATGTCAAAAGGTCCATCTCAATGCAAGGGTATCTTTTCCACTGATGGATCACAATTTGAACTCCCAATTTTCTTTTTAAAGGGGTTTAATGAAACCCCAAAATTTTTTGATCGGACCACCATGGCCTCACCGGAAACCACCGCCGCGCCTCACCAGAAACCACCACCGCCACCTAACCTGATCACCAAACTGCCTTCCAGACCACTTTTAGAGCTTAATTCATTTCTAAAAACCACTGTGCCGTATTGGAAAACACTGTCGAAATTTCCGCGGACCACCGGGATCACCCTGGTGCTCCAAATTCAGATCCGAAACATGTTTCAGATAGGTCGGGACCCGATCTACACAATATTGATGACGATTCGAAGAAAAACAATGAATAAATGGGATATGAGATTTAAAAACTAAAACTTATTACCTTTTGGTAGATCAATGATTCTTTGCACGCTCTGCTGCTGCCACTGCTCGATACAGGAGTGATCACTGTTAAAATCGGAGCTCAATGACACCTCGTTTGCTTAATTTGGCCGGTTCATCACCTGAAGGAGGAGACAGGAGAAGGATTCCTTATTGGAGTGTAATGAGGAATAAGGGGGGGGGATTGATTGATTAATTTTATTTAATTAATCAATTAAACCATCGTCTAACACCACTAAATAAAACTTCCGGCATAAAAAACATTATCTTGCGCATAGGGTAAACATGACATTCCGGAATCAACCGAGGTCTCTAAATTTTGATCCGAGACTCCATTAAAAAGTTATTTGAGCTGATATACATAAAAAAATTAATTTATTTATTTACAAAAACACCCTCTATAACATTTTCCATAGCAGGCCTGCGCCTGCAAAACTTACACCACGCCTAGGGTAAACATCACGCTCCAGACACAACTGTGGCCTCATATTTCTGATCCGAGCTTCTATTTAAAAGATAACTCATTCCCTATATGTTCATAGTGTAAAAATACTTAATATTTTTTTATAAAATTAATTCTGGGCATATCGGGCCTCAGAATCGCATGTCGTCTTTGCGCCTAGTTCTAGAATTATTCTTAGGAATATTTCAACGTCTGATTGGAAAAAACCCGAGTCACTACATCCTCCCCAAATTAAGTCTTTACATACCCAAATAGCCAAAGTATAGACACAAAGTAAAGGAACTAAACTCTCAAATGGGTCTCCCACACTAGTGAGTTCATCAAAACACCACAAATCCACCAAAGGGCTCCCATTCTGCCAACTAGCACACACACTAGGGAACCCAAGGCATTTCGCACAAACTCCCTAACACAAAACCATGATTCGAACACAGAATTAAGAGGGAATAATCCACCACACCTCGACAATATCTGCTTTGGGTGGCACTGACTCGCCCACATGGTTTTAATTGCATTACAGTAACACATCTTGGTGGGGTAAGGATCCCTCTTCCTTGTGCATTTGAAGCATGTCCAACAACACCAACACAGGGTCTTACCAACGCCCTAAACAAACCTCGAGCAAGAAATGGAAAGTAAAGAGTACCACTTAAAAATGTCTATCAAAACTACTATAGAAAGTATAAAGGCCGCAAATCATACTAATATACATCCACAGAGCCTCTAGGTCAATGAAATCTAAGTCCTGCAGTTGTCCTCGCCCCCATCGTCCATATCCCTGAGCTTGGAGTGGACCACCTGGTGGTGGTGGTAACTCATACCACCTACCACCTCCTGCTGTTGCACCAACTCTATTGCCATGTATTCCACCTTACTATTCTCCATACTTGAGACAATGCCTCAACCATGGTGGCCTATTGACCAGATCCCTATCAGCAGCACGACGGGCCAGAAAATCTCTAGAAAGATGTCCCCAACCATCAGAAGCATAACACCGCCTCTCCTGCGATTGACCAAAACCATCATGAGATCCTTGAGAGCCTTAAGCCTCAGATCCTCCATCCTTGGGTTGCCTCCTAAAACATCGATCATGTTTGAACCCCTGAGCCTATTTCCAGCTACCAACTACCAAACTAGCTACTGAGGACTCAGCTCCCACATTCCCAGCACTAACAATTAGAGTCTGATCATCCAGAAATATCTCCACAAACAAGGCCCGCTCCAGCACTACATCATAGGTGAGAAGACACAGGGAAACCACACCTGCATAGATGTCTTTGTGTAGGCTCTGCGTGAAGGTTCAATCCCTAAAGAACGGGTCTTGAACCATATACAGGGAGTAGCATGACAGGTCTTTAAACCTCGCTGTGTACTTCGACACAGTCACACCCTCTTGTCGAAGATGTAGTAGATTCTGGATCCACACTGATCTTAGAATGACTAGGTAGAACTATTACCTGAAGAGCCACTCAAAATCTTTCCACATGAGCGTCTCCTCATCGTGGGACTGCGTCACCAGACTCCACCATCACCTTGCCAAACCATGCAGAAGACTCACCACTAGGACCACCATCTTATTTGGAGGTGTCTTCACCAAGAGGAAAATTTATGTGACTGCTTTGATCTAGTCATCAGCTGCCTAGGGGTCTGGATCACCCTGATACCTTAGAGGATACTACCTCTGGAACTCATGCAGTGCACTCAGCCTACACACATCCTTGTCCCGCACTTCCAACACAACCAACTTCTTGAAAGGTAGTGGATCTACTGGTAAACCACCTAGAGGTCTAGCCTCAGAACCTGTTCCCTGCTCCAAAGACTCTACTCGATGTTGATCTTCACCACAATCCCACTGCAGAACCCTCACTAGCTGTCATCATGGATGAATCCTCAAATACAATCAAGATGCACCATGATCAAAGAGTATATCTGGGGAGGTGACTCAAGAAGGAAAAGGAAAAACCAAAACCCAATCCTATATGATGAAAGTACCATTTTTTCCTGCGACCAATGTACTAATGTCCCAAGTTGAATGACAGTTTATAAAAGTCCTAGTGAATAGATATGTTGGCCACTGCGCCTACACTGGAGTCCCTGGCCTGAAAGATGAACTCAAAACATCCTAAAATTTCCCATATGCAACCCAAAACAATCTCACATATAGACCAACTATTCTCTAAGATCCCATAGGTGGAACCTCTTCTGATACCACTCTGTCACAACTCGACCCAATGAGGCTCGAGCCGTGACTCCCCAAGCCCACCTCCAATAGAACAGGGGTTGGTGACTAGTGCCAAGTAGGGTATCACACACATGGGAGTCCTTATCCTAAGGTACCTACACACCCACACACCCACATACACATCCATGAAATAGTGTAGAGATATATAAAAATTTATAATAAATTCATGAATACATCTACCACACAACCAAAGTACACCAATAGTACAAAAGGGAAAATACATGGCCCACCAAAAGAAAACTGAAAAAGAATCCAACCTACTCAGAAGGAGGGGATTGCTGTAACACTCCCACCAGGGAGCTCCTCAGCTCAGCTCTGGTAAACACCTCGATCGGTCTAGTTCACTAAGCTTCACATGCTCTGGGTACTCCTAGGACTCAGTCAAAAGGCACATGGTCTGCACAAAACACAAAACATGTGCGGGTAAAGACCATGCAGGGATGAGTATAAAGATACTCAGTAGGCACCACAAAAATTCCAAAAGAAAATGGAGAAACTGAAAGGTATAAATCCACTCATCCCAGCAGAGAGAACCCAAACAAGAGAGAAACTCCATCTCGTGACCATCCTCGGCTAAACTCAACCAGTCATCTCAAACTACATGGTATGTCACTGAATATGTGACAACACCCCAAGGGAAACCCATAAAACACACCAGACATACTTGTCTCAGGAACCAAGCATCACGAGGGTCTGAACTCATAACCAACATCAGATTATACTCGAGGATCTAAGGAAACATATAACCAAGATAAAGAAATCATCAGATAGTGCCAAAAATCATGACACACTGAAACTCAACGGTTATCATTCCTAAAATAGGGGATCCCTCCCAAGATCCACTAAGGGATACTACGAGCCCTACTGAAAAACTATAAACCACCACTCCCCAGAGAGGGGATCATACCTAGGATCCACTAGGGGAAACCACGACCCTAACCGAAAGCCCATAATCTCTCAGAGAGAGGATTACACCTAGGAACTTCTGGGGGATACCACAACCCAATATGAAATCCTTAATATTAACTCACTCAGATAGAGTATTGTCACCCATGTAATGTTGGTCATGATGATACTGCAAACTCCATCTGGGATAAATCGTACAGTAGGGGATCATACATCCGACGATACCATAAACCCTACCTAAAACATCTATTGAGTAGGGGATAGTATATCCAACAATACTACAACCCTACTAAAACTGCTTGCTACATAGGGGATCATATACACAAAAATACCACAAACCCTATAGGACTATTCTACTAGATAGGGGATCAGAACCCATTTAGTGTTTTTTACGGAGATTCCAAGAACCCGATCTAGGGTAAATGATATGCTAGCAGATCCTACCCCAACCACTCTGGAGGGATACCAAAACTCTATATAGGTCATCATACAGAGGGGATTACAAACTTTTATTGATGTTAAAATGCCACGAGAACCCTCATAGGAATGAACCAAGGTATTTCACTCAACCACTATTGGTCCAAAGGTTGTTAACCCAAGCGACCCGCAACATCGCCTCACCCTGCACCTCCTAGGACCAAACTGAGGCCACCATCACCTTATATGAAAAAAATGTATGATAGGCTATTCACTAACCTCAAAAAAACATCCAATGTAAAATTCATAAAACGCTGCAATGACGGCTCACTGGGACCACACCTCCGTTCCGAAACTCATCAAACGGATCACACAGTTTCAATTCACTCAGAAAAACGCACGATATCGACTACTCATACCTACAAAACAGACACCTGGTGAAAAGGGTATTATTCACCACAAAAAGATTGAACGAGTCATCATGGGTCCCACACATTGATCCCAAAACACATCAAATGAATCGTTCCATTACAATCCTCTTGAAAAAACACATGGGATTGATTACTCATTCGTCTAAAATGGACTCCCAGTGAAAAAGTTACATTTCAGCATAACTGCCCAAAACGGGTCTCATGGGGCCCACAACCTAATCTCAGTTTAAGCACTCAAAATTTATCTTGAAATTTCCACCTCACCATCAGGGTCACAACTCCATTTATGGCGTGCCAATCAGACGCTCTGACCAAAAGTTATAACGGGTCAAAGTTGAATAATAATAAAATATTATTATTATTTTCAACATTTAGTGGCCCTGGGACACAAACTAGATCATTTAAACTCCCAAAAAAACTTCCAAAGGTCTGTCTCGACACAAGGGTCATGTTTCCACTGATTTCTCACAATTTGGACTCCCGTTTTGTATTTTACGGGGGTTTAAATAAACCTCAGAAAATTCTGGTCGGACCACTGTGACCTCCCTTGATACAACCGCCGTGCCTGCCGGACCACCGCACCACACCAGAAACCACCACCACCACTTGACCGAACCACCATCCCACCTGTTGGACCACCTTCAGAGCATCCTGCCTTTCCAGAAAACACCGCACTTCACCAAAAAACACCACCGGAGCTTCCGCAGACCACCATGATCACCCTAGTGTTCCAAATTCAGATCCGAAACATGTTTCAGATAGCTTGGGTCCTGATCTACATAGTCTTGAAAAATATTCAAATAAAAACATTGCATAAATAGGATCCAGGGTTTTAAAACTCAAACCTCCTATGTTTTGGCAGGTCGCCGACACTTTTCACACTCCGTTGCTGCCGTTGCTCGATCCAGGAGCGACCACTATCAAAATCGGAGCTTAATGGCACCTCATTTTCTTGATTTGTCCAGTTCATCACTTAAAGGAGGAGGGAGGATAATAATTCCTCCTTGGTGCACAATGAGTAAGAAGGGGGGATTTATTGATTTATTTTTTTAATTAATTAATTAATTAATCAATTAAACCACCATTTAACGCCCCTAACCAAAACTCCTGGCGTGAACAACATTATGTCACACCTAGGGTAAACATGGCATTATGGACTCAAATTTGGTCTCCAAATTTTGATCCGAGGATCCATTTAGAAGTTATTCGAGGCGAAGTCCAAAAATAAATAAATTTATTTATTTACAAAAACACCCTCGATAAGTTTTTCCATAGTAGGCCCACACCCGCAAAACTTACACCCTACCTTGGGTACACGATACACTCCGAACACAACTATGCACTCATATTTATGATCTGAGCTACCATTCAAGATATAACTCATTTCCTCCATTTTCATATTATAAAAATACTTAATATTTTTATAAAATAAATTCCGGGCATACCGGGTTTCGAAATCGCACACCGTCTTTGTGACTAGCTCTAGAATTATTCATAGGAATATTCCAAAATTTTGACAGGGGAAAATTCGAGTAGCTACAGTCCATGAAAATGTTGGTCTATCACTCAATGTTATGTAGTTCATAGCTTAGAATGTCTAGTATAGGCCAATAAAGAAAACACTATTTAGTTTCTAGAAGTCACTCTATTTGCCAACTATTTTTTCTTAAATCCCTGCATTAATTGTTATCCATTAAAAATTCTATTTATATTAGTCAATTAAATAATTGAAATCATTGGAAATGCAATCAACTCATTCCTCCTATATAAAATGACATATGCAAGGCATGTGAATTTTATGCAAGGATACTGATATGATGCATTTCCAATGCTTCCATTCCCTCATCTCATCGGTACAAGGATAAAATATTAACCTCAATCATATCAATTGAAATATCACAATTCGAGTGAATAACCCTACCATGGAATCAAATCAACTATAATATGGAAAAACCAGAAAATAGAAATTTCCATTCGATCCAATTTGGATTTTCTCTATACATGGGATAGCTTCTCCCAATCACAGCTCATTACCAAACTCCATAACCATCTTAATATCCAGTATATATTCTTGAAATAATAAAGCAAGAACATATGGATTAGATACCACTTTGTGATGACTTGGACCTAGGTACCACACACAAGTGCCCCATGCCCTGTGGGACACATTGACACAATCACATCTCCCCGAATGAAAGAGGAGGCCAACTAGTAGAGAGGGCATAAGGTGTGTCTTTGAGGATAATATACACCCATTACTATAGTATCACAATAGTATAATCAATAGATAAATAGAGGAATCCGTATAATAGTGAATAAACAAAGGAAACATATGTAAATGACCAAACAACTAATATCAATACTCAATAGAAATAATCTTAATCATATACAATGGATGAATATTTCATGTGTCTAAAAATAAGGAAAACATGGATACATAGAAACATGAAATACATTGTGTACAAAATAAACAAAAGGTATATAAAGAAAAAAATTGTATACAAGCATCCCGAGCTCTAGCATGGTATTATACTACAAGCTCCATCCAATTCATGCCATAAATCATGCATCCATATGAGGATACATCCCCTTGTCTATACCTGTAAGAATATAGTCTACCCAGGTGCTAAAGGCATCCAAAATTGGGTTTTAGATAAATCTCATTAGGACACCACCAATGGTGTTTATAAATATCATATCTATGTATACAATATGGTGTGAAGATATAATAATGTAATGAAGTAATAACAACTTTAAATTGGTTAGCTATGGTTCCTAAAAGGAAACTGTACTGAAACTTTCTACATTGGACCATGTTAGAATAACTTCGAATAAGTGTTAAGGGAAGTAATAGCCTATATCACATTTAGAAGGGATTCCATGACGAATATCATGTATATGGTAACCATGTCTGATATCATAGTAATGAACACCATGCCCAGTATCACAGTAAGGGATGCCATGCCCATATAGTATCACAAGGGATGCCATGATTGTATCACAAGGGACACCATGGTAGTATCACAGGGGACTCCAAGACTAAATTGTATCAAAAGGAAATCCATGACCATACCACAAAGGATCCCATTACAATATCAATATAAAATTTATGTAAGTGTCTCCATGCCCTTATTGATTTAATTATTAAGGGAAATCCGGCCCATTTGATATAACTATGGTCACCCTACCCATTTATTATAATAAAATATTTCATCAAGATCATTTGGTATAATACATGCACAATATCCATCATACCCATTTATTAATAAATAAGCATTGGATTTAATACGAGCAAAGGTACAATCCATTTATAATTACTATTTAATATTAACAATGGTGTAACCATTGTTTAATTTAATGCAGGTGATGTGGGATTACCATTCACCATTGTGAAATTCACTTCATTATAATTCTTAAGGGTGTTGGCCATGCCACCCTGCCTCATTTATTCCATATCAAAATGATTTCTTTATTTAAAAGTGAAATAAAACTCTTTAATAGGTGTTTTGGAAATATTCTCAATAAATCCAATTCGGCTTATAGGAGGTCACACCTGAAGGGATGGATCCATCTAAGGTAGTAATTTTCAAGGGGTATAATAAATCATTAGGTTCCAAAAATGGAAAACAATTTAATGAAATTAAGATTTAGCACCAATGCACTGTGAAAATAGCATGAAACACAATAGTGAAAATTATGAAAACCTCATAAATTGAGGAATAAATTATTGATGACCTACCTCAAACTCACATGAATTTAATCAATCTATATCACACATTAGTTTGGCCATGGTTGAAATAAATACAAAGGAACAACACCCTAAAAATAGGGCACATGTGCCCACACCTATATGACTTTATAGAGGAGAATATAAATAAAAAATGGATAAAACAAATGAAGATATTACTGAGGTGGATCTGAAAAGTTGAATGGTGCTTCGATTGAACTCGAGATAGATGAACAAGATCAAAGTCTACCGAAGAGGGTTTGGGAGCTCTAGAGGGGGGAGAAACCCTCTGTTGTCCACTGGAGAGAAAAATAAAAGAGTGGGTATCAACTATTATATCATAAAGGGAAAAGGTTGATTTTTACCAAAAATATGTGTCACACAATTTGGACACACGATTGTCCAAACCATGCACTAACCATGATCACTTCACTACTTTAAGGGGAACATTGAACAATTTGGTTGCAAGGTTAGGGAAACAGTGTGCCAACCGTGAAAAACTATTATGTAAAAAACTACATACATTTTCATAGGCATGCGACCCCTCGTATACAATTAGGGAAAACCACATACCCTACTTCACCCCACCATCCATCCCTGCACATTTATGAGCGACCATGTGGGATAGGTTAAATGATTTCTACTAACTATAAGGCCTAATGATTTTCTACATAGCCCGGGTATCCTAGTTTCAAATAATCCCAAAATGAAACCAAAACCTTATTAACCTCATTAGGCATCTATATTAGATCCACAATAAGTAAATAGACCAAAATTAGAAGCACCCATTCCTAAGATAAAATGTTGGATCTTACAAATTGATAAATGGATTTTTTGGAAATGAAAAGATTGAACATACATTGAGAACAATGGGTTTCTCATGGTGAATTAGTTAAAAAGGAAGGCCTTAGGCTCATCTATTTTGACCAAAATCATATTATAGTGAAATAGGATGTTAGGGTATAGATATAGGATATATTTTTAGGAAGAATAAAAACTTTTAGAGTGGTATCAAATGGGTTCTGAGAGGCCCTTTTTATGCAGTGAGAATGCATTTTTTGTAAGTATTTATACTTAATATAACAAGAGAATACAATAAACATGTAAGGTGGATAAAAAAAGGAAAATAATTAATTTTTGCTTAGATAAAGTCATGAATATATCAACCACTCAATTATAAACATTTTTAACATGTTCCGATCATTTTATCTCATGATTTTTTTTTCTTTTTCCCATTAATTATTTTCCATAGTAAATAGTTATCACCTAATTTAACTTAATAATTATGTAAAAAAAGTGTCCTTTTTAGATAATTTGGAAACATTGATTCTAAATTATAAATCACTTTCTTAAAATTAAATATATAAAATTATATAAATTATTTATAAAATATTATATATATAATACATAAAATAAAGTTATGAGAATAATATTACATGAGTTTTACAATTTATAATATAGGTATGTAAATTATATTTAATATTTAAAATATATAATTTCAATTAAAAATAGATAGTTTATAAATAAATGTTATTCTTAAATTTTTATGTATTAATTATACGTTAATAATGGAATAAATGTCATTGTATTGGTATATAACACTATTCATCTACATGTCAATTTTTCAAAAAATCTAAAATAGCCATGCCAAACTAATTTTGACCATATAAATACAAAAATTATGTAAATTTAACTAAACGTGATTATAAAATTTTTAAATTTTATTTTTATATTAATTTAAAAATATAAATAAAAATCGATTTCATTGAAAAATGATGTTTTCAAAAATTATGTTTTTTAAATATAACTTCATATCAATTTCTAGTTTCAAATATGATAATATATTAGTTCATATAAAAAAATATTTTGTTTTTTTTAATTTCACCTATTAGGATATTATATCAAACATATAACAAAATAGTTCATTGAAAAAAATGAAACATTACATCCACACTAATACAAATTAACAAATTAATTTAAAATTAATTATTTATATTCAATAATTTAATTTTACAACTCCCTTGATGTAAAGATATTTATTTGAATTTTATATATAAATCATATAATATTTAATATTATTATTGTTATTTCTACATAATATATATATAATATTTTAATATCATATTTTTATTTAAGTATGATTTATATTATTTTAAATTTTGAACTTAACAATAAATGAATCTAGTATACCTCTTTGATATATGAACAACAACCATATCTCCAACAGAAATATTTAAAATGACTATATTTTCAATGACCATATAATAAATGACTGTATTTGTAATGACTAGATTTAATTATTATATATATAACCTTTCAAAACATATTCCATTCAAAATTCCCATTTTAATAGTTTACATTTTACATCACAAAAAATGATTTCTCCTTCATTGATATTCGTTATAATTATCAGTTTTGTTTTCCTAATAGTGATTATTAAATGTTATGGTGGTCTAATATAGATTTTAATTATAAATATGTTATTATTTTAAATTTATTTTCCCCTTTTAATTTTTTTATTTTTAATATATATAGTCATCTATGATGTGTAATACTTAGTTTAATATTCTTTTATTATAACATTTTACTACAAAATAATAATGATATGTTATTTTAATATCTATCTTGTATGAAATGTTACGTAATATATGTCAATTTTTATTAAAATAGATAAAAAAGTTTATAATTATAAATTTATAGTTTATTTATTTAATATTCTTCCTAAAAACACAAGAGGTTTCAAACTACCACACATCATCCATGACACAAACACTGTACACAACACTTCTTGCATCTGAAATGGTCACTAAAATCACCATCTAAGACCCACATATCCACACAAATAGAATGAAAATATAAAATTAAAGTATTAAAAAACTATATATTTTATGTTGATGTAAATTATAGTACTACATTTAAATAGGTCCTTTACAACACTCTATTTCCTATTTCATGTTTATTCACACATAATATCATTGTTAACAAACAATTGATTCATTACCCACGTAGATTTAGTGAACAATTTATGGGTGGTGAGATCAAGAAAAATCATAATAAGGGTTCTAAGTCAACAATTGTTACTAATAAAATATCATAATGAGATAATTTTCATGGAACATGAAAATAAGAGATTAATTAATGTTAAAAAAATTAGCGATATGTGAAAACACCCATACCATTAAATTAAATTTCATATAGTTCATTATCTTTATAAGTTACTATATACCATCCCCAAAATTTAAAAATGATGAATTCTAGTTTCATAGATATAAAAAAAAGTGATAACAAGCATCCCATATCTAGAATCGTTGTACATCGCGTGAAAAAAAGGCATAGGGAATGAGGGATAATGTTGTAACCACGATACCTTGATGGTAAAGTTTTGATAAAATGGAAACTATTTACATAGAATAATAGAAAATGGAATAGGGATAACAATTTCCTCTAATATCCCACAATGTTACTGTAAATAGAGGAAGAAAATCTATTGAACACACCTAGAATCACGAGAAAGGGGAGTCATGCTCAAGGTCGGGGGATCTCAAAACTCAATAATATATTTTTTAATATTTTTTATAAAAAAAATATAATAAAAAAAATATAATAGAGTAAATAAAATTCATTTAGATGATTGATATATATCATGGAATAATTCCAAATAATAAATCATTCAACATTTCGCCTCATGTGTCTTTAAATTTGGTTCCACATTAAACACCGATAATGACCAATATAAAATCAAATTATTCAAGGAATTAAAAGATAAATTTATAGACCCATTAAATTCTAAAAAAATTTATTTAGGCCTTAAAATACCATATTTTATGTTAAAACTAATGTTAACATCATTCTAGAAAATATGGGTATATTAATTTTTTTAGAATTTTGAAAACTATTGTGGCTACTGTATGAAGGGATCAACCAAAAAATGTCAAGATACCACATAAAATAACCTCATGAAGAAATTTATCAACCACATGACCCAACAAAGTGACCAAATTATAGAATATGTGACCACTTTAATAAACTGAGTTACCACACAACCATACCAAGTGATTGAATGACTGTCCTAATTGACCGTGCAGAGGAATCAACATACCACATTAATAAACTAACCTAATTCATAGTTAGTCAATATAATATTAGGTAAAACATGTATATTATTTAAGGATAAATACTTTATCACCCTTATGACACCTCTAGGCCTCCAAAGAATGCACTAGAGGTTGTTTTGGTAACCTGGGACATTACATGAAGAACCCTATGATTTAGGTAATAAAATAAATTTATGTGATTTAGTTAACACATAGCTTCAAAGTACTAAGAGTTAATATACTATAGGAAGTGAATTTGGGATAATCCATTTGATAGATTATATAAGGAGTTTCTTACTCAAATGTCCTAGAATCAAATATTATTTCATTGGTAGTATGTACTCTAGAAAAATATAAGGGATTAGTCGAAAGATAATGATTTGTCATTAATTAATAAAATATGGATCTTATCACACTTACTGAAATTATGTAAAAGAGAAAAATTGGGATATCATTTTATTATGATACCATTTAACAAAATTCATTATAAGTTCCTATAATATATGTTATTAATTTTAAAACATGTTAATGTTAAAAAAACATCATCTTCATTGGAATTTTATTTAAGATCAATCTCATAATGTGTGAATTTAATGAAATAATCATTATATAATAGTTTAAAAACATAAAAATTATTGTTAGTAAATATATAAAAATTTAATCTTTTAGAAAACCACATGTTGAGGAGACTCTAGGTCATGTAGTTTAATAACTAGATATAGATCCATATGACAATACTTTGGATAATGCATCCAATGCATCCAATCTCATTATCATATCTGTGGAACCTAAATTATAGAAGAAACATGAAAACATGGAAATCATCTAGATGATAGTCAATCCAATGATGATTTATCAATAAGAAGAGAGGTATGATATTTATAATGTTTCAATGGAACTCTTTAGATCAATACTATTGAAGATTATTTATTACCAACTCAAGTACTAAATTTTATTAGGTATGTTAATGATTAGAAGAGTATGGATTCATTTTTATAGATATATATATATATATATATATTCCATTTTACAACCATAATATGATTGGTTTCAATAATTCATTATAAATTGTAACTTAAATGAGTTTAATAATTTTTTTGATCCCCTAAATATATTGTTGATAACATAGTAGGATATGGGAGGTATCATGTAACATCCCAGGTAAATAAAGAATAAGGCATTTCCCATATTTATTAATATTTGTGAATTAAATATTAATTTTACTTTAAAAGGGTTTCTATGTTCGATGGCTTACCCAATACACAACAATGTGTTTTTTTTGAAATCTAACGTTCCACACTAATAATATATTATTATTATTTTAAATTGTAGTTAACGCCTATCCATTTTATTGGATGGAATGAATAGAACTAACTAAAATATGATTATACATGTTTTTTAAATGTTTCTAAATTTATCCAATAAAATTTAGAGGCTTAAAATGTGAATTAATCTAATTTTAAGCATAATTTACTTTAAAAGGTTGATTTACCGCCTTTTAATGGAGAACCCTATTTAAATATAGTTTTGGTCACTTTTATATGTTATATTTGAGAAAATAAAATTATTATTTATAATAGGGACATCAAAATTTACTTTGGATGAAATTTTGGTATTTTTCTGATAAAGTTCATTTTTTTAATGAATAGTGAAAAATACTGTATTTTAATTCAAAACTGTATTTTAATCTAATATATTTATATGGTTGAATTATCCTTTTAATTGGTTTTAAAGTGTAATTAGAATATATTTTTACCATTTAATACAATTTTGGTCATTTTAATTAATTTCACTTTGAAATTGGACATAAATAAGTGTCAATCTTTTGATAGTTAATATTTCTAAAAACACACTTTTTATTTTGACAGCGGGAATTAATTTTAAATTAATTTCTGCCACTTATGTGTTTTGAATTTGGAAAAATGGATTTAATATTTGGAATCATGAGGTCCAAATTGTGTAAATAGGTAAATTTTATTTTTAGACATTATGAATATTTACTTCAGTAAAAATTTTATTTACCATGGTTAAAGGGTAAATATGGTAAATAAGGGTAAACAAATATTATTATAATAATATAAAATTACCCTAACATGTGTCCTAATCCTATTGGTTGATACATATCCGACCATGGGCATATTTGGGTCGATTTTGGGACCCCATTGGGCCACTTAAGAGTGATAATGACACTTTATTTTAAATAACATAAAGTAAAGGCAAAAATGACATAAACAAATATCTTTTAGTAAATTAATTTTTACATAGGGTTATATAAGTTATTATTTCAACTATAAATATTCATTGGAAATATAAAAATATTTCCTACATCATGGTATTTTTTTATAATTTTTAAACATCAAATAAATAAAATTATGTATGACACAATAATGATGTAGTGTCAACCTCATTAATAAATGATTTAAATAAATAAGATTATAAAGATTAAAATAATATCCAAAAATTGTCCAATTCTTATTGGATGATTTTATTTCAACCATGATTCATCTTATATTCGACTTTAATGATTTTTTGACCTTTTGAAACTGAAGATAATATTATAATAAAATAATATTTTCACACTTTCCTAAAGAGCCCCTCTTCTACCTTATAAAAATCCCTCACTTATAAACCATTCCTCACACCTCTCAAGACACTTGTCTCATCCAAAACCTGCCCAAATAATCTCTCAAGATCCCTCTCTTACTCTTAGAAGCCTTAACTTAGGAAGAAGGGACTTCAGGAAGTCCTTTTGGTTCAAACCAAAGGGAGTTACCCAAATTAAAGGTAACAGTTTCTCTTAAATTATTTTGTTTTATTTTACTTCTCCAACCACCTAAACTCTTTTTATTAATTTATTTTATAACAACACAAGTATATTAAATATAGTAGTATGTTTTTATGAGAATTATTCTAACTAAACTTTCACACACCTCCATATAATGGGTGAAGAACATACTGTTTCTATGGATGGAAAACTAACACCTCACAAAACAATGATTGTTCAATTATCTTTTACCACCTCTCATGGTGGCCATTAAGATGAAAATATATTTATATATGATATATATTATGTTTATGTTTTCTTTATGCTTCCGTATTTTTCATTTATATCATATCTTTATGGTTTCCATTATGGGTAAATGCGATAATTTCATTTGAGGAAGTGCGGACTACCGCCCCCTCAAAGTGATATGACTCATTAATGCCATATGTGGGACATATAAAGGATAGAGTTAATGATATTATATATGATATTATACTATAATTATAATATACCTATGTATCATTATGTTTTAATTCCATTAAAGTATGAAATAGAAATGAAAGTAGCGTTCATGCGTACGTACGACGTACCGTCTCCATGAACGGTGCATTTCATTTCTTATCTCCAAATGTTATGTACTATTATAAATACAAGTATATAATAAATATATATGATATATATGATATCTAAATAATGAATATCATTCTGGATATAATAACTTTTTATCACGTGAACAAATTGTAATTATAAGGTGTTCATTTTTTACTCAAGTACCAAATATCGACAAAACAAATGTTATTAACTTAAATGATTAAATTATGTTTATAACATGGTAATAAGTGATATAAAAGGAATAATAAACTTGAAAAAGTTTCTTAAGAAATTATAAATTAACTTTAGTTTATTATTCAGGAGATTAAAGAACGATCGAGTCAAGTCGGACATGAGGTAAGGGACTTCATCACAATATCCTTTCATTGAGGCATGTTTTGTTTTATACATGACTTTATTTTATATGGTGTATAAACTATTTTGAATTTTTATTTCATTAAAAGGGAATATTTTTCCACGAGTCGTTTTACTAAACGACAAAAAGGAATGTTTCTTTTAACGTAAGTGGTGACAATGACCTCTCTGCCACCATGAGTATTATTTGATCTTTGGATTCCTTAACAAGCCGTAATATTTTTAAAAGGAAAATAAATACCATATAAACTTTTACATATTTTGGTATTGAAAATGTTTTTGATAATTGATTTTTTATGTCAATATATTTAAGTGATATATTGTGATTGAAATGTGGAAATGTTTTCTTTCCCTTATATTTGTTGTATGTATTATGATTTTATAATGGTACTTAGACATTTGATAGGTGGTTACATGATAAACAAAATGATGAGTGGTGCCGTGATAAAACAAGATGGGTGGTTACGCTATAACCTCCAATGCATTGGGTATGTAATTTAGCCGTATGGCTATTCCATTTAGTGATATGTGTGGAAGTTGACCGTATGGTTATTCCATTTAGGTATGCTTATGTACCATGTTACCTATATATGTTATGTGTTATTTATATGGGTTTTATGGTAATATTTTGGTTACAAAAGGGTAAGTAATGATCTTTTATTTAGTGAAGAATATTTACTACTTCATAAAGGTTAAAAGTATTACTTATGATAAAATATTCATGGTTTACTTATTGTTTTGAAAAACAAACAGTTTTCCTTCTTTGTGTATCTCTTACTGAGATTTTTATGCTCATACCAAGTTTTTGTAATGTTTTTCACAGGACATAAAGTGGAATAGGGTCAAGGATGGGATTAAGAAAAAGTCATGCTGTCTAAAACATGGAACTAGACATGACTCTTTTTTTCAAGATTTTTTATTTTGTGAAAAATAATAGGAATTGAGTAGAAGTGTATACTTTGTAACTTTTGGGATATAATGCAACAGTTATGACCTAATTCTCTAAATCTCTAAACTTAAAAAGATCCTCAATATGAATTATTCATTTAATTCAAGATTATGTAATGTTTTAAGGCCGAGTTCTTATAGTTGGTATCAGAGGTCGGTTTATATGACTTTAGGAGTTAGGGTATTGTTAAATTAATATCCATAAATTTATTTATGATAAGATTGAAGTGATATAGAATTTATAGATTACCATGTTGCTTCGCCTAAGATATTTCTGTGTTCAGAATGGTTTTTCACAGAGGAAACAGGGCAGCTATGTTGGGACGACATCAGGAGGAAGACAACCTTCCAAATCAGCAACCTGAGATGGTTGGAATCAGAACTGAACATTTTGTTGCAGTGATGGCCCAATTGACTCAGGATATAAATCGTGGTGGTATCCATGCACGAGATCAACTAGATCAACCACAGAGGAACATGTCAGTAGTGGGGCATTTCATGAGGCAACATCCCCCATCATTCATAGAATCATCTGACCCTATGCTAGAAGAAGGGTGGATTAAAGAATTAGAGAAGATTTTCGATGTTATGGGGTGTTCAAAACATCAAAAGTTTTGTCTCTCTATTTATCTTTTTGAAGGTGAAGCTGATCAGTGATGGTTGATGGTGAAAAATATCAGGGATAGGGAGGAGTTTGATGCTCTTGATTGTGATAAATTCAAAGGTATGTTTCTTGAGAAATATTTTCCTAAGGTGGTTTTACTTAGGATGAAAAAAAATTCTTAGAATTGAGGTAGGAGGATGACTCAGTGGATGCTTACTACGGAAAGTTCACTCGACTAGAAAGGTATGCTCCAAATTTCATCTGAGATCTTGATAGTAAGATAAATTGATTTTACTCAGGACTAAGGCCATGATATAGAAGAGAATTAGCCTCTTGTGAGTTCAAAAGTTATGAAAAACTTGTTCGATGTGCGAAGAAGGTGGAAATGGAGTTTATTGATGATCAGGTGTTCTTTGAAAAATAATAGAATAAGAGGTTTAGTTGGAAGGAAAAGGGAAAAAATTCATCAAAGAAGCCTGGAGGTAAGAAAACTAAATATCTATCTTGTGAGAAGTGTGGTAAAAAGCATCCTAGAGAATGTTTATCAAAGTCTGGAAAGTGCTTCCGATGTGGTAAGTCTGGTCATATTGCTCATAACTGTAAGGAAGATGATCAAGAAGGAAATGAAAAGCGAGTAGTAAGATGTTTTAAGTGCAATGAAATGGGTCATTATGAAAATGAGTATCCAACAAAGAACTCAACTGAGAGAAAGCAACCAAACTACAAGTAGAAAGGGGTGGTGAAATCCTTTGCAACTACTTCAGCAGATGTTAGCTCATCAAATGAAGTAGTATTAGGTACACTATTTTTTTGTTCAGATTATACCAATGTGTTGTTTGATTCAGGTTCTACACATTTTTTCATTTCTGAGAAGTTTTCTAGTAAATTGGGAATTCCATCTCAAGATATGAATCCTGAACTTATGGTAAAAACACCTAGAGGAAATGTTTAAACAAAAAGAAATTATATGAACCTTCTTTTCCTTGTGTGCGGAAAGAATCTACCTGCAAACCTTATTGTTTTACCTCTAGTAGAGTTTGATGTTATTTTGGGTATGGATTGGATTTCTGTTTATCATGTTAAGATTAAATGTAGTGCTAAAGAGGTTTATTTTCAGAATGATTTTCAGTTTGTGTATAGGAATGAACCCTTACTTTTGATAACATATCAGGAAGATGATAAACTAGTAAAAGATGGAAATGAATGTTACCTCTCACATATTGTTGAAAACAAAGAAACTATTCAGATTAATGATGTTCTAGTGGTAAATGAGTATCTTGATGTTTTTCCTGATGAGTTTCTTGGTATTATACCTAATAGGGAAGTTGAATTTACTGTTTACTTTGTTCCTGATGCTAAGCCAATTTTAAAACCCCCTTATCCAATGGTTCAAATTGAACTTTTAGAGTTAAAGAAGCAATTGCAGGAGTTATTAGATAAATGTTTCATTTAACCTAGAACATCACCATGGGGTGATCCTGTCTTGTTTGTAAAAAAGAAAGATGGTTCAATGAGAATTTTCATTGATTATAGAGCATTTAATAACATCACTATTAAGAACAAGTATCCTTTTCCTCATATTGATGATTTGTTTGATCAGCTCCAGGGAGCTCAGTATTTTTTGAAGATTGATTTGAGGTCGGGGTACCATCTGTTGAAAGTAAATGAAGTAGGCATTCCGAAGACCGCATTTTGTACTAGATATGACCATTATGAATTTTTAGTTATGCCTTTTGGGTTAACCAATGCACCTACTATATTCATAGATCTTATGAATAGAATTTTCCATGAGTTATTGGATAAGTTTGTGGTTGTGTTCATTGATGATATTTTGGTTTATTCTAAAAGTAAATAGGATCATGAAAGTTATTTAAGGGTTTTCTTGCAAACCTTAAAAGAAAAGAAACTATTTGGGAAATTCAGGAAGTGTGAGTTTTGGTTACAACACATTTCATTCCTTGGTCACATTGTTTAAAAAAATTGCATAACTGTTGATCCTACTAAAACAAAAGTTGTTGAAGAATGGCCAAGACCCACAAATATAACCGAGATTCATAGTTTTCTTGGTTTAGTAGGTTATTACTGGAGGTTTGTTGAGAAATTTTCATAGTTATCTAGTCCAATGACTAAGTTAACTCAAAAAGGTGTTAAGTTCATTTGGACAAAATAATGTGATGATTGTTTTCATGAATTGAAAAGAATATTGGTGAATTCTCCAGTTTTGGAACTAACTTCTAGAAATGGTGAGTTTGTTTTTTATAGTGATGATTCATTGAAAGGAATTGGCTGTGTCTTTATGCAGAATGATTAGGTAATTGCTTATGCTTCACGTTAGTTGAAACCTCACGAGTTAAATTACCCTACACATGATTTGGAATTAGCTACTGTTGTTTTTGATTTAAAAATTTAGAGGCATCATTTGTATGGAGTAAAATGTGAAATATATACTGACCATAAAAGTTTAAAGTATATATTCACTCAAAAAATAATTGAACATGAGACAGAGGAGATGGTTGAAATTAATCAAGGATTATGATTGCACGATCCTTTACCATTCGGGAAAAGAAAATAAAGTGGAAAATTCTTTGAGTAGAAAAAGTAATGCTTCATTAACCATGATATGTTTGGAAAGATATCCTTTGGTTTTTGATTTGATGAACTTTGGCATAGAAGTTTTTGGTGTAGGAAATTCTTCTGTTTTGTTTCAGGTGTCAGTGAAATCATATATATCAGATAGAATAAAGCAAGCACAAAAGGAAGATAGTGAGTTGCAGAAAAAGGTAGAGTTGGTTCAATAGGGTAATTTGCATGAATTTAATATTGATAATGATTGTGTTTTGAGGTTTGAGAAGAGATTATGTGTGCCTTGGAATTCATAGTTGAAGAATGAGTTGTTATGTGAAGCTCATAGTTCTCCGTTTTTAGTTCATCCTGGTAGTACTAAGATGTACAGAGATCTTCGGGAGTATTACTGGTGGGATGGAATGAAAAGAGATATTGCTGATTTTACTGTGAAGTGTTTTACTTGTCAGCAGGTTAAAGCAGAGTGGAAGTTACTGAACGGGATGCTTCAGCCTTTACCGGTGCCAGAGTGGAAATGAGAAAATATATCCATGGACTTTGTTGTGAGATTACCGAAGACATATTAAGGTAATAATGAAATCTGGGTTATTGTTGATCGGTTGACAAAATCTTCTAATTTCCTTCCTATTCAAGATAATTTGTTGATAGTTAGGTTACATGGTGTTCCCCTCTCCATTGTATCTGATCGTGATCTAAGGTTTACTTCTAACTTTTGGAAAGAGCTTTATAAGTCGTTGGGTACTGAATTAAATTTTAGTACAACTTTTCATCCGCAATCTGATGGGCAGTCAGAATACACAATTTAGACCTTGGAGGATATGCTACATGCTTGTTCACTGGATTACTAGGGAAGTTTGAACCAACATATTTCTTTGGTTGAATTTTCTTATAATAACAGTTTTCATTCCAGTGTACAAATGGCTCCATTTGAGGCAATATATGGAAAGCGATGTCAAATTACAGCTTTTTGGGATGAAGTAGGTGAAAGTAATTTGATGAGACCAGAATTGGTATAAGAGATGGCATAAAATGTTCAGTTGATTCGGAAGCACATGAGAATAGCTCAGAGCAGGTAGAAAAGTTATGCGGATAATCGGAGGAAGGATCTCTCTTTTGAGGTAGGTGGTCATATCTTTCTCAAAGTTTCTCCATGGAAAAGTGTGATGCATTTTGGTAAGAAAGGAAAGTTGAGTCCAAGGTTCATTGGACCCTATGAAATCCTAAATAAAGTTGGATCAGTTTCCTAAAAAGTGTCTTTACCTCCAAGTTTATCCCAATTACACAATGTTTTTCATGTTTCAATGTTGAGAAAGTATATGCCAGGTCCCTCTCATGTTTTAAGTCCAGAGGTAGTTTAGTTGGAAGAGAATATCTCTTATGAGGAACAACCAGTCCAGATTCTTGAATGAAGAGAGAAAGTGTTGCAGAATAAGGTAATTCATCAGGTAAAGGTTTTTTGGAAAAACCATATGGTTGAAGAGGTAACGTGGGAATCTTAAAATGCTATGAGGGATAAATACCCCCATTTATTTGATATGCGAATAAAATTGTGAGGACGCAATTTCCAAAAAGGGGGAAGGATGTAATATCCCAGGTAAATAAAGAATAAGACATTTTCCATATTTATTAATATTTGTGAATTAAATATTAATTTTACTTTAAAGGTATTTCTATGTTCTATAGCTTACCCGATATGCAACAATGGGTTTCTTTGAAATCTTACGTTGCACACTAATAATATAATATTATTATTTTAAATTGTAGTTAACGCCTAGCTGTTATATTGGCGGGAATGAATAGAACTAACTAAAATGTGATTATACATTTTTGTTAAATGTTTCTACATTTATCCAATAAAATTTAGAGGCTTAAAATGTGAATTAATCTAATTTTAAGCATAATTTACTTTAAAAGGTTGATTTACTACCTTTTAATGGATAACCCTCTTAAAATCTAGTTTTGGTCACTTTTATATGTTCTATTTGAAAAAATAAAATTCTTCTTTAGAATAGGGACATTAATATTTACTTTGGATGAAATTTTGGTATTTTTCTGATAAAGTTCCCTTTTTAATGAATAGTAAAAAATACTGTATTTTAATTCAAAACTTTATTTTTATCTAATTTATTTATATGGTTTTATTATACTTTTAATTGGTTTTAAAGTGTAATTAGAATATATTTTTTTCATTTAATCCAATGTTGGTCATTTGAATAAATTTCACTTTGAAATTGGACATAAACAAGTGTCAATCTTTTGATAGTTAATATTTATAAAAACACGCTTTTTGTTTTGAAAGTGGGAATTAATATTAAATTAATTTCTGCCACTTATGTATTTTGAATTTGGAAAAATGGATTTCATATTTGGAATCAAGAGGTCGAAATTGTGTAAATATGTAACTTTTATTATTAGACATTATTAATATTTACTTCTGTAAAAATTTTATTTACCATGGTTAAAGGGTAAATCTGGTAAATAAGGGTAAAAAATATTTTTATAATAATATAAAATTACCCTAAAATGTGTCCTAATCCTATTGGTTGATAAATATATGACCATGCTCATCTTTGTGTCAATTTTGGGACCCCATGGATCCACTTAAGAGTGATAATGACACTTTATTTTAAATAACTTAAAGTAAAGGAAAAAATGACACAAACAAATATCTTTTAGTAAATTAATTTTTACATAGGGTTATATAAGTTATCATTTAGACTATAAATATTCATTATAAATATAAAAATATTTCATAAATTATGGTATTTTTTTTATAAATTTTAGACATCAAATAAATAAAATTATGTATGACACAAAAATGATGCAGTGTTAACCTCGTTAATAAATGATTTAAATAAATAAGATTATAAAGATTAAAATAATATCCAAAACTTGTCCAATTATTATTGGATGATTTTATTTTGACCATGAGTCATCTTATATTTGAATTTAATTATTTTTGGACCCTTTTAAATAGAATATAAGTTTATAATAAAATAATAGTTTCACACTTTCCTAAAGATCCCCTCCTCTCCCTTATAAAAGACCTCACTTCTAACCCATTCCTCACACCTCTTAAGCCCCTTGGCTCGTCCAAAACCTACCCAAATAAGCTTTAAAGATCACTCTCTTACTTCTATAATCCTTACCTTAGGCAGAAGGCACTTCAAGAAGTGCTTTTGGTTCAAACCAAAGGGAGTTACCCAAATTAAAGGTAACTGTTTCTCTTAATTTCTTTTGTTTTATTTTACTTCTCCAACCCCCTGAAATATTTTTATTCCTTTATTTTATAAAAAAAAAATTATCTTCAATATAATAGGATGTTTTTATGAGAAGTATTATAACTACACTTTCACACACCTCCATCTAATGTGTGAAGAACATACTGTTTCTGTGGATGGAAAACTAACGCCTCACGAAATGATGATTGTTCAATTATCTCCTACCACCTCTCATGGTGGCCATTAAAATAAAACTATATTTATATATGATATATATTATTTTTTTTCTTTATGATTCTTTATTTTCCATTCATATAATATCTTTATGGTTTCTATTATGGGTAAACGCGATAATTTCATTTGAGGAAGTGCGGACTACCGCCCCCTCAAAATGATATGACTCATTAATTCCATATGTGGGAAGTATAAAGGATAGAGTTAATGATATTATATATGATATTATACTGGAATTATAATATTACTATGTATCATTATGTTTTAATACCATTAAAGTACAAAATAGAAATGAAAGTAGCGTTTATGTGTACGTACAACTTACTGTCTCCATAAACGGTGCGTTTCATTTCTTATCTTCAAATGTTATGTACTATTATAAATACAAGTATATACTGGATATATATGATATATATGATATCAAAATCATGAATATCATTCTTAATATAATAACTTTTGACCACATGAAAAAATTGCAATTATAAGGTGTTCATTTTTTACTCAAGTACCAAATATCGACAAAACAACCATTATTAACTTAAATGATTACATAATGTTTATAACATGGTAATAAGTGATATAGAAGGAATAATAAACTTTAAAAAGGTTCTTAAGTGAATATAAATTAACTTTAGTTTATTATTCAAGAGATTAAAGAATGATCAAGTCAAGTCGGACATGAGGTAAGGGACTTTGTCTCAATATCCTTTCATTGAGGCATGTTTTGTTTTATACATGACTTTCTTTTATACTCTGTATAAACTCTTTTGAATTTTCATTTCATTTAGAGGGAATATTTTTCTACGCGGTGTTTTACTAAACGAAAAAAGGAATTCTTCTTTTAATGTAAGTGGTGACAATGACCTTTATGCCGCTGTGAGTATTATTTGATCATTGGCTTCATTAACAAGCCGTAATATTTTTAAAAGGAAAATAAATACCATATACCCTTTTACGTATTTTGGTATTGAAAATGGTTTTGATAATAGATTTTTTATGTCAATATATTTAAGTGATATATTGTGATTGAAATGTGGAAATGTTTTCTTTCTTTTATATTTGTTGTATGTGTTATGATTTTATAATAGTACTTGGAAATTTGATGGGTGGTTACATGATAAACCAAATGATGGGTGATACTATGATAAAATAGGATGTTTGGTTACGTTATAATCTCCAACGCATTGGGTATGGAAGTCGGCCGTATGGCTATTCCATTTAGTGATATGTGTGGAAGTCGACCGTATTGTTATTCCATTTAAGTATGTTTATGTCCCAAGTTACCTATATATGTTATGTGTTCTTTATATGGGATTTATGGTAATATTTTGGTTACAAAAGGGTAAGCAATGATCTTTTATTCAGTGAAGAGTATTTACTACTTCATAAAGGTGAAAAGTATTACTTATGATTAAATATTCATTGTTTACTTGTTGTTTTAAAAAACTAATAGTTTTACTTCTTTGTGTATCCCTTACTGATTTTTTTATGCTCATCCCAAGTTTTTGAAATGTTTTTCACAGGACATAAAGTGGAATAGGGTCAAGGATGGGATCAAGAAAAAGTCATGCTGTCTAAAATATGGAACTAGACATGTCTATTTTTTTTCAAGAATTTTTATTTTGTGAAAAATAATGGGAACTGAGTAGAACTGTCTAATTTGTAACTTATGGGATTTAATGTAATATTTATAACCTAATTCTATAAAAATATAAACCTAAAAAGATCCTCAATGTGAATTATTAATTTAATTCAATATTATGTAATGTTTTAAGGCCAGGTCCTTATATATCAGATATAGTTTTTTGATGAAAATTTATAAAAATATGAATCCATAAAAAGAATTTTTAATGGTCTAATAGTTATAAACACTAATTGTGAGCTAATAGAGGAGTCTATAAATAGGGTTATTGTACAATTACGGAAATCAAGGTCATTAGTGGATAAACTAACCTAAAAAAATTAAGAGTGACAATAAAACCATGACGATTCCACATTAGGTATTAATACTATAGGATTTAAGTTTTCAATTTTTATCATTATATAAAGCATATATATATTAAAAAAATATTATGAATATGTATATGAGTTAAAACTATATGAATACTTAATAATTAATACTTGAAATATGTACTTATAATATAATATAAATTGTTCCTACATTATTAAGGTGGATGAATTAGTCAACATTAACGATTTAGTGTATTTGAATATAAAACATTAATTTGACATCTTTTTTTCATCATATGTGATAAGAGGAATTACTTTAAACAATGGTTGTTTAAAATAAATGAGATGATGGTTCTGATAAATATGGTTATAAAATATCCTTTTATATAATGTTATATTAAATAAAGATATAGATTAAAATGTTTTAACCATGACAAAATCAATTATTCAAGTTTTTTTATAAAATATTTTGGATAATATCATGCAACTTTAGTTGTATATTTTAAACAATAAAATATCTATTTTTGGAATATTACTAAAAACACATAGAATACCATATATGATATGGTTTATAATAGTTTATTTCATAAATATATTAATTGAGGAAATATGTTTTTAACTATTAAAATAATTTATATTTGTGTCATAGATATATAATTTAATGTAAATATAGATTCTACCATTTTGGTGGGAGTATAGTTGGACACATAGAAGTACAAAACCTTATAATTAATGTATTCAAATAGTTTAATTCAACATGAATGTGAAATTATATCCTATAAAAAATTAATTTAATCTTGTATAAGGAGATATTAAGTTAAAGAGATACGTTTAAATTTTTCTTAAAATGATATCACAAAAACTTCTCACTATATGAAGTCCAAATATGATTAGAAGAATATTAGAAGTAGTTTTTAGTAGGCAATGGATTTAATTAGAATCATAAAATGGGATGATATGATGTAAATAACTTTGAATAAATTATTGAAATATATTACTATGATGAATATATATCATAATCTCTTCATTGTTTAAAAATTATTTCCCTATATATTTCAATTAATTAAATCTTTTAGGAGTGGAATTTATCACATGAAAAAATAGCGATGTTGGATGATAAAAAGAGGATGAAATGAGTATAAAAAAACATAAAATTAAAACAACATAAGGAATATTTGTTATTCTATCATAATATATATGATTATGTGGGATGTTATGTAAATTCTTGTTAGTATTCCTAATGGTGTGTGAAAATATAAATGGTAACCTCCACTTTATCATCATTTTACATTGGCAATATATATTCCTGATGTGAAATGATAATTTACCACTAAAAGTAGCACATTTTTTACATTAATCGATTAAGGTCCGATAGTATTATACATGATATATGAAGTTAAATTTGGGATGGATTTTGTAAACAAATATAATATTCCCTCATAAGGAATAAAACAAGTTTTTTTACAAGATGAGTTACTATGTATTCTAAAAAATGTTATATACAATATTAATTTTGTGTAATATGTATTCATGTTTAACATTTAATACCTATACTAATTTTTTCTTTTATATATAGAATAATAACCTTTGTAATTTGATATTATTCTTATTGTAGGAGAGATTCTACCCTAAAAAAGTGTGGTTGGGTGCGTACTAATTTTGATTTCATTTGAGGTTTAACTAAGACGAAATTTTTTCTTAATAAATATATCTCATTTAGAACCATGATTGAGATAGAAATAGGAATTTTATATCTGTTCCAATATAATTATAATGTTTTGTGCCTATCTATTTGGGTGAGGGAATATGCTATTATTATTCATGATTGCGAGTGACAATTCTTGTGTTGATTCATTTGGTCAATATAAAATTATTGAATCTAGAATAGATGAGTTTGATATATAGAATTGATATAGTAAATTCCTGATGGATACTCATATTTCATGAATTATGGGATTACATGATTTTGTATACTTGTTTAAGTTACAACTAGTTAACAATATTATAGAGATACATGTGTTTTAGAGGGATCTCTCTAGTTCCTCTTATAGATTTATTAGTATTGATTGTTTTAAATAGGACACTATTTGATAAAAACTAATTTCATTTAGTACTATGAAGGACTTTGGGATTATAATTTGTGTTTGAGTGAATGTGGATTATGTTTTTTACAATTTGTTTTATTAAAAAACATTGAGATATCCCCAATTTTTTTTGAAGTATTTATAAATGTAGTTTTATATGTATTTTTACAAGTTATTACACATGATGCAACACCCCAAGATTTTAAAAATAAATTTAATATAGAATGCATGAACCATTGATCCCCTTTCAAATAAAAACTTTCTTATAAGATATAGATATAACCTAGCTGATAAACAAAATTTTGTCACTGTTATGATTTGAATTTCTAAAAACTGACATACACAATTGTGATCAGTAGGATATTTAGAGTCTGATAGGATCAACTTACATTTTTTGGTGAATAGTAACATACCCTTAGGAATATTAACTCTACCTTATGAATAATAATGTACCCCTATGAATATAAACCTCACCCATGAATGTATAAATAAAATTTAGGCACCATATAAATGAGAGTGAATATTTTAAAAATTAATAATTAAGTTTGGATATTTTTATGTGTAATAAATATTTAATTAAAATTTTAAATTAATAAATTTATTTAAAATAAAAATAATTTTCATAATATGTATTCTTCAATAAATATTTTTTTTCTTATGATTTTAGGATAATTTTATGGGATCTTAGTTAATTTTTGAAAGTATTATAAAATCAGTTTTAAATTTAAAATATATATTTTTCAAATAAATAATGATTTTATTTAAAAATTAAACTTATCTTATTTATAAAATTATTTTGATGAAATGGATTTAATTTTTTAATTCTTAACATCAAAAATGATTATGGTGAATTGTTGGTATTTTCTAAAATACATGAATTGTTATTGAATAGTGAAATTCGATAATTTACGAAATATGCTAAATAAATGAATTCTGCATCATTCTTGAGTCATGGATGGTATAAATGGACATTAGTTTGAACTCACAGTCAACTATTACTTTTTTTGTTCACAATAATCTAACACTATTTTATTTCTTTAGAGAAATAATAAAATAATGAATATGATATTCAAAAATCACTCCTCTCCTCCACTATAAAACTACCCCTCACTCCCTCTTTTATTGACTTATCTAAGCCTTGAAACTTCTCAAATTTCTTCCCAAATACTCTTCCCTAGTCTTTATGCATGTCCAAATAATATTTGTCTTGAAAAAATACCAAAAAACCTTTCCTTATGGAGGTTCTCAAGGAGAAGTACTCAAGAGGTAAAATCCTCTTCCTTTTTCCATTTAATTTCTTTTAAGATTCTTATTTTATTAGTATCTCCTCACCTCCTCTGTCCAAATAATCATGGTAACTTCAGTATCATATATATACTGGAATTAAATCATGTTAATGAAAGATCCATCATCAATATTCTTACTCTCTCTCTCTCTCTTATTTTAAAAACAAAATCATTGTTTGGGAGGTGCCGATTTACAACCTTTGTGGATAATGAAGTTTCATTCTTCAATTTATTCTTCAAGGCTAGTACTGAAACCATTTTTATGGTTGAACTAGATTCTAAAATATATATTATATCTTATTTGATTATTTTAGAATGATAATTTACTCATGATATTAAATAATATAACAAAACTAGTTTGTTGTGATCGAAAAACAACAATAAAAATTGAAATGATTATCTCTAAATGTTTGATCTAATGATTAATACTCATAATATATAACCAAATGATATTCATAACCATTTACAGTAATTTATATTCAAAAATATCATATAAATTCAACACTATATAATTATACCCATTCTAATAGAACTTTCATTATGATATACAATTATACCGATCATGAAAACCAAGGAAACAAACACACCCGAATGATAAATTTTTATCTTATAACTCATAAAAAGGCCATAAATGAACATTATAAATCTAATAAAAATAAAAAATAGGTAAATAAGGTTCTGAATTAATTAATTAATTTAATTATCCATGACGTTAAGATCAAGTTTAGAACACATTCATACAAAAGGTAAGAGTTTTCTACTCGAACCTCCATTTTTTTCGGGTTACTCATTATCTCTCTTAGTCCAAAATAAATTCTTAATTATTCTTATGTAATCCTAAAAAATTATGTTTTAATTTTTAATATATGTGTAGCAATCAACATATTTCTTTATTTTATGTGGAGTTAGATGTTTTAAAAGGACCATTCAAAAAATTCTTCCCCATAAACAAGTTTGTTTCAAAGGAAATTCTTAAATTATCACCTATTTTCAAGTGAAATCTATAATCTGTTTAAGCCATAATTATTTTTATTAAACCACTATTTTCATCATGAAAAAAAACTTAGTTCATTCGAGGTATTGTGCAAATATTTTTCCAAAAGAACTCGTCTTTTCAAAGTAAAAGTGTATTTATCTAAAAAATTCCTTGATGATTTTGTTAGCGTATTTTTATCTATTTCAATACATATATTGAATTTTATTTCTTTTTGTGGTTAATATATTATGTTTATCATCAAGCATATTGTATTAAATGGTTTACGATCAGTTTGATAGTGGATTTTCAATCTTGATATCATTCACCATTCTACATAGAATGGTTAGTGTTTATGTGAACATATTAAGGAAAGTTATTTCACAAGTTCATATTATTTATGTTTATCCCCTTTAATATGATAAATGCATTGGATTAAGAAATTGATGGGTGGGGAACATTATATCCTTTTGATGCATCAATAATTCTCATGAGACAAAATAGAATTGGGTTTTGGGTGAGGCCTTATCCTAGTATTTTCAAACATCTTGGCTGTCACCTTGACAATATATTTCAGATGTCAATCATAATGAATTCCCTAATTATAGTATTGGTAATTGATAAAAAATGTGATTATTAGACTAGTTTAATATCAATGGTTATGTTTCATTTTCTTGTGACCATTTATATGGCCATATTTAATTAGCTTTAATTCCTTCCATATTATGAACAAGTATATTTTAAAAGGCATGTGTTTTTAGTTGTTCACCATGAATAATGTTTATTTTTATGATAACATATTCTGTATTACATATCGTTGATAATAATATGAGATCACCCCTTTCTTATGTTTTATTTTCCACAGGTGGTGAATATTAATATTATGAATGACTTACAGGGATAATCTAGTAGTCATATGGATTTGTTATTTTGTATTTCATTTCAAGTTATACTATTGAATTTATGTTTGTATCTTGTTTTCCAAAACTACAAAACTATTCATTACTTTTTTGAAATGATTTTCTTGTCTTCATTCTAATGTAATAAAATACGGTACCAGATCTGAACTACTAGGTTAGGTTTCTTATAGTTGGTATTATAGGTAGTTTAGTCGAAAACATGAAAACTAGATATAGAAAACATGGATTAGTGAGAGAAACCCTAAGATATACTTTAAAGATAAGTATATAAGAACCGCATAGAATTTTGTTAAGGTATATATTATGTGGTTATTTTATAAAATACATCCCTTTCTTGATACTATAAGTGGATGTGGTTCTGGAACATATATACCAAGAAGCAATAACTCTGACAAGGTGTTTCGAGTTTGACCTGGGGTAGCCTAGTCCATGACAATAGGCCTTACTATGCACCTAGTTTGACACTTCTAGAGGATATGATATGGATAATTAATACCTCCTTTACTAGATATTATAAAGGATTTACAAGTAAATTTTTCCTCAAAGAAACCATGTTTATGATTATGGGATTAGCTATGCATAAGATTTCAATTTATGTTAAGTATTATGATTGTTCAGATTATGAAATATGATTCATAACCTAATATGGTGTATGCCATAATTTATAAATGGAAACTAGTGGAAGGAATGGAAACCGCATAAACATGTGTTTCCTATGTAGTCATTTCCCCCATGCAAGATAATGATGTTGGTTCTGGAGCTAGGATTAGTGCTGAGTAACTTATAACTATATTGGGATAATTATCTCAGGTTATGAACAATAAACTTATCCATATAGAGAACCCAAAACCACAACATGGATGAGAAATTTTATACTTATTTATGAGACAATAACATCCATAATTTAATGGGACTACAAAACCCATTCGTTGCAAAGCAATGGATAAGTTACTTATAGAAGATATTTCTCAGTTTGGGAAGTAATGAAAGGAAGATGGTTGTTATAGCAGTTTATCATTTATCGGGAGATTCTAATCAATGGTTGTCACTAATTAAAAAAACAATGGAGGGGGAATAAATTAAAAATATGGAATGGAGGGATTTTATGTATTTTTTTAGAAAAATACTTTCTTCATGAGCAGCGAGTGGATATGAAAAGAAAGTTTCTGAATATGAGGAAAAATAAGGATGAGAATATTAAAAAGTATGAAGATAACTTCACATGGTCAGAAAGACATTCCGTAAACTACATACATAATCCAAGGTATAAGATTTATTGATTATTTTGTGGTTTAAAACCATTCCACCAAAGGGAACTAGTTTCCCAAACTTTCTCATCATATGAAGATATAGTCTCATGTGCCATCAAGACAATGAAATAATTATTTAAGTATTATGAATTTAAAGGAAAGAAAGAGAAGAATATGGTGGTAGAGTAAATAAGGGTTAAATGGATGAATAAAATGTGGATTTTTCCAATATGTGATACCTTTGGAAGGAAACACCCTAAAGCCTTCTTAAAAGGAAAAGGATTCCGTTACAAATGTGGAGAAAGAGGCCACCAATCTTGAGCTTACAAGGGAAATAATGAAGCTACCAATGATCAATGCTACAATTGTAAAGAGAAGAGACATTATTCCAATTATTGTCCTAATAATCAAGGAAACATTCCCTAGAGAAGGCCAAGGGAGTGAGGAAAAGATTATATAATCACAACTTCTGAAGTTGAAGTTTCTAATGATGTGGGGGAAGGTACTATAGTCATTTACTCAAACATGGACAATGATTTATTTTATTCTGGATCATCGTATTCCATTATATCTTTCCAGTTTTCTTTAAAAATTAGATATTTACAATTTACTTTATAAAGTGAGTTGTCAGTTAAAACCCTTAAAGAAAGTATCATTGCAACAAATATGTGTTAGGAAGCCCCCATTATGGAATATAAATATGATTTATCTTCTGATTTTATCACCATACCTATGGTTTACATTGAAATAATCCTTGGAATGGATTGGATTTAAAAATATTATGTGAAAATATATTAAAAGAAGAAGGAAATTATTATTTTTGAGGAAGGTGTAGAAGCCAATGTCTTTAGAGAAAAAACATAACTATTTGATTCTTATCTATATCCACCCCCAGTAGATCTACTGAATGAAATTATTAGAGAGTATGATAAATAATTATCTATGAGTTATGAAAGAAATATTCAAATTTAGGATGTTCCTATTGTGAAAGAATACATTGATGTGTTTTAAGAGGATTTACCTAGACATCCTCTAGAGCAAGAAATTAAGTTTTATATCGATTTAATTTCTTATGAAAGGCCTCTATCAAAGAATCCTTGTAAAATGGACATATTGGAATTAGTAGAACTAAATAAATAACTAGAGTAATTGAGTGATAAAGGATTTATCCACCCTTGTCTTTCCCCATGGGGAGCCCCTGTTCTCTTTGTCAAAAATAAAGATGGATCCATGAGGATATGCATTGACAATAGAGAAATCAATGTGATTACAATAAAGAGAAAGTATCCCCTACCTTAGATTGATGATTTGATAAAATTAACTGAGCACAATATTTCTCTAAGATTGAACTTCAATTTGGATATCATCAGTTGCATGTGAGGAAAGAAGATATTCCAAATACAACATTTTGAACAAGGTATGGGAATTAAAAGTTTACAATAATTAATTTTGGACTGACTATTGCATACACTGTTTTCATAGATATAATGAATATAGTTTTAAAGGAATATCTTGATGAATTTTTTGTGGTTTTTATTGATGATATCATGCTATACTCCAAATTCTATGAAGATCATAAGAATCACTTGCACATTATTCGGAAGAATCTTAGAAGAAATAAATTATATAGTATGTTTAGCATGTGTGAATTTTGGATTTAGTTAGTTTCTTTTCACGACCATATTATCTATAAGGATGGAATCTTAGTTGATCCTGCAAAGACAAAGGTTGTCTATGAATGGCCTACTCCAACAAACACAACCAAGGTATGTAGTTTAATTGGTTTTGTAGGGTATTATTGGTGTTTCATTCATAACATCACTCACTTAGCCAACCCATTGACCAAGCTTACTCATAAATGGGTTAAGTTCATATGGAAAAAAGAATGTAAAGAATGTTTTTGAGAATTGAAGAGGAGATTAGTGAATGTTCTGATCCTAACTCTACTATTGGGAAATGGGGGATTTATGATCTATAATGACACATTAATGAAAAGACTTGGTTGTATCCTTATTTAGATTGATAGAGTGATTTCCTATGTATCACAAAAGTTAAAAATTAATGAACATAACTATCCAACTCATGATCTTGAGTTAGCAGTTGTAATCTTATCTTTGAAGATATGAAGATACTATCTCTTTAAAGAAAGGCATGAGATATATACAAATCAAAATAATTTAAAATATATCTTCTCATAGAAAGAAATTAACATGATGAAAAAGAGATGTCTTGAGCTACTCAAGGATTATGATTTCTCCATACACTACCACCCAGGAAAGGAAAATAAGGTAGTTGATGCATTGAGTCGAAAGGATCATGGAGTTTTAAAAAAAATAGGATTGAAAGGGATCCTATATTAATGGATCTAGTAAATATGGATATGGGAATTATCAATGAAGGTCAAACATCATTACTTTTTTAATTGGTTTTCCAACTTATTGGAAATAATTGAAACCTCTTAGTCTGATGATGAGAATATTCAAAAGAAAATTGAAGGTGTGAATGATGGGAAGTTGGATGAATTCATGTGTGAAGATGGAATTTTGAAATTTGGGAAGAGGATATGTGTTCAATCTATACCCAAGATAGAAAGGAGATTATTGGATGATTCCCATAGGTCTAATTTCTCTATACACCATGGTAGCATTAAAATGTATATAGATTTGAAGGAAAATTTCTAGTGGGACAAAATGAAGCGGGAAATTGCTGATTATGTATTAATATGTTTAGTCTTTCAAAAAGTTAAGGCTGAATGACATCATCCTAGAGGATTAATATAAACCAAACCTATTACTAAATAGAAATGGGATGACAACACCATGTATTTTGTCACTATATTACCCAAAAATCCAAGAAAGAATAATGAAATATGGGTAATTATGGATCAACTTATGAAATATGCATGTTTCCTTACTATAAGGGAGGATTTTACACTAGAGAACCTTGAATGACTCTATATCAATGAAGTTTTGAGACTTCATGGAGAACCTATCTCAATTATTTATAATTGTGATCCATAATTCACATTGAAATTCTAGAAACGTATTAAAAAATATTTGGATACTGTGCTTCGATTGAGTACTTCCTATCACCCTCAAACTGACGAGAATCATAAAGGATGATCCAAAAGTTAAAATCATGTCAAGATCATTCTCAATTGATTTTCAAGGTATGTGGGACCAGTATTTACCTTTAGTGGGATTTTCCTACAATAATAGTTTCCATTCAAGTATTAAAATGTCACTATATGAAGCATTGTATGGAACGAGAATTTGTACACCAACATGTTGGGATGAATTTGATAAAAGGAAGCTTGTCGGACCGGTGCTTATGGATGAAAAGACAATGAAGGTAAAGACTATTCAAACCCATATATAAGCATCTCAATGTAGAAAAAAGAGCAATGCTGATAATCGAATGAAAGTTGTGGAATTTAAAGTGGGAGATCATGTTTTCTTAAAAGTATCTCCATGGAAGGGTGTTATAAGATTTGGGAAGAAAGTTAAACTGAGCCCCAAGTACATTGGTCCTTTTGAAATTATGGAGAGAATTGGAGGTGTGTCCTATCATTTGGAAATGCCACCCAACATTTCTATGGTACACAATGTGTTCCATGTATCATTGTTGAGAAAGTGCATGCTAGACCCAACACATATACTCACTTATGAAGGTATAGAATTAGAACACAACTTATCTTACTGTGAAGAGCCTATCTTGATTTTGGAAGAAAAAGAACAGTTGTTGAGGAATTATATGACTCAGCTGGTAAAGTTACTTTGGAAAAATCATAAAATTGAAAAGGAAATGTGGGAGACTGAGGAACTTATGATGAATACCTACCCAAATCTTTTTTTGAGGTAACATTCTGGAAATTTCGAGGATGAAATTTTTATAAGGGGGAAGAATGCAATACCCCAAGGTTTTAAAAATAAATTTAATATAGAATGAATGAAACACTAATCCCATGTGAAAAAATGCTTTTTATAGAAGATAATTATAACATAGCCGTTAAACATAATTTTTTCACTTCTGTGAATTTTATTTCGAAAAAATGACATACATGGTTATGATCAGTATAATATTTAGAGCCTAATAGGACCAACATACATTTTTGGTGAGTAGTAACTTACCCTTATGAATAGTAACATCCCTTATGAATAGTAATGTACCCTTATGAATAGAAACTTCATCCATATATGTATAAATAAAATTTAGGCACCATATAAATGAGAGTGAATATTTTAAAAATTAAAAATTAAGTGTTGATATTTTTGTGGGTAATAAATATTTAATTAAAATTTTAAATTAATAAATTTATTTAAAATAAAATTCATTTTCATAAAATTTATTCTTCAATAAATATTTTTTTTCCTTTGATTTTAGGATATTTTTATGAGACCTTATTTAATTTTTGAATGTATATTAAAATCAGTTTTAAATTTAAAATAAGTATTTTTCAAGTATATACTGATTTTTTTAAAAATTAAAATTATCTTATTTAGAAAATTATTTAGAAAAAATTAATTTAATTTTTGAATTATACTAATTGAAAAATGGTTATGGTGATTTTTTTGTATTTTTCTGAAATACTTTATTTTTTTGGTGAATAGTGAAATTTGGTAATTTGTAAAATATGCTAAATAAATGAATTTATGCATCATTCTTGAGTCATGGGTGATGTAAATGGATATTTTTTTGAAATTAAATGAACCTATTACTATTTTTGGTCACAAGAATCAAACACTATTGCTTTTATTTAGAAAAAATAATAAAACAATGAATAAGATATTCAAAATTCACTCCTCTCCTCCACTGTAAAAACCACCCTCACTCCCTCTTCTGTTCACTAATCTAACCATTTAAGCTTCACAATGTTATTCCTAAATACTCTTCCCTTTTATCTCCCCAAATCACTGAGTTCTTGGTCTTTATAAAAGAACAAAACCCCTTCTCTTACGGTGGTTCTCAAAGAGGAGTACTCAAGAGGTAAAATCCTCCTTTTTTCCTTTTAATTTCTTTAAAGTTCCTTATTTTATTATTATCTTCTCACATTCTCTATCCAAATGATAATAATAACTCCAGTATCATATATATACTATAATTAAATCATGTTAATGAAATATTCATCATTAATACCCTTACTCTCTCTCTTTTATTTTAAAAATAAAATCATCGTCCGAGAGGTGCCGATTTACAACCTTCGTGGATGATGAAGTTTTGTTATTCAATTTATTCCTCAAGGCTGGTCATGAAAAAAATTTTATGGTTGAAATAGATTATATAATATTTATTATATCTTATTTAATGATTCTGGAACCATCATTTTTACATTAAATTAAATAATAGAACAAAACTAGTTCGTTGTGATAGAAAAACCACTGTAATAATCTAAATGATTATCACTAATTTTTTTATCAAATAATTCATATGAATAATATATATCCAAATGATATGTATAACCATTTTTAGTGTTGGATGTTTATAAATATCATATAAATTAAACTCTATAGAATTATACTCATTCCACATGAACATCCATTATCATATACAATTATATCGATCCTGAAAACCAAGGAAACGAATGCTCTCGAGTGATACATTTTTATCTTATAAATCATAAAAATTACATAAATGAACATAATAAAATTATAAAAAATAAAAAAATTTAAGTGATTTTCTGAATTTAATAATTAATTAATTTAATTTGAGTATCTAGGACATTATGCTCAAGTGCAGAACACATTCGGTCACAAGGTATGAGTTTTCTACCCGAACCTCCATTGTCTTTTAGATTACTCATTGTCTCCATTAGTCCCAATTAAATTCTTAATTATTATTATTTACTCATCATAAATTGTTTCTGAATTTTCTAGATATGTGTACCAATCAATGCTTCTTTATTTTATGGGGAGTTACATGTTTTAAAATGATATTAAAAAACAATTCTCTATAAACAAGTCCATTTCAAAGGAACTTCACAAATTATTAGATATTTTCAAGTGTACTCTATAATATGTTTTAGGCCACAATTATTTTTATAAAAAAAATAATTTCATCATTGAAAAAACTACCATAGTTCATTCCTGGTATTATGAAAATATTTTTTAAAATGAACTCTTCTTTTCAAAGTAAAAGTGTATTTCTCTCAAAAATTATTCAATGATTTCATTGGAATATTTTTGTATATTTCAAAAACTCTATTGAATTTTATGTCCTATTGAGGTTAATATATTATATTTATCATATAACATATTTTATTAAATGGTTTATTATCAGTTTGATAGTGGATGTTCTATCTTGATACCATTCACCATGCTACTCAGAATGGTTAGTGTTTATGTGTACAGATTGGGGAAAGTTTTTTCATATGTTCATGTTTTTTATGTTTATCCCCTTTTATATGAGGAATACATTGAACTTAGAAAGTTATGGGTGGTGCCTTATATAGCAACTTTATGAATTGGTAGGTCTCATGAGACAAAACCGAATTGGGTTTTGGCCAAGGCCTTATCCAAGTATTTCCAGACGTCTTGGCTGAGGCCTTAACAATATGTTTCAGATGTCCGACATTATGCATTCCCTCATTTTGGTATTAGAAATTGATAAACCATGTGATTATTTGACTAGAATAATATCAATGGTTATGTTTTATTCTCTTATGATCATTTATATGACTATATTTATTTAGCTTCCATTCCTTCTATATTATGCTCAAATATATTTTTTAAGGAATGTGTTTTTCATTGTTCATCATGCCTAGTGTTTATTTTTATGATAAATTTTTCTGTATTACATAACCTTACTGATAATATGATCTCACTCATTTCTTATGTTTTATTTTACCCATGTTGTGGAGATGGATATTATGAATGAATTTCAGGGATAATGTAGGAGTCATATTTATTTTCTGTTATGTATTTTGTTTCAAGTTGTAATGTTGAACTTATGTTTGTATCTTGTTTTCCAAAACTACTAAAATATTCATTACTTTGGGATGAGAATTTCTTGTAATCATGTCGATGTAATAAAATAAAGAATCGACTTTGGGATATTAGGGTCGGTTCCTTACATATGATGTAGCATTGAGGAAAAATGAATGAAAAACTTTAATAATTTTTTTATGTGATATAAAAAAAGTGTTTTTGATATGGTTTCATGATTTTGTTACATATGGTGTGATAGAAGGTGTAAGTGCACTAAGATTATGAGATCATGCATGATATAAGGATATTATTTACTACTATAGATCGGTGGTTTTGAATTTTAGATTATATTATCGAGACAAAATCCACCTCATTATAGTGTTCTGGATATTTCTTCACTTCCTCACCTTTAGTAAGGAATAAAACATCACCTTTGTGACTATGGTAACCAACACAACTCTTGTTTTCATGTCTATAGTGTACAAAACCCATTCAAATTTGATTATTTTTTATAATATAAAGAAATATAGTATTTAGATGGACCAATATAAAATAATCCAATATGCTTGGTTTGATACCCAATGTCCATATGGTTTGTGAATAATTTTAATTTGTTTTCATTTGGAGGATGATTCATTTTGAAGACTGGGGTTTGAATAAAGAATATATGAGTTCAATCATTCCAAGATGATGTTTTTGGATATGATTTTAGGAATGTAACATTCCCTAGGTTATTGGGAGAGTCTATGGTGAATCAAATTAATTTATGGGAGTTTTTTAGAGGATTTTACCCCAATAGATTTTTTTGGGACGAACAATCTTGGACAAAAAGTACAATGAAACTTTATTTTTACAGTTTCAAGTTTGTTATGTATATTGTATGGTTATAAAATAGGGTTAGAACACTATTAGTGAGGAAATATGTAGATATCAAAGGAAACCATTTGAGGCGACTTGGACTTCACGATTAGTTCATGGTTTTCTCATGCCTATTGAAAATATGTGTGAAATGTGATAGAATGAGATCATGTTAATTTTCATGGTTTGAATTATATATGATATCCCATGTTTCACAATTTCATAAATGGTATTTTTATATATATTTTATAATTTATGGTATTTTCATAGTTTGGAAAACTATATGAATCATCAAAAAGTGGAAAAGGACACTTTTCCCTAAAATTTATCAAACCCCATCCCCTCTATTATCCTTCTTCGTAAGCACATGCCTCAGGTGACAAACCTCCCTAAAATTCCATCAACCACCTAAAATTTATAGTGTTATTGTGGTGTTTTTTTAAAATTATTTTTAAGTTAATCCTTTAGTAAGGTTTCTTTTTTAAATTTTCTTTCCATATTATCTAATTTCAATTATTTGGTTAGGGATTTAATAGATGATTTCATTGGAACATGGTGGAATAATCCCATAACAATGGAGATTTTGTATGGATTAGCATGATTACATCCCAAGATGATGTCTTCATATCATCAGTTTCCATTTCAAATGAGGTACATATCCATATCAATTGATTTTAGGGATTTTGTCATGACCCATCCCCCGGGGCCCATGCTGTGACTACCCTAAGCCCGCCTTCCATAGGCTAGGGGTTGACGACTATCACCAAAAGGTGTATTCCATAGAACTGGGAAGACATTTCTTTTATAACCAGTAAACTCATGTAACCAAGCACACAACAAGATATGAACACAAGAAAACTGTATAAAAAAAAGAGTGTTGAAAGTAAAAGGGGCCAGAATACAAGCCCAAATATAAAGATATAAGTACAAATGAAATACAATACAACTGAAGAAAGAGAAAGGACAACTACTGGATCATCCTCTAAGGTTCCTACCTGAAGGGTAGGTACAGATTGCCTCCTCAACTCTCTACATCCACTCGTCTCCTCTACGTACCGACACACTATATGGTCCACCTCCGGGTACCATCCAGTCCTGATACTCTCAGCCTCAGTCAGCGCTGTCCATCGTCTGCATCCAACACAACAAGGTGCGGGCATAGCCCGTGCAGGGGTGAGTATAAAGATACTCAGTAGGGACCCTGTTACCCTAAAGGTCTCACAAAATCCACCAAGGATAAACCACAATGTATGAAAATAATAGATATCCCTACTTAGGTATATGCCCATACATACACCTAAGTTATCAAGTAATCTATCTCAAACATGAAGAAACACAGAGGTTCTGACTCAGATCACACCAGGTATATCTTTAGGTACAAAAGTAGAGATGATTAGATGTAACTACTAAATAATCATACTCCGTTAAGAGGATCTGCTGCTAACCTGCATAGAATCGCTAGGAGCTGACCCACACAGAATCGCTGGAGATAACCCACACATGATCGCTGGAGCCACACAGGATCTCTAGGAGCTGACCAACACAAGATCGCTGGAGCTAAACCACATAGGATTGCTTGTAGATGACCCACATAGGATCGCTGGAGCTGACCCACACAATATCGCTTGGAGCTGAACCACACAGGATCTCTAGGAGCTGACCCACATAGGATCTCTAGGAGCACTCTTCTCGTCACAGCCAGCTACTGGGTTTCCACACTAGGCTTGCTTGTCTCTAGGAGGGTCCGTTCCCCAAGCCACTGGTCGATTCTCCAACTACCACGATGTCCCAAGAAGATGTATCTCAAAGGTTCTCCACGTCATATGGGTCTCAACGCAACAGACGATGCGTCAATCAGACACCCGGTCTGTGAGTTATTAGCCTTTTAGTCCTGGGGGCCTGGTTGGATTCATGCTTGATCTAACCCAATAATTTCCCAACATTATCTGAAACTATAGTGGGTTATAACAAAGGGACTGTCTCACTCTAATGTTTTCGGTGCCACTGATGGTTCATCAAACAGATGTTTGGTGCCAAAGTTATGGCCCAAGTATAGGGTCGTATCTGGTCCGGGTCCGGTCCGACCCAGCCTGGGTCGACCCTGTTCGAGTCAACACGACCTGACCCGCTGGGTCCGGCCCGACCCATGCTAGGCGGCCCGGCCCACTGGGTCCATCCCGGCCTACGCTGGGCGGATCGACCCACTGGGCAGTGGCCCGTGGGGGTCTGTGGGGGTCGCAGAGGCCGCGAGGGCACGGAGGCCATAAGGGGGGCACAAAGGGCCGCTAGAGGCCATGAAGGCGCAACTAGACATGGGTCGGCTTGTTGAGGTTGTGAGGTGGCTCATACTGGGAGGCGTGGTGAGGCCGAAACGACAGTTAGGCTAGGGCGGCGCGATGAGGCCGCGACAGTGGTGCGACGAGGCCGCAACGGCGGTTTGGCTGGGGAGGTGCAGTGAGGCCGCGGTGGCAGTTTGGCCATGGCGGCACGGTGAGACCGTGGTGGCGGTTCGGTCGGGATGGCGTGGCGTGGTTGAGGTGGCGGTTCGGCTGGGGCGGCGCGGCGAGGCCACGACAGCGGTGGTTGCGGAGCGGCGCCATTGCGCCGTCACCTTCGTCGTGACCGATAGTGGTGTCGGTCGCCGTTCTCGTAACCGTTCATGGTTGGTCTCCATCCTCCTCCAACGCGAAGAACACCACAATTCATCACAAGAATTACGGAGAGTACAAACCATGTTAGTTTGGCCCACACTCTCCGCATTAGAGCGGTAGCAAGTGGCTCAACAAGAAAAAGAGTATCAAGAACATGTAAAGAAGAAAAATAATAAAATACCCTCCCTACAATCCTCGTCAATCACTATTCTTAATCCCGCAAAATAATTAGAAGGAGAGAACATAGAAAGTAATAATCATATTTTAGTAAACCCCTACCTCATTCGTTTATTATCGTCGATGAGGATGGAATGACGGTCGTCGAAGACATCCTACGTTGGATGATGTCCTAAGGAAGAAGTCGAAGTCGACATTTTCGTTGGAGGAGCATTCTTCATTGGAGAAGTGTAATCCACACAATATTTCTCCAAGATTATCCCTTTTTTCCAAGAGTTTCCCCCTATTCCACCCAAAATGAGGATTTTTCAACTTAATAGATTAAGTTGGCACAATTTAAAATTCGATTAATTAATTAATTTATGGGTGGCATAATAAATTAAGGGGAGGTTTGGAATAATTAAGTGGGAAGCTCAAGAGGTTTCTCCCCACTTAATAGGGAGTTCAAGGGGTTTCAATCCTCGGGTGGTCCCCACCACCATAATATCCACAAGTGGGTGTTTACAAGAAATAAAATAAAATGAGTGATTATTTTATTTTATTATTTCCACAAAAAACCCAAAAATTATCTTTCATTCTCGACCAACTGCCGTCGAGGTGAAATTCTCCTTAAGTGAATACCGGCACTACGAGTTCAACGGTGCCCTCAGATTTCAATTCCGAGCACCGGTTTAAATGTTAGAAAAACCAGCTCACACATTTACTGAACGTACCTGAAATAAAGTTCATAAATTCATTTCAGACACTCCGGGCCTTCGAATCACGCGCTATAAATGTTCGTAGACTTGTAAAATTCCCATTTAATTAAAAAAAAATTTACATAGAAATTCCGAGTCTTTACAGATTTTGTTAAATTTTGTGATATTGGATATTGAATTATTATCACATGATGGGAATTTTTACTAGGATGGTAATAGGAGTGCATCATAGACCTCATGTTGTTATTTGTGATTCGTTTTGGTACGATGGGAGTTTCAAGTGAGTTATTAAGAAATTATTCCAAAATAATTTAATTTTTTAATAAATTATAAATGGATAAAGTAATTTAATAATTAATTATAAAATTTTCAAGTTAAATATGGGATTTATTCCTTAAGAATATAGTGTGAGCTATTGATACGATCATGAATTAGATACAGTGAATGTTTCTAGACTATGATCCAATGTTTATTACTAAATCATCAAGGTTGGGGATATTTATAACATACCTATTGAATTATAATTAATTTATAAATGATCAACATGTGATATGTTATAACCCCCCAAAATTTTATTTTTGAAATTAAACTATTCTCAATATCTTTCTTAACACACAACACTGAGATATAATCAAACTATGTTATAGTATAATGATATTTGTTAAAATTGATCTTTATAACCTAGTGTTTAAACTAGTGGTATGAATAGGGATAAAAAATTACAAAAAATAACTATAACGTTTCTATATAATTAAAATGGATTGATTAATTCATAATATATATGCTCTCAATATTCAGTAAAGTCATTTTCTGATTAAAACTGTTTTTCCTTAAAAAATGTTGGTTATTTAATTTTTAGAAAGTAAATTATAATTAATTTATACTATTCATAAAAATTTTATATATGGAAATTATAATAATTTTTAAATTCTACATGTCAATATAATCTTTGCATCACTATTTTATATTTTCTAAAAAGATTTCTTTTTAGTTAATAGTGAAAAATATGGTACTTTTTTTAAAATGTAAATTTTCTCATTAAACAAAGTAATTTAGAAGTAGTTTTTTATTTTATATTATTTTAATATAAAAAAATTTAATGACAGATTATAATTATAATATAGGAATAAAAATTAAACCTCATTTTGGAAAATATTCATTACTGGGCTTAAATATTTTTTTAAAAAATGGTTTTTATCTACACAATGTGTTTTCAACTTAATAAACAAAATAAATTACAATTAATTGATAATTTTAATTAAATTTAAAGAATATGTATTCATTAAAAAATATTAATATTCATATAATCCTTTTTTTGAATCGAATGAATGTAAATTATGTTTTATTCTTTAAAATATATTTTCCTAAAAATGGGTTTCACTCAGTTTTACCCTCTAAATTTAAACTGAATTTATACCAATTATTGAATATGAATCATGAAAAATTGATTGAATATCTATAATCATCATAATAAATGTAATTAAATTTATTAATAATTTTTTTGTACTAATGAATAATTAAATTGAAAAATGTTGTTCATAGGGTTAATGTTAAAATGGGTTTATCGGGGGGGGGGGGGGGTTAAAATAAGATATAATAATAATAATTACACATAATATTTTATAGTTATTATTTTTTAATATATTTAGCCATTATATTATACAAAATTTATTTACTTTTATATTTATATAAACATTCACATGAAAGAATCATTATATTATTGAAATCTTTTTGGTAATTCTATGGTTGTCCCTCAACACAGTTATAAATGAGTACTTCTTATTATCATTTATTAATAATGTTTGGTTAATCTATCTTAGAAAACACCTAACCTAATATAATCCTATATTCCTTACCTAATTTCTTGAGATTATATTCTTCCCCTAAGTTGACCCTAAGAACACTTTAGGTTTAATCCAAAGGAGGTCTCTCAATGAAGAGGTTACATTTTTAACTGACTCTTTAAAAGTTTATTTCTCTGCATAAATTATATAAATATTTTTTATATGTTATTAAATATTGAATCCAATGTAAAAAAAATACTAATATGTTTTAATAATTATGGAAAAACCATTTTTCAAATCCTATCCATCCTATATAAAATGAAACATCGACCGTGCGTATGAATGATCTACCATCTCCGCGTGGCAGTGTAAATCATTTTTCATCACAAAATTATATGGATGGTTATAAATATGGAACTAATGAGTATTCAGGATATATATTACATAATTATGATCATTGAAATATAATATTTCATTTAACTTAATATGCTTCCATTCGTTAGAAAATGATAATGTTGCTTGTGTGTATATGTGGAATGCCAACTCCATGAAAGGATGTGATTCATTTTTCATGTACTAATTTAACTGAAGATTATAAATATTTTTATAATTAATATATTTTATATTTATATCATTAATAAAAATTAATGGATGATGTAACCATGATCAAAGTGCAAGGTCTATATTTTTCGAACCGAATAAAACATGAAAAATGAAATGGTTATCACCTTGAAAGCATAATTTCAATAAATATGATTAATAAATGGGTATTTAAATGTTATAAGTGGATAATATAGTATATATAAAATATTTAAAAGGTTATTTTATAGATTTATAATAAATTTAATACTATTATAGAGTTGGATAGATAACTTTTAAATGAAGTCAGATATAATGTAAGTGTTATTCTTCCCTACACTGTTTCATTGAGGCATGTTTTCTGTTATGCACCTATTTTTTATATGGTATATATAAATACCCTATGGAATTTTATATAATTTATCCATATTAATTAATAGTATTTAAATATAAAAATATTTTTATTTCATCAAAGGGTTTTTATTTTAAGTTTACAAAAGTGGTAATACTTTCTATTCTAACATTTGTTTTTGAGACACATATTCCATATTGACAAATTATTTCATTCATATGGTCTATATATTTTATATTTTATTATATATATCATGAATATATTTATAATTAATTTATTTAGTCTTTTATTTTTTTCACGAGTTTTATGATTCCAAATATACAAAAATGGTAGGGGTTTATTTCACAATGTCATCCGTACATAGGATTATTTATAATATAGTTATTATTGGGGTGAATTATATGATATTTATATAATAATCCCCATATATTTTATTCCCATATAGTAATTTCCAGTCATTAATTTTTTTCTTTTCATTTTCCTCTATCTATGTACTCAAAAGAATGAATGAATGTTTTTAAGGAAAATCGACATTGTTTTTCTATAAGATCAGATTTTTTTCTTCCACATTCATACTATTTTTAATTATTTTTTAGGAATGGTTTTACAATTATAAAAGGATTTTTTAAATTCATTTTTACCCATGTTTTACTTTTATATAAATATTAATAAGGAATCTCTAAGTCATTTTTTGAATGATGTATTTTTAATAATGGTGTTAACAATATGTTTGTTTTAAAGTAAACCACATGAGTTACTATTACTTCCACTATGAGTACTCTTTTATTTGAAGCTTAAATTCCATTTTCCCATTTTTTTAGAAAAATTATTTTCCTTGTAATCTGGAAATTTTTAGATTTTAGATATATAATTTCAAAAATAAAAGGATATTTTTATGAATAAATATTATGTTGATCATTTAGAATACTTTTTACCTATGTAAATATCCATTGACTAATATTAATGGTTACAAAATTTAATGATTCCATACATTATATTAATTTGAATAATTTATGGTAATATTTCTCTAGAGATTGACTTGGGATATTATTATCATTTTTATGCTTGTTTTTCAATATGAATGTTAAACTTGATTATGTATTAAATTTTTATTAATTCTATTTATATTATGAATACTTTTGAAATTTTATGTGAATGGTTAGGGTCCATTATATATTGTATCTCAATGCATTAATAGGTATCATGAGGAAAACTATCCTAGATATTTTGTGTATATCTTCCAAATTTATTATGATATCCTAGCTTGAGCCCATGATGGTATGATTAACGTATCTAATATTTTTTTCAATATGAATTTTTTTCATTGATTAAGTTTTGAGATTTTGTTTCATGAATTCACATGATGAAGTAATTAAAATCAGTACATTAATGGGTTAGACTAGTATAGATAGAAGATCAATGAATAATTAGGTCTCACAAAACAAAATAACTATGGTATTTTGTGTATTCATAACAAATTTCTTATGATGTATTTCAATGAGGCCTTGATGGTATATTTTTGGTATCTCAAAACAAGGCCTTCACATATTTATTATGATGTTTTGAATTGCAGAGACCCAATTTTTTCTATGTATAAATTTGGAGTAATTCTATATATATTTATAGATCTAGGAACAAAGATGATGTGAAATTATGAGGCCCGATATTCCCAAAATTAATTTTATAAAAATATTAAATATATTTATATTATGTGTGTGTGGTAAATTAAAGAAATAAGATAACTATTAAATGGTAGATTAGATTAGAAATCCAAAACCATGATAGTTTCTAAAAAATGGGGTTTTCCTTAAGTATGACATAAAATGAGTTGGCATTGGATGTCAGGACCCATCAACCATTGGTGGTTCATTTAAGTGATTTAATTAATGAATTCAATCATTAATTAAATTCATTTTTTTTCTAATTAAAATATTATAAATAGTTTATTATAGATATTTGGACAGAGTTGGCCGTATAATTCCTAGATTCCGCAGGTGAGATGCTAATACCCCCTTTAGATAATTCCTTCGAAGAACGAAGAATGATGGAATGCCAAATCGGATCAGATGAAGACGTGAAGAATGAAATAGATCATCCCACATCATTAGTAAACATGTTGTTCATGAGTAATCAATCCAAACAAGATCTAGGGATCATCAATTTGGTCTTTTTCCCCTTTGAATAAATTTTTGATTAGATCAAGCATTATTCTTCGATCTACGACCCTTTTAAAACCTTTGCATGATCCTAAGTACTGAAACATTACTGTAACAATTTATTTATAATATGAATTGAATTTTATTGATCAATCGGCCAAGAAATATTGGAAAAAATCATAAATCCATTGTCTCATGTTCCTTTTCTCCCTCTTTCTTCATGTTATTCACTGTTGGAACCCTGAGTTTCTCAGCTCAATAGTTTTTAGGCATCCCGAGATCAGTCTAGTTCTAGGATTTATGGTGGATTGATGAATCATCAATTTTTCTTTTCAAACCGAGCATGGATTTAGAAACCATGTGAATAAAGGATGAATGATTTGGCGATTAAGCATTGAAATCTTGACAAAAAGAGGCATGATGCCAAGAAGAGCATTCGACAAAACCCTCGTCAACGAAGGAGGGTGATTTGTGGTGAGAGACAATGGGAATCCACATTATTCAGCTAGATAAAGGAGTTTCAAATTGTTTCTAGGATAAATCCTAGGTGGTTTTACTAGATTTGAAGTGTCGATGAAGATTTGGTGAAATGAGTGGATTCTGGAAAAATACCGACTACACATCGTGTAGGATGAAGAAAAAACGATGCGTAGATCTTTTCAAGTGGATGGGATAGGGGTTTAGAAACCAAAATTATGGAATGATGTGTACTTACTAGACACACCATGTAAGGAATTTTTGTGTGCATGAATTGTGTGATAGAATACATGGCTGGAGACATGTCATGTAACAAAGAATAAGGACACAAGGTCTAAATACATGGACACAACCATAGTACACTGCCCTAGTTCTAGATTGTTAGGACATGACATGTAGTCCACCTACAAGGTTTTTTCTACAAAATGAGATAGTACCCACATACTAACCAAAGACACATATAGGTAGGGAAGAGGAACCACACACTGTGTACTATATGATATCTTACGATCAATCTTCAGACCCATGTATCTCCTTAATTTAAACTCATATTTTGACCCATGAGATGCATATCTAGAGTTTTTTTTCTCTATAGAACATTATGGTGACCTCGATAGTGGCCTTTGAGATATGATATGTAACCCTCCAGGTTTGGAACACATTGAGTCAACACCTGATGATGGGAAAGATCATACAGAATCAACAGAGCCGTACCAGGATACCCTTTAACTAGGATGGGCAATGGCATTCCCCAATAGGAGTTTCAAGAATACCCTTCCATAGGAATGTGAAGTGGAATTTCTCAATGGTCTTTCTGTGTTACCCTCTAGTAGGACCGGGTAGTGGAGTTTCTCTACATTATGGGTTTTCTATCCAATAGGGTTGGGTAGTGGTGTTCCCTGATGACATATTCTAGGTGTAACCCTCTAGCTAGGCTGGGTAGTGGCATTTATATGATGACACACTGGGAATACCCTAAAAGTATAACTGATTAGTGGCATTCCTTGATGAAATTCCCATGCAGAACCCTCTAGTAAGACTGGGTAGTGGAGTTCCTTAGTGACTACTAGAGTACTTCCCTCCTTTCATACTAAGGCACAAGACCCTTTCCTAAAACTGGTGACCCCTTGACTGTGCGACATAGTGAAGAGGCATGGTTTGATGAACCTTTGGACTCAAAAGAAGGAGGGACATTTTCCCCACCTAGACAAATTATTATGAAGTGACTTAAAACTATGTGGGAAAGTCAGTGATTCCAAAAGAGGATAGTATCAGGGTTTGGTAATTGAGTCCATTAGAATTCTGTAACCTGGGAAGATTCATGTGATACTGAGAATCATAGATAGGCTTCCTTATGGAATTGTTGGATACTCATATTATTGGCTTGATCTATGATATGGAGATCCCCTTACTCTCTAATTTGGGTTTCATTGACTAAGAATTTACATATATCTTACTTCAGTACCCACACATTGGGTATATTTACTCTCTTTATAGGCTAGGAGAAGACATGTGAGGTTTTCCATGTGCTTTTTGTGTTTAGATTCTCATGGATGGATGAGTCCAGTATCTTAAAATATGTATAAAGGACTCGATAATAAGTTTATCATCTCACAATGTCGAGCTATTTGTGTTTAGATGAGTACACTTCCACTCACTTATTGGGTTGTGCTGATATTTTTTACTTTAACTTGTTCTATCTACTACTTCTCTCTTCTGTTGTATCTCTTACTACCCCCTTTAAATTTTCAGGGGATTTTACTATGTTTGTGTATACTCACTCCTTCATGGTATTTTTCCAACATGTGTTGTATCTTTTTTAGACAACAAACAGGTTGATTGTGACTTTAGAGGATCTTAGGGATACAGGGTTCTTGGACCACATATGGTGGCCATAACTTGTGATACAAGAGTTTCTCTCTCTCAGGTATTTACTATTTATAATTTTCTTATGTTGAGATATATTTCTATTTTGGGAATATATTTTTCACCTTTTTATATTATTATACACTACCATACTTCGTTCTATTTAGTGGACCATGAATTTTTGGAATATTTATAGCATTGTTGCATCTTTTATGTCATTCCCTCTGCACCATTTTTTTGAGTTGGATATGTGAATGTGTACAGGTATTTAGGAAAAATCCTATTTGAGTTTAGTGTTCCTTACTTGATTTTAACCACCCCTTTCCTATGAAGGTGGGCTTTGGGTAGTTGCGGCTCGAGCCCTGATATGGTTTAGGTTATGACAGATTGGTATTAAAGGTGGTTCAACCCTTGGGATGTGGTTCATATTTTTCACTAAAAAGGTTTTTTGTTTGGGTTTAGCTAAATAGTTTCAAAGTGTATTGAGTGTAGATATCAGGGAATGGAGTCCAATTATGGTGTGGTGTTCGACATATCCATCCACTAGGACCTTTACTACCTGCTTGTCAACTCAGCATGCTGAGACATTTGTTGCAAGGATCATTGGTACACACATCATATATGACCGAGTATTAGACTATCCTTATAAATTTAGCTCCACATTTTTTTGATATATATCTATATTCCCATCAAACCATAGTACTCTTTGATACCTTTATGGATGCCTCTATAATGATAGCCATCCATGATACCAACTTCGGTTCATGACGATGACCTTATGAGTAGTGAGGCCTCATTTCAGGGTCCATATCTTGATCCCCTTCCTCCAGGTGGGTAGGTAGAAGCACCTCCACCTACGAAGCAGTATATTTTACCAGTAGAGAAAGATGAGGATGTGCACAGGCTGAGCACACTCCTTGAGTTCCAATGTCATAGACCTCTTAGGATTCATGGTGACCCCGATCCTCAACTAGCAGAGGATTGGCTAAAGTCAGTGGTCCATATCTTTAAGGTTATCTGAACACCGACATATCAAATTGTGCATTTGGAAGGAATCCTTTTCAATGGATTAGTTGGGAGTTAGTGGACATGGTTACCTAGATGCATGAGGAGTCAACACTATGGTGGTATGACTTCCAACAAAAATTTCATGGGGAGTACAATCCCTCATGCTTACACTCCATTTGAATCCAGGTGCTTTTAGAGCATTAGTAGGCATGAATGGTAGTGGATGAGTACACTGGTAAGTTCACAGACCTTACGAATTAATCTCTTTACATGATAATATATGGATACTTCTGAGCATAAAAGATTAAGTAGGGACTCTGTAGAGAGATCCGAGATAGCATACTACCCTTGTACATCCCCACCTATTTTAGGGTGTTAAATTGGGAACTTATGATATATATATTTCAATAAAAGGGACACCAGATAGCTGGAGCTAGTAGTGGGCATGATAGGTCTGAGTCATCTACAGTAGTAAGCGTGTACCATAGATCTCGGAACTAGAGACCCTTCTAGGAGAAAACTCATAGATGTGGTCGTATAGTGTAAGGGAATCACAGGGTGTGAGGGTAACATGGGGAGGCTCAATGATATTCTTGTGATAAGTGAGTTTACATGGAATGAGGCTACCATACCAGATGTGATGGCCAGCCTATGAAGATAGTAGATGGAAAACCATGACAGAGACAACGCCATGATCAGGTATCTCCTAGGTGGGGAAATAGTGGTCCCTAGGGAGGAGGATTTGTAAGAGGTGTAGGAGGAGATACAAGTGGGGTATGATGGTATGATATCCTTACACAACGATCACCAGGTGGGCCATATCAGCTTTAGGGATCTACCATCTAGGGATGCAGACAACTATAAACTTTGGACTTCTTAGATCCTATAGCGTATGAGATGATTTGAGGTATGATATATGTTTATTATACTCTTGCCTCAATATTTATAGACATATATTTCATCCAATCTTTTGTCATGATACCCTTAGTATTGTAGTTTTACCTCCCAGTCGATATACTAGTATAATAACTTTGTCTTATGATTCCTACAAAGATTTTTTCCTCTGTATCTTTCATCTATCAACAGTTCAAGCTATTGCTTAGAGGATAGAGGTTCACATGGTACCGTTTTTTCATCAAGACGGAACCAAACGACATCACCATGGGAATATATTTTCTTTTTATGGTTCAAGACTAAATCGACTGTCACCGAAAACTAGTCAGATACCTATGCACTTATGGGATGAGTTATTTCTTTTTCTATGATATAAATCTCATAGAAGGACACATAAGTGATGTGTTCAAGAGTTTGTAGCCTCTTACCCATCAGTTTTAAATAGTCACCCTTCATGTAGCAGAATCTTCAGGAATATGGGTTCTTTATGTTGTGAAGGATTGTATGGACATCTTTCCGAAGACATTTTAGGACTACCTCTAATCTGGGAGATGGAGTTTTTCATTTACTTGAAACTAGTAACTTCTTCGATATCTTCTGTGGTTTATCATATATAACCTACCAAACTATAGGAGTTGTGATTTTAGTTGTAGGACCTTATCGAGAAAGGTTTCATCTAACCCAATGCGTGCACCTATGCAACTCCAATTCTATTTGTTAAAAAGGTATATGAGAGATTATGGATTTTTTTAGATTATCATCACATAAACAAGGAAAATATAAAGAAAAAATTACCAATTATTGAGTATTTATTCCCTATTTGATTAGTTTTAAGATGTGAGGTGGTTCTTCAAGATTGATCTCAGGTTTGGCTACCACTGGTTACTGGTTTGTGGGGCGAATATTTTGATGTTGGCATTCTGATGTTTCCATGGACACTATAAGTTCCTATTGATGCACAGTGGCATGAAAAGTGACCCTAACTTCCTTTTGGACTTGATGAACCAATTATTCCAACCATACATGAACCAATTTTTTGTTTTCTTCATCAATCAAATACTTTTCTACTTTAAAAAGAATGAGGAGTGTGCAGAGCACTTAAGGATGGTTCATTATTTTCTTTCAGAGAACCAACTTTACAAAAATCTATCAAAGTGCCAATTATAGATACAAGTGGTTCAATTTCAAGGGAATTTCATTTATGAACAATGTTTACTCCTGAATCCAGAAAATATTGGGGTAGTTCATTCTTAGGAACCACAAAATAATGTGTTAGGTGTGAAGAGTTTACCTGGCTTGGTAGGGTACAACAAGAGATTCATGAAAGACTTCTCCAAAAGCATAGCCCCTTGGACCGACCTGACATGGAAGAGAAACCTATTTACTTGGCCTGATTAGTGCTAGGAGGACATTGAGGAGTTGAGGTAAAGGATAACAAGAACCCAATTTTTAATACTACTATAGGAAGGCATTGAGTTTGTAGTGTATTGAGATGCCTCTGTTGATGGGTTAAGTTGTGTGTTAATGAAACGTCAAGCAATCATTGAATATGGGTTGAGGTAGTTAACACCCTATGAGAAGAACTATACAACCCATGACCTAGAACTATAAATTATAGTTTTTTACTTGAGGATGTGGAATCACTACCTTTTGGGAGTGTGCTTTGTGGTTTACTCAAACAACTAGATCCTCAGGACCATCTTCACTCAGAGAGACAGAAATCTGAGGTAGCGAAATAGGTTGGAGTTCCTACTAGACTATGAATTAGATATAGTCTATACTCTAGGGGTGGAAAATGTTATAGGAAATTCCCTTAGCAGGATGTCTCAAGATTGCTTAGTGTTGGAAGATTTGGAGTAGTTAGCTTCCATGTGGATGACCTTGGTAAAGCCATGGGTATAATTTTTCTTCAGTTTATGGTGTTGAATCCATCACTACTTGAGCATTTGAGGGAGTCCCAGATGAGATAAATCAACTAAGAGGTCTTGTGCGACCATATATCCACATGTGGAACACCATATGGTTATTATGATGGAGGGAATAATGAAATATTGTTCCAAGGGAGAATAGTGGTTCGAGTCGTGATATCAGAGGAGGTGATGCTGGAGTTCCATACTACTCCATTAGCTATGAATACCAGTGTGGAGAATATGTAAAGATATCTTTAGTAGTAGTTTTGGTTGTCTATCATGAGATGAAATGTAGCTGAGTTTGTCTAACAGTGCGTCACCTATCAGCAGGTAAAAGCCAAGCACCATGTTCCTGCGGGTTTCTTGTAGCCTCTTGAGATCCCAGAGTGGAAATGGGAAAACATATCCATGGACATCTTCATAGATATTAAACACAAATAAAATGGACATGATTCCATCTAGGTGATAGTAGAATAAATTATGAAGTCGACACACTTCCTTGCTACCTGGGAATAGAGTTTGGTGGAGAGTTTCAGGAAGTTCTTTGTATAGGAGATCATCGGCCTTCAGAGGGTACCCTTGATGATTGTCTCTAATTATGATGTGCAGTTTAAATGACGATAGTGGAGGGTCCTATAAGAGGTATCCAGGGCCCAATTTTAGATGAGTACAACCTTTCACCCCTATATCAATGGGAAGACTGAGTGCACTATTCTAGATCTAGAGGATATGTTGAGGGACTGTGTGTTTGATTTTGGCTAGAGCTGGGAGGATCATATTCATTTGGTAGAGTTCTTATACAACAATATGTACCTATATACCATCATCATGGCACCTTCTTAGGCCCTAAATGGGAGACCTTGTAGATCACCCTTATACTGGATTGAGATCAGGGAGTTATCTCTCATAATACCAAAGTTGGTGTAAGAAACAATGTAGAAAGTGAAAGTCATCCGTGAGTGGATGAGGATGACCCAGAGAAGACAAAAATCTTATACAAATCATTGTCATAGATGCTTGGAGTTTGTTATGTGAGACCATGTCTTCTTGAGAGTATCCCTATTAAGAGGAATTTAGAGGTTCTACTGAGGGGGGAAGCTATCCCTGGGGCTCATTAGGCCTTTCAAGATCATAAATATGGTTGGTTTGGTTTCCTACAACCTCACCCAAACCCCACAGCTATAGAAGGTGCACGATGTCTTCCATGTGTCGTAATTGAGAAAATATTTGCATGAACCTACACATGTCATTGATTAGGGAAATCTAGAGATACAGGATGGAGTCACATTTGTAGAGAACATGGTGGCAATCAAGGACCCATATGATCAAACCCTTTGAGGACATACTATCCCTTTAGTCACATTATGTTGGAGCATATAAATGAATATAAGAGTTCTTGGGAGAGGGAGAGCTATATGTGAGCTCAGTACCCTGAGCCGTTTTCATAGTTTTGCTATTTGTGTAAGAAAATATTGAAAGAGGGAATGATGTAGAGACCTAGTTTCTACCTTGTAAGACTTTGATACATTTATATATATATTTCCAGAGCTAGGGTATGAGAAGGCGTGCAATTCCAAGGCCCAATGTGCAAAAAATTAATTTTATTAAAATATTAAATATATTTATATTGTGCATGCGTGATTAATTAAAGAAATTTTTATACCTCTTAAATGGTTTATGAGATTAGAAATATGATACCGTGTTTATGTCTGGAACATAGTGTTTTCCCTAGGTGAAACATAAAATGAGTCAGCGTAGGACGTTCAGACCCTTCACCCATTAGTATTGTGGTTAAATGATTTAATTAATGAATTAAATCATTAATTAAATTCATTTTTTGACCTAATTAAAATTTTATAAATATGTCATTAGAGGCATTTCACCATGGTTGTCCTCACAATTCATGGATTATGCTGGTGAGAACTTAATACTCCCTTAAGTAATTCCTTCGAAGAATGAATAACAAAATAATGTTATATCAGATTGGATCAAGACATGGAAAATGCAATATATCCTTTTCCCTCATTGGAGAACGCATCCTTCACTAGTGATCAATAAAAAAAATAGTTAGGGATCGTCAATTTGTTTTTTTATTCCCTTTGAATAAATGTTTTAAGAGATCTAATGTTATGCTTCGATCTACAACCTTGTTGCAAACCTTTTCATGAGCCTATGTACTGAAACATTACTTTACCAATTTATTTCTAATCAGAATTGCATGTTCATGATCGACTGTCCAAGAATTATTGGCCAATGATTATAAATATTTTGTTTCTTATTTATTTTATCCCTTTTTCTTCATGTTCTTCACTATTGGAACCCCATGGTTCCTAACTTGGTAGTTTTCGGGCATCCCGAGCTCGATCATGTGCATGGATTTATGGAAGATCAACGAATCATCAACAATTTTGTGAGTCGAGAATGAATTTGGAAGGTTTGAAAACCATGGATGAGCAATTTGGTTATTAACCATTGAAATCATGATGAAAAGAGGTGTGATGTCATGAATAACATTCATCCAAACCCTTGTTGACGAACGATGCCGATTCATGATGAGCAATGATGGGAATCTCCATTCATCAGCTAGATCCTAGAGTTTTGGATCATTTTTAGTCGAAATAAATGGTTTTTAGACCAGATTCAAAAGTGAGGATGAAGGTTGGGAGAAATTTTGGGATTCTAGAAAAATCTCAATTATACGCTGTTTAGGATAAAGAACACATGGTGTATAACTCCTTTCTAGAAGTGGTGCTAGGGTTTGGGAACCCATAAGAATTGGGTGATGGGTACTTCATTTAAACATCGTGTAATGTCATATCATGTTCATGAGATGTGTGATAGACTACATGACTAGAGACAATCTATGTACCAAACTACATGAGCATGGGGTTCGAGTGTATAGACACGACCACATGACATGACCCTGGTTCTAGATAGTTTGAACACTTAATGTAGTCCACATACAAATCATGTTCTACTATATGGTATGGGACCCATGTACCAAACAAAGAAATAACCAGGTAGTGAAGAAGGACCACACACTATGTGGGACCCCTAACACAACGTGTACTACTTGAGCTATTCCAGGAAATCTTCAAAATTCCATATCTCATTTTTTTGAACTCATATTTTGACCCACATGATGTCTATCCTAAGAGTTTTTCTTCCTGGAATGCGATCGTGCCCTTGAAAGTGGATTTTAAAATAATATGTGAAATCTTTAGGGTTTTACGCATGTTTAGTTGACCCTCTATGATGATAGAGATCATAAAAAATCACTAGAGTAGTACCAGGATTACCCTCTATCTAGGCTGGGTAGTGGTGTTTCCTGATGGCAGTTCGGGTCTTACCTTCCAATAGGATTGGGTAGTGTAATTACCAAATAGTCTTTACAAGTTACCTTTCAGTAGGATTGGGTAGTGGAGTTCCTTGACGTTCTGAGATTAGCCTCCAATTGGGATGGGCGATGGTGTTCCCTGATGACATTTTCCAGGAATAAACCTCCATCCGGGATGGGAAGTGGTATTTCCCTAACAACTCACCTGACTTACCCTTAGTAGGACTAGGTAATGGCATTCCCCAGGGACATTCCCAAGTGGTACCATCTAGTAGGACTGTATAGTGGTGTTCCTCAATGACAACTAGAGTAGGTCCCTCCTATCATACTAGGGCATAAGATTTTTTTACCAAAACTGGTGACCCCTCAATTGTATGACATAGTGACGAGGCATGGTTTCACAAAACTTTGGACTGTAGAGAAAGAGGGATGATTTACCCACCTAGAATAATTATTATCATTGTGACATAAAACCATGCCAATGAGTGAGTACCACGCAATGCAGATAGTGTGAAGGTGTGGTGATTAAGTCCCTTAGACTTGTGTGTCCTGGGAAGACACATGAGATGCTGGGTATCACATATATATTTCCTTTTTGAAACTATTGGATACTCATCTTCTTGAGCTGAGCTGTGAGATGGAGGTCCCCTTACTATCTCATTTGGGTTTCTTTGACTGAGAATATATATATATATATATATCCCACTTCAGTACCCACTCCTTGGTTATAGATAGTCTCCTTCCAAAAGAGGTGAAGATGTGTGGGGTATGCTACATGATTTTAATGTTTAGATTTTCGTGTTTATATGAGTCCACTCTCCTACTATAAGTATATAATATTTGATGAGAAGTTCATCTTCTCAACATTTAGAGATCATTATGTTTGGATGATTTCAATTTCACTCTCTTAATGGGATGAGCAGTACTCATTTACTGTACCTCATTTTACCTACTTCTTCCCTCTTCTGTTGTATCTCTTACTGCTCCCCATCACCTTTTTAGGGTGTTCTACTAGGTATGTATATACTCACCCTTTTCATGGGTTTTACCAATACATGTCGTGTGTTTTGAAGATGGAAGATAGGTAAATCATGACTTTATAGGAGTTTTTGGATATAGGGTTCTTGGACCACATATAGTGGTTATAGCTTGGGATACAGGATATGGGATCCCTTAGTAATTTACATTTTCTCGTTTTTTTAGGTTGAGACTTATTTCTAGTTTGGGTGTGTATTTTCCCCCTTTTTATTTTCAGTATACACTATATTATTTTGTTGTTTTTAGTGGTTAATGAATTTATAGAATATATATATCAGTGTTGTATATTTTATTTCTTTCCCTTTAAATCTTTGTGTTGAGTTGCCTGTGTGTGTGTGTGAAGGTATTTATGAAAGGAACTCCACAAGTTTAGGGCTCCTTCAATGATTTTCTCCACCCTATGTCCTATGGAGGTGATATTAGGGTAGTTAAGGCTTGAGACACTGCTTGAGTTGGGTGAAGAAAGAAATTATATATTCAATCATTTTAAAAACATTTATTATTATCCACATAATTTTTTTTCCATACATGGATTTATTTACGATTTTTTGTATTAGTTAAATAACATATTGGATTATTTTATCTTTGACATATTATTCATTCCTTATTTATTCTATGATAGAATCTATTGTATTATTTACCTTATTGATCATCTAAGATCAATCTATATCATTTATTTCATTCCCCATGATAACAAGAATATAACTTTTATTGATTTCAAGGATATAGTAGAATAAATAATAAATATTTCACTAGAATTTGATGTTTTATTTCTCATTTTCAATGTAATGTTAGAATAATTTAAAAATGTAGTCTGCCATGACTAATAAAATATTTTATTCTTTGGTTTGTGATCTCTTTAATCTTATGCCAATGTAGCAAGATACCCAAAAACCATAGGATAATAGAGTCAATGTTTTAGAGTTTCTATTAAGGGAAGTCTAGAATAAGCCTTGGGAAATAAAATTAGGACAAAATATATTAGTGAATGTATCCATATGAAATAATCAAATGATAACTCTATATAATAGATAATACCAAAATGTTTTGTTAAATTAGAGATTTTATGATTTTCTTAAAAAATACATTCTTTTTTGGACAATGGAAAGTGGATGTAGTTGTGGACCAGATTCACTAAGGCGTAATTTTTTTGAAAGTGAATGATTTAGTATTAATTTATTCATCATTAGTGCTAAATGAGTGGGCCTAAGACTATATAATTGGTTTGAAACTCATAATGGATATTCATTGGTTAATTCATATTATTTTCATAAACCATTATAAAATATTGAAAAGTATTTTTTTGATTTGAAGATATTCTTATGATATGAAGCTAACAATTATATGTTTTTCTATATATATTTTCAAATTATATTTTATATTTTACCATATTGGAAATTAATTCCTATGAATCAAAATGTGAATAGAAAATATAGTTTATTAGATAGTTTATAAATGGAGAAAAATGAAAGGAATTGAAAATGTATCAACACCAGTAATCTATGTGTGGATTTACCTAATAATAATGTCTATAAGAATATATTAAGATAAAAGTCTATTATAAAATTTTTAGGGAAATAAATTACTTATAATATTTTCTATATGGAGTAAACTGTTTCTTCATAAAATGATACAACAATTTTGGGACACTCATACAGAATAAAACTTCAAACATTAATGAAACTATAAATTTTTTTGAAACAGTTTACTAAATCCTTCCCCTTGAATAATTATTTTAATATTTTTTATGAATAAAAGGGAAAAGGTTATTTTTGAAGTTATTTGTTCAAATAGATATGAAAATAAAGGATTTATGTTCATTAAAAATAATATGAAGGATGAATAAATAGATTCTATATAATGAGAGACATTTAAAGATATAATATTTGAAAAAATACATTCCTCATGATAAATTAGTTAATTTATAAATGATGCTTTTGAATTTGTGATAATTAGAAGTGGATTTTTTTATTTATGAATCAAAAGTTACAATATTATTTGTGTTGTTGAGAACTATGTATATAATCTATAGAGTAATATTTATTGCATATTTGGTGGGACAAATTCAAACCTTATTCAACATATGATGTTATGATACCATGTTACCTCAATGAAGAGATAAAATTCAAAAAGTCATATATTTTAAGAGGAAATAAGGAAAACAAATATAATGGTTGATTACTAGGTAAATAGGAATTTCTAAAATGGGTAAATGTAAAAATGGAATTTATAACTTGTAATTGTTTTGAAAAAAACACCACAGTACATGCTTACAGGGAATGATATTTTTATTCAAGTGTGGAGAGAAATGCCACTAAGAGCACGAGTGTTTGAGAATAAAAAAATCCTCCAATGTCTAGTGATTAAAATATGAGGATATAGTGAACTATTCAAATAAATTCTCCATAAATCAAGGAAATTTATCTCAAAAAAGGCAAGGGGGAGAAATGAGATTCTTATGAAATCAATAAATAAAAGAAAAAATCGCTAAAGTTGTGATAACTGGTATATTGATCATAAAATTATGATTTATTTTATTACAATTATATTAAATATTTTATAATTTTCATGGATATAAAATCATCCTTTAATACTCCAATAAATTAATTTTCAATTTAGAAACCTAGTGGGAATAGATTTATAAAATATGGAGAGATTTTGGTTAAGTTTAAATATTATTCACCTTTTGAAAACCAGTTTGTTATAAAAATGTCTGGCATTGAAATAATTCTGATATTTTAGGTTTAATTAGTTTTAATTATTTTAGAATTATTATATTAAGAATAAATTAATATATGTAAAGAAATTATAATTTAATGGTTAAAGTATTGTATCATTTCAATGGTTGTTATTTTTAGTGTTTTTTGAATTGATGTATTACATCTTTATAAGAAGGTTTATTCGTATTTTATAAAATAATAACTTGTTTTAATAAAATTTTGAGATAGTTGAAATAAAATTTCCTTATTTTAGGGATATTATTATGACTTAATGGTTTTTATCTTTAATGGTTGAAAAAATTATCTTAGTCATTAATCATTAGAATTTGGTGTGGAAATCGATTAAAATACTCAATGAAAAAGAATCATAGAATGTTGAAATAAATAAAGTAATTTTATTTTATTTTTATATAAAACTTAAATTTAAAATAATACCTCAATTATAGGAAGAAAACATTGAAATATTTTTTTATTCTTTTACCCTTATCTCAAACGAAATTACTGTCATATTTTGCTTTATTTTTTATGGTTTTGTGGTCATTAAATTTCTCCTCATCATGTTTTCAATCACTGTATATAATTTCTTGGTCATTATTCATTATCCTACATGTCTATATTTTTACTTCATGCTAATAATATCCTTATTTAGAAATTCAATAATATTTTATTTTTGTTAAGCATTATGTTTTCCACTTTCTATTTTAAAAAGAAATCTTATTATCCCTCTATATGATTTTGGTCTTCTACAAAGGTATTTTAAAATATTGAACCCTTAATTAATGATATAGAAATTATGCGTATGCAATATATTTAAGAAGGGTAGAACTTAAATCCCCAAAAAATTAGTCTATGATAATAATATACCCAATATATTACTTAACAAGCATCATTGAGCTTTAAGAAAACTGAGATATACTATAAAAATATTATTTAAATGTGACTATCATAACCTAGTTATTAAATTGTATGTATGTATTAGAATAAAAAAATTATGAATAATATATATAAAATTTTTATATAATGAAAATATGTCAATTAATTCATAAAAAATATTTTTTTTCAATTTTCAGTAAATAAATTTTATGCATCAAAAATATATTTTCTTCCCAAATTGTTTTTATTTAATTTTGTGTGTTGAAATTATAATTAAATTATACCATATAAAATACTTTTATTAAGTAAATTAGTATAATTTTTGAAATCAAAATTTAAATTTTATTCTATGATGTTTTTTTTTGATTTTTCATCAACTATTTCTTTTTTAGTGAATATTGATAAAATAATGATTTTTTAGAAAATGTCATTTATTTTCATTAAACAAATTAATTTAAAAGTAAAATTTTTTAATTATAATTTACCTCTATGTGAAATAATTATATTATATTTTTAAATACTATAATTAATTATATAGGATTCAAATTGTTTACTTGATTTTGGTCTAAATTCATTTTTAGAATCAAAAACACATTTTACCTTAAAAAATATGTTTTAAGTGTATATCTATATTAATAAAAAATAAGTCTCTAATGATTTTAAATTTTACTTAAGTTTATATAATATTTTTTAAATAAAAATTTCCAATAAAAATTTAATATTTTTTATAAGGCATATAATTAAATTAAATTATTTTTTATGTTAAAAAATGTATTTTTCTAAAAATATTTTTTTGTCTTTTCCCACTTATTTTAAAGTGACATTATTCTAATAATTGATTAAGAGTCTCATAAAATTTATTCCATGTTTCCATATGTAATTATTAACAAAATTTAATAGTTTTAAATTAATTTTTGAACATAATGAATAGTAAAAACTTTAAAATTTTGTTACCACTGTTCAGGTTAAAACAGGTTTAGTAAGGGTCAAATAAAGCGATAAGGGTTATAATGTCACCTAAAATTTTCTATTTATTAGTGTATAAATACATTTCAACCTTATATTATTCTAAATTCAATGTTTTTTCTATTGGGATCTCCTTTTACATTATGGTGACATTAATTATTGAAATATTTATAGTAATTTCATGTCTTTCTCTCCCCTCACTAATAAAAGGGAATATCCCATTCTAATTTATTAAAATATTATCATCACTATATATCATATATTACCTCACCTAATATCTTCTTACCTTTCCTACCTTTATTATTGAGCTTCTAGTCTTCTCTTAAGACCATCCTAATAAGTATTGACGTGTAAGCCAAATGAGCTCTCTCAAAGAAGAGGTAATCATCATACTTGACTCCTTCAAAGATTATTTCTTCATTTACTCCCTATAATTAAATTTTTCCCTCATAAAATAGTGAATACAATCTATTTAATATAAATATATGTTATTATGAATATGGGACAACCATTTTCCACCTCTTTTATATCTTATGAAAAATGAATCATCGCTTGTGGACTTATATGACCTAACGTCTCTAAGTAGTGGTGTACATCATTATCCATCTCCAAATTACACGGATGGTTATGAATATTTAAATAAGTAATACATATTTAATTTATGAAATGTTTATTATTCTATAAAAATATTATATCATTTACATTCTTACCCTTCCTCCCGTTAAAAATGATAACGTCGCTTATGCATAAGTGTGGACTACCACCTCAAGGAGGTGATGTGAATAATTTTTCATATATTATTTTCATGGATGATTATACATATCAATATAATGAATATATATGATATATATATCCTAATAAAAAATTTGGATATGATCTAATTGTGATCAAAGAATAAATATCATAACTTTAAAACCAACACATAGATGAAAAATGATACTATTATCACCCATAAACAAGGATTTCATTAATATTTTTTAATAAGAAGATATATAAAAGATATAAGTGGAAAATATATTATATAATAATTGTATAAATTTTTATATTATATAATTATAATAAATTATAATTTATTATACTATTGGATAGAGACCTTATGAATCACATTTCTCATATCACTTGGGTTCTTCATCTCAATATTGTTTAATTGGGATAGGTTTGATGTTCTATACATATTTATGTTTATGCAGTTTATACACACCCCCATTTACATGTTATATAGTTTATCCTTATTATTTTATTGTACTAAATGTTTCAATTCAACTTATTTCATCAATGGGGTTATGATTTGACAATTTTTGATCTGGTTAGGGTTTCTCGCCTCACTTTTTTTTCTATAAGAACAATCCCATATTCATCGATTATTTCTTCCTTTTAGTGATTATATTTTTTATCTGATATTTTATATCATGAATATATTTATATTTACAGTTTTTAAGGTTTCATTTGATGTTATTTACTTAAATGGGGTTATGATTCAGTTGTTACTAAAGTGATAAAGGTATATATTACAATATCATCCTTATTCTAGATTGATTATATTTAAGTTACCATTGAAGCAATTATATGATCTTTCTATCTTAAAACAAATATATTTTATTCTATTTTTTTGGAAAAAATATATATATTTTTATTTTCCTCTCTCTATGTACACAAAAGTTTTATTTTTTTATGATTTTTTTCGTATTCTTTATGGATAAATTTTCATCTATGTACATATTTTATTTAAAATCTTTTCAGAAATATTTTTACTATTATCCATTGATTAATTAATGTCACTTTTACCAATATTTGAATTTTATAAAAAATTATAAAAACAATTTTCTTTTCTTTTTCCAAAAAATGTACATTTTACCAATGGTGTGAATGAAATATATGATTTAATGTAAACCAAATAAACAATTTTTTCTATAATCATGGACTCTCCTTGACTTGTATATTTCATTACAAATTTCTACTATTATTTTAAAATGAAACAATTTTCCATAATATTTTATAAATTTCTATATTTTAATTAACAAATTTTAAAATGAATAGGGTTTATTCCTCAAGAAATATTTAATTGGTCTTTTAAAAGTATTTTTATATCTATTAATATCTTTTGATGAATCATGTGATTTAACATGGATATAAATTAATTATACAATCAACCATATTTCTATAGATAGATTATGATCATATTTATCTCTTGATTGACTAGGGAAAATATTAACATTTCATATGATAGTTTTTCAATATGAATGTTTATGTTGATTATATATTGAATTGTAATTCACTAGAATAATATGATGAATGAATTGGACTTAGTTTGTGAATGAGAAATCCCCACTATATATATTTTCTTATTTTATTGGTATATATCATGATAGAAACTAAAATGGAGGTTTAGTGTATACCATACAATTTTTTTATGTCTTGGTATGAGTCCTTGAAGGTATGATTTTCTGTTTTGGAAGAAGTTATTGATGTTATGTTTATATTTTCTTAGTATGAGTATTTGATAATATGATTTTGATGTTTGGAATTATGAATTATAAAATTGTAAAATTAGTTATCATTATCCATGATATATTTTTCTATGTCATCAATGGATATATAAAACTTTTATGAAATAGGTTATATGGAATATTTTATTATTGTTCATCTCTTCCATTTTATTCATGTTTTAACTTGATATTTTTTATTGTATACATTCACTTACTGAGCATCTGATCTCACCCTTTATTATGTTTTTATTTCCACAGTATACTAAGGATGGATATATGGATGATTTCATGGATATATTATAAGAAATAATAATGTTCTCACTTTAATTTTATGTTCAATTTAATTTTTTCATATGTTATGTAAAAATCATGTATTTATCTAATCTTATCATATTGATAAACTATTTAATTATTCAAGATGATACCATTTTCATCATTTAACAATGTATTATGATAACCACTAGGTCTAGGTTATTGAATTTGAGGTGTTACAAAAGTGGTTTCACCATCGAGGGAATTTCAGTAGTTTATTTTAAATAAATTATTAAATTAAAAATGAATTCCAATTATTAAAATAGACAAGGTGTCAGGGACCATGATGAAACTTTAGAAATAGAATTATGATTTTGTCCACCGATGGTTAAGGACATAATTATAATTGTATTACATGATATAAATAGACCATAGAGGGGTGTTGGAGAACTATAAAATATTATTATCCCTAATGTAGGTGCCCCTAGAGACCTCATGGTAGCGGTGACTACTACATTATGGTTGATGTCCTAGAGATTGGCCATTTGAGAACATTAATATGTTTTAGAGCCTTTAGGGTAGTTGATAGTGGTATAGAGTGAGTGAAATTCCCCAAAAATATTTGATTTGGGAGGGTTACATGCATGATGATCGACCAAGGGATTCCTTGGGATGTGAGGTAGGATTTATACCACCTACCTTGTGATATTTTCAAAGGAGGCCAGTGAGGCTTTGATGAGACTATGATGATGTCAGCAAACATTGTGATCTTTGAGAGATAGGTGTTGATCTCTGATATAATAATAAGATAAGGGATCCCATAATGGGTGTCATTATAGTAATGAGACCTAGGAAAACCTATCGGGTTCCCCAATGACATATTGGGCCCTATCAAGGTATTTCTAATAAATTTGATAATTATGATTGTTAGTGTCAACTTACAACCATAATGAATGGTTTGAGCCACTTATAGTTGGTCTAGTGATAGAAAGATCACATAAGTTTCCATCATCATGTTTTTAGAAGGGGTTTTACAAGAATATGACCCCATCAGTCTATGTTCATGATATGTTTTCAGTCAGACACACTACCCATTGAGATATAATGAGATATATGGGATCCTTAGGATATTATGCTAGGATCCAACCTTCATACATGAAACATTATTTGTATTTCCTTGAAAAAAATTCTAATAATATGGTATGTGAATGTTACCCTCCTACGAGGAATACATGAAGTATTTGGATTTCAATAGATATGATCATTTGAGTCATTTGTGCTACTAATTCACATATCATTGGAGTTACTGCATCGAATTATGGATAGGGGATGTGAACCTACCACATGAATTATGGAAATTAATTTATTGTATGTTATAGTAATAGATCATAGGAATTAGAAATGGGACAAATATTGTTAAGAAAAATTATGTAAAACGATCAAAGTAACCTATGAATGGGTTAAAGTAGGTTGGGTTCAATATTTAGTTTCATGTGAGAACTTGGGGATTGAAAATTGTAGGAATATTAGCCTTATACAACTTTTTTATATATTAATATGAGCATGTAACAGGAAAATATATACTTTATTTAATGTTTTTATATGGGACCACATTATTGGTTCCCAATTATGTTATACTCACACCCTACCTAGGCATCTAATGAATTTGGGTACCCAAGAAAACATCATTGGTTGTAGGTTCATGTTGGGTAGGGTCCCTAGATTAGATCATTCATCTAGACATCATTTATGGTATTAAAGATTGGGAGGAAGTGAGTCTAGGTAATATTAGTGATGCTTCAATGTTTGTCATTTCACTTATTTTTTTTATATTTTATCATCCCAGTGGGAGATCAATATTAATGTATTCCCATTAGTATACCTAACCTCTTACATAATTATCTTTAATATAATTCTTCTTTTTTATTTTGATTTATAATCTAATTATTTAGTTTTGATGTTATTTTTTTATTCACTAGTTATTATTAATGACTATGGGGTTTTTAGGGTTCATGATTTATGTCTAATGGTTTTTGGAATGACTGATATACAAATGTGTCCTATTGAAATTTTGGATGGTTTGAGCATGAATCCCAAGCCTTATTTTTGAGGGTATAGTTTCCCCACGATTTCTACAGGCCCTCACCACTAGTTTTTTCTAATTAGAATAAGGGGATGCATGCATGAGGTCACATGGCATCCTATCATAGGTATTGTTATTTAAATATGGGTCAGGGTATTACAATATGGTATCAGATAATTTAGGTGTCTGATATCATAGAGAGTATCATATGTTTACATTATATTTATATATGGTTAATGGTAGACATGCGATAAAGGGATGTGTAAGATATTATAATGGATATCAAAATAGTGTTCCACCGAAATCGTTTTTTGCAGGATATATTGGTTACTAGATAAATTGGATTGAAATTATTAGATTTCAATTTTTTGATTTGATGACTTAACTTATTTGGAATAAACTTATATTTTGTGAATTATGAGTTTTGATTTTGTTGTTTTAGAAATTATCTAATTAGTAAGAGGTCATGCACATTAATCATATTTTGAATGTATGGTTCTTATGAAATTCACATACCAATGTGTGATTGATGTCACAGATGAAAAGTTTCAATAATTTAATGTGTTAGTAAAAAATTATATTTAATTTAATTATATAGCTTGTTTTTGGAATTATACTATGTCAGGACCCAACCCATGTTTCTCCCAATGACATGTCATTTGGATCTATGGATGGATGGTTGATGATGAAATCTATGAATTCCTTTAATTTAAGTGATACATAGTGATTTTTGGTGGGTAATAAATTCATATAATTCCATTTAAATAAACCCATTATGGGTTTTTATTATATTGGTTCTAGAAAAAAATAGGATCAAATATTTAATTTGGAAAAAAAGAAAATAGAGATCTATAATGTACAACTTCAGGTTGTCCTTATAATTAACCAAACCATATGACCATGAAATAATCGATATGGGTCATGATTGGGTGATTTAATTATATATATAATTGTGTCCCTTGATGAGATTGTAATCCTCAATTATTTGGATACCATATAAATAAGCTTAATGAGGAATATATTGAGATCCTAATTCTCAAGGGGATTGTTCTGTATGTAGATGAATGGTTGGAATCAGTTCCCTAATAGGTTGACAATTATCCATGTGGTATTAGTGTGTATATATGTTTTGATGGAATTCTGATCCCTGAGGGGTTAGTATCATATATAGATGCTTGGCGAGGATGGGTTCCATAGTAGGAAGATAACATGGAATTTGATTCCAAGTGTGTATATGTGAAAATGAGACACTAGAGTTGGTAGTTTTTCTATGAGTTGTCGAGTGATATTTGATAATATAACATAGATGTGTTACCTGTGATATGTGTCCTATGTGAGATATAACCCATGGGTTAGGTGGGAGGGCCTAGTGTTTTGATATCCAGCTCATGATATGTGAGTCAGTGATATGGATATGATAATATGTGATATAATTGAGGGTAACTTGTGACAAATATTATCCTTGGCTTGTGAGTGACATTATAAATAGAATCAAAGGATATGATCTTAAAGTTATGATATTAGTGCTCATTATGTGCTAATATTCATGTGGTATTGTCATGGTGACACATTAGAGGATACTTAACATGGAAACACATATGATCTTTTTATCAAATTAAAAATAAAGACAATGTTTAGTATGATTCCCTTCCATATGATATTTATATATACTTCCAATGGTATATTCAAGGTTTGTATAGATTCTTTAGGTTATTAAATGAATCCTGGATGGAAAGTGATCATGATATAGACTGTGGAATATATGAGATGACCAATTTTGAATAGTATCTCTAATAAATAATATAGTGTGATGAGATTGAAATGTCATGGAGAATGGTAATTAGTTATAACATGAGATCCTAGATATTATGATATGAAACTCATTGAGTGCATTCTATTTTATATAACCAGGTGGTATGAGAGAGTACACTCATTACTTTTAGATGATATTGAGGTATTGATTGGTGGATAAATGGGTAATTATTGAATTTTTAGTCATTGAGTGGTAATTTGTGATTTGTGGAATGGTGAAATTATCAAATTTATTACTGTAATAGTGTCAAAAGGTTTGATGATTGTGATAAAATATCAACTTTATTGTTGGATATAGTGGAAATGAATTAGGTGCAGAGTCATGGTCGATCTGGGTGTCGATCTTGGACATGGTTTTCATGGGATACATGTGCATATATTGGGAGAAAAAACATGTGATTGATATTATAACCCATTTATGTGGTGTTTATTGAGTTGTATAATGTATCTATATGATGGTTACAACATCATAGGTTGTTCAGGGTGTGACCATCATTATAAATGGTAATAAGAGAATGTTGAGTATGTTATTCTTGTGTGCTAAGGAAAGAATCCACTAATGGTCATGTTGACTCAATTGAATTATTATTATGTTCACATAAATTCATTTCCTATATTAATTTAAATAGTATGGTTCATGGGGGTATGACCCTCCTGTTGGTAGGTTTGAAGTTGTGATAAGACCGGTCATTCGATGGTTGATATGGCACTCATATTATTATGTACCGGTGAGTCTAATTGCATAGACCATTATAAATTTCATATTTTTTATTTCTATATGACATTTGATAGAGTAAAGGATTTAAAATTATACATGGTATAGTGTTTATTTGATCTAATAATGAGTCAGATCAATGGTGTTCCAATTCTCAAGGTGAGATAATGGAAGGGTATTTGGTTAGAAGAGGATCCAGTTATGGAATTAAACTGAAGTTCAGGTTATGAATTCATTCCATGTGAATTAAGTGATCCTCTTATGTCTCTATGGATTTAAACATAGTGTTTTTAAAATAATATAGTGCTTTGGTGATTAAATCCAAGATTTTGTTAAATGGATTGGCCATAGTAATTTCAAAAAAAATGTCTACAGATAGTTGGATAAAGTGGATTTTGAAATCTATCATATGAATCACATTAGACATATAGAATGTGTTTTTATATAGGCCATGGATCATCAAACATAGATATTACTGAATTTTTATGAATATTCAATGTAATACATAAACAAATGATTGATTATTGTAAATATAGAGATATTTTATAAACCTAGAAACATAAAAAACTAGTTCATAGGTAAACCACATCATCTTCCACTATGTTATTTCAAACTTTCACCATTATTAGACATATCATACGTAATGCGTTTATTCAAAACATGATGACATGAAACATAATAAATGATGTGCTAAAATTCTTAGTATTTTTAAAAATGATGATATATAAGAATAACATGAAAAAAGGGTATGAGAACATGAGAACAACATTTGAAAACCATACCATTCATATCAAAGATCACACTCATGATTCATGAAAAAACACTGGTTGTTCATAATAAATGAATCATAAGGGAATCAAATAAAATGATCCATGAGAGCATAACACTGGATTAAGATATAGATTTGTAGTGTATGAAAAATAATTTAATATCCTATGTCAATTCAATTGACTAAGAAATTAATATAATTTTAGTCTTTGGCTAACCACTCATGTACCTACCTAGAAATTTGGATGACCAATCAAGTACCATGTTCCTGGCTATAGATATCCTCCCAAGCACCCTTTGAGCTCATATGACATTAATCATTATTTTATTCATTATAAGGAGATTTATGTCTCACTCGTCACATGATAAAAATCATTCATACTTGTGCCTTAATATCATAAAATATATATCATATAAAAAAACGAGAATAAATGTGTTTTCTTATCATTTTATCATTTCATCAAAGAATAACCCATGGAAGAAGAAGCGAGGTTCATAATATTTTTATCATTATATAACCCATGGAAGAGAAACAAGTTTCATAAAAATATTGTAATTATAAATATAAACTATAAATAGAATGAATAATAATTTTATTCTTGGATCATAACCCCAATAACGAATATGTAACATCAAATAATTCTATCTTAGATGGGAAATTATTTTGAATTATCAATTGAATCATTTATTTGAGGAAATATAACCTTTTTTACATTGAAAAAATATTTTTAAATAATAATACATTTTAAAAATACTTTTTAAAGAAACCTTGAAAACATATGAAGTAATCTTTAAAGAAAATACTGGTCATGATGGTATGCGAATTTGTTCATAAGGTAAATAATATAACAAATATTCCTATAACATTTTTAGTAAAATATAGATGATATTTTTTTGGAAATTGACATAATGATCCATTTAAAAAAAATTAAAAATGAAAAATGGGTAAAAATTTCATTAATATATCATTTGGAGTATGCTATTTTTTTGAAAACATTTTAAGAAAACATAGTTTTGGAAGAAAAATGGTTTTTGACAAAAAACTAAATTTTATTAAAACCTTATTTTTGAACTCTTGAGTACATAAAGATATGAAATAAAGAGATAACATGTATACTTTGTGCATAAAAAAGGATAATAAAACTAATGAGTTTCTTGATATATGAAACATAATATTTTATCATAAAAAACATCAGCATAAACAATTCCAATAAATGATGATATGGTAACCAAAAATCAATACCACTTTAGAAACATTGAAACAGAATCCCCATGAAATAAAATAATTATATGAAACAAAAAATATAAAAAGGATAAATAAAATTAGTATATTAAAATTCAATTAGTATTTATGTTTACCTCATAAAATAAAATAGATCCATAACATAATTATACCTCTCAATGAAGACAACTTGAGAAAAAATCCTTTATATTTTTTGTTTAATAATTAAACTGTAAAAACTATAAAAGATGGGTCATAAAATGGATTTTTATATTAAAATAATTTTATTTGGATTAATTATAAAATGAATTCATGGTAATTTTATATACCAAATAAATTATACATGTGGTAAATATGGAAATTTTCTCACAGAAAATAAAAGTGAGATGAAAATCCATTACCTTAAGTATCAAATTACTTCATTCATGTTTGAACCTCATGTATAATAAAAATAATATCATTATATATATATTTAAGAAATATATGTATATATATTATACCATATAACATTTACTTATAACCTTTTATTACCTATTTATTAACAAATCCATGTAGAAATCACCTTTTGATTAATAACCGCTATTTTTTAATAAATGTTATGATTTTTTATTTTCAATCCTATTATTTTTTTCATGGATAAATTATATAAATAATGTTAAACATGATATAAATATCATATATATTAATTATATATTTATTTAATGTGATCTATAAAATATATAGATATAAAATGAAATACATCGTTATTAGAGACGGTAATCCATACATACGAATGAACATTATTTCCATTTTCCCAATGTAAAGAAAGAAAGAAATTTAAATAATATATTATAATTATATAATAATTTTTATGAAATATATATAATATATTTTCATTAAAACCATCCTTACTACATTCCATGTTAATAATGAATGAATCACATCGCTTTGTGAGGCAGTAGTCTACCGTACGCACAAGCGACTTTATTATATTCCCATAGAGATTGAAAGTATGAAGGTATATATGATATAATAATTATTATGGTATATTAAAATCATAAATATAATATATAAAAATTTAATCCTTCATTATAACCATCCTTGAGTGGTGGTAATGGAGAGATAAATAACATCAGTTTTCATGGTTTTAGTCCACTGTACACATGAAAGATGATTTCATAGCCCATTTGATGGAAGAGTGGATGGTTGTAGGTTATTACCATAAAATAAAAACATCTAAATATTTTTAATATACTAAAGTTATTATATCAAGAAGGTTTAATAATAATTTTGAGGATGTGGAGTAATAAATAAAACAAATACCTTATTGAAGAACGTTAAATTTTTTGGGGGTAACCTCCTTAAGCATGCAACTGAATCCTAGATACGTTGTATTTAAAAAAGAACTAAGTCTTCTAGGATGAGTGGAAGTAAGTTGGGATTTTATTTTGGAGTATAATTCCTAAACCAAAATGGTTTTTTGGTTTTAATAATAGTGGATACAGGGTGGCCTTTTATAAGTGTGGTCAGTGGAACACTTGTAATTTTTTTTGAAAATAAAAATGTATAACCATGTATTTATCAATAAAAAAGGATCTAAAATGGATTAATTTTTAGTATCATAGATTATAGGGTGTAAATATTTCTATAAAATAAATATAATAAAAATTATTAGGTCATATTAGCCATTATCTTTTTATTTTAACCCATAGTAAACCCATTTTTACCTAAATTGTAGTAGTAATTTTTTGTAATTTTCACTAATAATTTTAGTCAGAAATTATGTTCATATAATTAGATAATATTAATAATAATTATTCCATATATGAAATCCATTTTTATAAAATAAATTCCAATAATTTAATTTTTTTTTAAATTAGTCCTATAAACGTGATGAGATCTGGTTTTGAAGGTGAAAATGGTGAAAAGTTTACAAAGTTTTTATATCCAATTTCAATATAAAATTAATTATAATGACCAAAATTGAATAAATATATACTTAATTGAACTAATTTTAGTTTAAAAACTACTGAAAATATAATTTATATTTATATAAAATTTAGGTGAAAAGGTAGTTTTCAATTGAAATTCAGTATTTTTCACTATTCATAAAAAATTAATCCGTTTAGAAAATTATCAAAATTTTTCCATATGATAATTTTCACATGATGATTTAAAAAGAGTGGTTTATTTTTTAAAATTAATTTTCTAAAATTTTCAAAAAAATATTATATTTAACAGAAAGGAATATTTGTTTTTGAGAAAAATATTATTTTTGTAACATATAACGACTTTATTAAAAAAATAATTCATTTTTTATCGATATGTTTTCATTATATAAAATAATTATAATTAATATTAAAAATACTTATTAATTTTAATATCTCTATATTTATGGCCTTGGTTATATAAATTTCTTTTTAATAATATTAATAATATATCATTGTCTTGTTATAACTCAGTGTCATGTATAATGAAATATTACCCATTATTACGTGTAATGAAAACATAAATTAGTGTTGTGTTTAATGAATTATATCGATGAAATATAAACTATTCAAAAATAATAATACATAAAATATCAGGGTGTTACATTATACCCCTTTAAAATTATTTTCCCACAAAAATTTCCACTTCGATAAAAACAAATGAGGATAACTTCATTACATTATTTCCTCATGTTATTTTAAAGCTTCCTCAAATAGGTGGTTTTTTCCAAAAAACATTTACCAGGAGAGTGGCCTTATTTCGTTGAAGATTCTCTATATTTTCTAGAATTTCCTCTGGTTGTTCCTCTTATGAATGATCTTGTTACAGAAGTATGACTTATTAGTATAGTACATGTGAAGGGTTCAATATATACTTCCTTAGGAGAGATAAGGGGAACACATCATGGACATCAGAGAGGTTTGGTGGAAGTGCTATCTGATAAGATATGATATTTATATGATCAGGAATTCCAAAAGTACCAATATTCCTAGGGTTTATTTTTCTATTATTCTTGAATCTCAAAACCTTCTTCCAAGGAGAAATTATTATAAACACCTTATCCCAATCTTAAATTCTACATTATGCTAGTGATTATTAGCATAACATTTCTTCCAAATCTGAGTTTCCTTGGGGTGTTAATGTATGGATCTAATATTCTCTATCATTTCATTAAATATCTCAAGTCCCAATATATTTCGTTTTCCAACATCATTCCTTGAATTTTGAAATATACATTTCCTTCTAGAGTGGGATTCAAAAGGATCCATTTAAATGATTGAGTGAAATTTATTTTTTAATGAAAAATAAACTAATGGAAGGTGTTGATCCCAACTACCTTTTAAATACAACTAACAAGATCTCAATATATCCCATAGGATTTAAATTATTCTCTCATATAGACCACCTATCTGAGGATCAGTCATTTGTTCAAAAATCAACTCTATATCAATATTATGCAAATTACTTTTCCATAACATTGTGGAATACCTTGGATACTGATCAGACATAATGGAATTTCTTACTCCCTTCAACCATACAACTTATTTCATGTATATCTTGGAAACATGATCTAGAGATAATTCTTCTTTGATAGTAACGAATTTCTCTTAATTAGTAAGGCAATAGACTACAACCCATATAACATTATGCCATGTAGACATTTTGGGTAGTCCAACTACAAAACCCATAGTGATTTTTCCCATTTACATTCTAGTATGGGTAATGGATCTTACATCCACATAGTATTTTTCTCTCAACATTAACTTAATTACTTATCAATAATTAAGATATAAACTCTGCAATATCTCTCTTCATTCTATCCCACTAGAATTACTCTTTCAAATCTATATAAATCATCATACTTCTAAGGTGACTAGATAATGATAAGCTATGATATTCCTATAAAAACTCCTTTTTCAAGTATGGTATGCAAGAAATATATACACGACTCCTGAACCTTATGAGTGAATCATGAACAAGGTATAACTTAGGTAAATTTAAAACCTTCTTTTATAGCTCTACATTTTCCTTGTTATCCTATTTAATCATCAATTAGATAGATGATTTAACAATCAATTGATCAGGATAATATTTATCACATTACTTCTATATATTTTGATCCATAATTAACAAAAAATGGTTCTTTTTTATCAACATCACGGATAGGCTATCATGATCCTTTTTACTCAAGGAATCTTCGACCTTGTTCTCTTTCCCATGTTGATGATGTATTGAGAGTTCATAATATTTAATTAGGTATAACCATATTATCTGTTAGATATTCAACTCCTTTTGTGTGAATATATATGTTAATCAATTATGATCAGTATATATATTAGACTTTTATCCATAAATATAATGACCCTATATTTTTATTTAAAAAATTACTACTGTTAACTCTAAATCATGATTTAGGTAATTTTTCTCCCGAGCCATTAGTTGTCATGGGGAATAATTTATAACAATTTCATTTATCATAATTACACATACCAATATCTTCCTTTATTAATTTCTATTCATTAAAAAAATATCCACTATAGGGAAATTTAAGCATTAGTTCACTAAAAAATATTCTCCTCAGTTCCTTAGATTTTCCCCACATTCATTTGTCAAGAGGAAGTTAGATCCCGTCCATGTTAACTTTATGAATGGATTAGATATTCATGAAAAAATTTACATAAAATGTAGATAATATCTAGATAACCCAAGAAAATAATGGATCTCGGTCAACGTTATTGGTATGGTCCAACATTCAATAGATTTAGTCCCTGATGAATCTACTAATATACCATCACTTGAGATTATATAACCAAAATTCAATACCTTTCCCCCAAATTTCAAACTTTATAAATTTTTCAAATAGTCTCTCCTTCCTTAGTGTATTTAGTACAATTATTTTGTTATCTTCATGTTGTCCTTTTCTATTTGATTTTAAAAGAATATCTTCTATAAAGTCTACCATAAATTAATCAAGGAAATATCTAAAGACTCTATTCATTACTTATACTAAGATAAAATATGAATTATTAATAACAAATTTTATAAATATATATTCATATTTTCCATACATTTAATGAAATTATGTTTTGGGTATATCCTCTTTCTTGACCCTCAATTGATGAAATCTATAATGAATTCCAGTCTTTGTAAATTATTAAGCTCCATATAGTTGATCAAATAAGTAATGAATACAGGTTATAGGATAATCATTCTTAATTGTGATATTGTTCATCTCCCAATGACTAATATAGAGTCACATTTATCCATACTTCTTTAAAAAAACATAGGCGCACCCCAAGGTGATAGATATGGACAATTGAATCCCTTATCAAGGATTTATTATATTCTCTTCTTCAGTTAAAACAACTCAATCAGGTAGATTCATTAGGGAATATTTAAAATTGGTTTGGATGTAGGTATGAGTTATATTCGGAACACAACTTCACATCATGGTGGAATTCTAGGTGACACTTCCAAAAAGATATAAAAAAATCACTACTATAATTTGACCCTATACCAATGGTATTTGGAAACCATTGGTATAGGTTCCCTTTACCAATGGTTTTCCATAACTATTAGTATATCCTCTTTAAATGTGGACTATACCTATGTTTTTCAACAACTCTTGGTATAAGTGAGGATATTTCAAAGGCTATGATAATGGTTACATTTAATCATTGGTAAATTTGTGGATATTCAACGGTTATGCCAATGGTTAAGTTTAACCATTGGTATATTAGTGAATATTCCAATGGTTACTCATAAACATTGGTATAGTTTATATGTGAAATACTATACCAAGAGTTTTAAAAAATAGTTGATATAAACTTCCTTCTAAATTGCAGCCAAATGGAATTTCCCTCCTCACATTTTAATCCTACCTAGATTGAACCCTATCACTAGTAGTTTTCTATTTTATTCCCTATACATGACAATCTATCCTCTATTTTCATCCCCATCCATGATGAGTTGAATTCCATTTTACTATTCAATAATATTATATTAATTATAATTTAATTTAGTAATGTGATGTTCTCTTTAACTATGTTCACTTATATTAATTATTTTTTTGTTTGATTCATTTCAATTTAGATAGATTTGGTTCTATTTGTCTTCTATTATATTTCAATTGATTAATATAGACTAAATTTATATTGATTTAAGTATATTCTATTTTATTTTGTTAGATTTAATTTCTTTAATTTCTATTATTTTCAGGTATAGTCAAGGTGAGATATTTTGGTTTTATTCAGCATAATTTACATTGATTCCAGTTTATTTATTTTATTAATGTTTGTTTTAATTGATTAAATTTGGTTTGAGTTAGTTTGAATCGTGTCAATTTTAGTCTATTTTGATAATTTTGGGTTGTTTGGGTTCATTTTAGTTATGATTATCTTAATTTGATTCATTTTGGATTAGTTTTTATCTATTAATCCTAATTAAATACTTTTTAATTCAATATGTTTTTGTTTTCCATTGTTTGATTCGAAAATCTTCAAGGTGACTCTATTTGGGCCAGTTTTATTCTATTCTATTCCATATAAACAATTTCTTATTGATTTATTTCACATTAGTTTGGGTTATTTTGTAATATATTTGTTCTATTTGGTGGGGTTTTGGTTATATTGGTCTAACCTAATTTGATATGGTTTTATTTAATTTAGGAAATGAAAAATATAGTAGTAACATCCCTTGTTACTCTCTTAGGGGAACCATAGACATTATAGTCCACTATGAGAAAACATAACTTTCATAAACATTGTAATGAGGAGGAGTATATATTATAGGTACAAAATCTATCCCATACCTACATGGAATTTATTCCCATAATAAAGGGTGTGAAGTAATTATCTTTCCCAAAAAATTGTTCACTATTTTGATTTATAGAATCAGTTCCCCATTTTTCTATTTCATTTTACTATCTGATTGTTTCCCAATTATAATTCATGGTAACTATAAATAAATCTTTCAAAATAAATATTATGGAAAGTTTTTGATAAATATTAGAATACTTGAGGTTTGACGTATATTTAATGTACGATTCCTTGAACATCCTATATTTCATATATATATATATATAAATTTAAGAAATTATGAGAGCTCAATAAGAGTGATAGTTTGATATGAGATCTTTCAATGCTCCCTAAAACCATTATGTCTAGACTATTAATTGGAATGAGTTAAATAAAAAATCTATTTTCAGTATCCTATAAGCCCAAATTACCGTAGACCACAATAAATGAGAATATCACTATAACATAATCAAGAGATTTATCATAATAGATTCTTAAAACTATTATGACTCAAACTTTAGAAGGATATCAGGGAATGAGAGATAAAAAAATGAGAATTATTATTTTATAAATTGTCTTTATTCTAATATTAAACCATAAATATTGGTATAAGTTTCTCTTCATTACAAAAGAACTCAAGGAAGATCACATTTAACTATAATAAAATATTTATCATTTCAAAGCTTAAGTGATTATAGGTGATACATATAAATCTATTGAAATGGTTATATGGTGTATCATAATGAAATCACCTTAGGTAAATATGAATGATTATCCATTCAGAGAATTATTAATCCACTTTATATCTCTAGAAAAAATTATTAACTTTTTAGAATTTTTTTTGTTTTCAGATAACATTTTTTGATTCTACCTTTAAGGATTTGGTATTTAGCACCATGCTCATGGTGGTAGATAAGGATACTTCATTTAATTACCAACTATATTGGTCATGGTTGTACATAAATGGAATCATCCCATTATTGTAAAATTTTATGAAATATTGTGTTAGTGAATGAGTGTGAGTACTCAATGGTGATTCCCCCCACCCAAATAAATCTCAATACCTTTATATTGACTTCTAGTCATAACAAATTATGTAGATTAAATCATAAACACATGAATTAAATTAGCAAAAACACCAAATTGATTATATATTACACCAATTAATCCCAATCATGATGTGAATAATATTTTTATCTCTTGGTCTATGAAACTAATGAAATAACTCATGGATACATAATTTTTATTATATTATATGTTGATGAAGATATCCCAAAAATCTAAAATGTTATCCTAAAAAAGAGATTAGTTAATTTTACCTAAACTTTCCTCATTTATGGGGGAAATAGGTCAACCCTTCACTTTATTCTTTACTGAACATATGTGTACTAAAAAAAGCTCTTAGTCGTTAAAATATTATCATGTTATTGAAAATCAATTTTAAAAATAAATAAAAAATGATTTTGTTATATATATTGGTTAAAATTAGATATTACCAAAAAAATTTAGAGTATCCATAATTCCATAATATCACATTTGATGTAAATGTGACTATGGAAAATGATAAAAACACTATACAACTGCCATTGGATGAGGAGGTGATTTATCCATATATTTATCCTGATCATGATGAAGTGAAAACTGAACAATTGTTTTCTCCAATGAATTAATAATTTATTTGGTCAATGATGGGTATAAGAAACTATACATTTGGACTATTAACATCCTAATGAACATGAAAATTTGTAGGATTATAAGTTATATATTTTAGTTTTTAATGAAGGGTACTGGGACAAATTATACAAAATTTATTTTATTCATACAATAATAGTTTAAGACCAACAATTTATATGATTTGATGAAAAATAAACAACATGTAATAATTTAATCATATAATATTTACTGATTTGGAGATATGTTATTTAAGGAAAAAGATAATATTAAAATTGATATAATGAAATCCTTATGATAACTTAGGATTTTAATCAAGAGTTATAAAAGAAATATCACTAAAGAAAAGTGTTATAAGTATAAATAACACTATAATTACTATTTTTAATGTATATAGTACCTTATAATCCATGTTTATTGAATTAAACATCACTTAGAGTCATTTTAATTTTATGGTAATAATAAAATCTTTATACCAGAAAAAAGTCGAACTCTGCAAGGAATATGATCTTGCATTGATACATACCCTTATATCATGAAGCTATTACTTTAAATGAGGTATTATAAAACCTATTATTTTTTAGGTTTAGTTTAAATGAGGTATTATAAAACATTTTCTTTTATAGGTCTTAGTTATATATGGGTTTTCAGGTTCTAGTTCTATATGGTGCTGTCTATTTTGACATGTTCTGTGTATTTTTAGAGGTGCTCTAAATTTTTATATATGTTATGCAATAAAGTTAATCTTACATATTAAATACTATCATGTTGACTCTTACATATATATAATAATTTCAAATTCAAACTTATATACATAGTATATATTTACAATAACACTTACATAAAAAATCCATTATGAATTCATTAGTATCCTGAAAATCTAAGAATATATAAAATTAATCTCTAGAAATATGAAAACATCACCAAAATTTTTTAGCCATAACAAATTACTATCATCATGTATTTATTGTAAAACCATAAGTATTTTTTTGAAAATTTCTATAGAAATTATATCATTAAGCTATTAAATTAAATTGGGTCTTATAAAATTTGTTCTTTGGTAGGTTTTAGTTCTGTATGATGATTTTATTTTTCTTTTAATGAATACAACTCAATCATGTTATTAGAATAATCAATATTCTATTATAATATTGTATCATTTTCCATAAATTGTGTGTATCTCGAAAGTTTAATTTTTTTTATATAATCAACTAATATAAAATTCACATAGAAAACTCAATCAGTAAACTTTTAGGCTAACGGGACATTTAAGAAATCTCGCACGTGGTGACCAATTTATTTCTATTTAAGGACTCCCATTATCATATAATGTGGTGGCATAAAAATTATTAAATAAAAAACTTGTAATAAATCCAGAATTTCATATTTGATTGAATCATATGATGAAGAGGAAAAAATAATTACAAAATATGGATACTCAAACTATTTTTTTGAGAAGTGATTTTAACATTTAATCAATAGATAGGTAGTTTACTAATTTTAATATTCCAGAAACACAATAGAGGAAAATATATGATTTAAATATAATCAGTGAAAAATCTACTTCAACATAAATAGAGAGATTTAGAAGTTGTTTTCATGTTTATTTATTATATCAATTATATCTATCATTACATGTATAGGTGGTAATATGTGAGTCTTCTATAAAGGCCATTGATAATGAGATTGATTAAATATAAATTGATCAAATATATGATCTAGTGACAAGTCTTATTGATCATAACATCATTTTCACTATGTGGGACTTCAATAAAAAATACGATAAGTGTGTAAAGGTGATTTAAAATAAGGGGAGATTATTGTAGAAAAGATATACAAAAGTTTATTCTGTTGAGGTTGATGAATCCATCATACTGGTGTAGATAGATGATTCAAAAATGATTTTTTCTGGTTATGATAAAAAATGAAATTTTATTATTTAGCAAATGGATATCAGGATACTGATTCTAAAATGAGTACATGAATATGAGGTATTTGTTAAAAAAATAATGTGTTTTTTGATTGGTGATAATGGGTATATAGTTGTATATTATATGAGTTATATGTTGAATATTAGGTATATGTTTAAAATGATGTATTTGTTTAATATGAGGTATGTGTGTTGTATATTATTAATGGTTTAATGTATTAACTTTTTTCTTGACCATTTCATATTGGATGCTACTATTTTATTACAAGGCAATATTGTGTGATACTTATCTGGGAATGAGTGATGGGTTTTTGTAAGCTTGGGATGTGTTTCTTGAAGAATGTTAAAAAATTATATACCAAGGGTTTGTAAAACCGTTGGTGTAGGATTATAAAACTCTGGATACCTATACCAATGGTTTTACCAAACCCTTGGTTTATCTTAAATACAGAATCCTATACCAACATTTTGATTAAACCGTTGGTATAGAATCTATCCCAATGGTTCACATAAACCATTGGTACATGATAAATCCAGATCACTTATCCCAACATTTTCATGAAAACCATTGGGATAGAGCTATACCCACACTATAATAGCTAACAGTTTATCGCACTATTGGTATACCCTATACCGACAGTTTTAGGGGCTATACTAATAGTTTTGAACCATTAGTATAGGATATATTTCCAAAAGTTATTTCTATACAATAGGCATATCTTCTATGTTGAGTTTCTCCCCAACCATCTGAGATAAATTCCCCTATTGGAAAAGAATCAAAACCCATTCAATGTATTTTATTTCCGCTGAAAGTTCATATTTATCATTGTAATGAATTATGATTATTGGTTGGTTTGTAATATTATATGTGACTTCAATTCCTTATCAATTTATGTGGGGTTTATGTTGAGAAATATAATCCATGATTAAGATAACATCAAATTCACCAGAGTAAGAATGTTAATCTTTATAGGAAACACATTCTCACCAACTTCAACTAGAGAAGAAATACATATTTGTGATGTGATCATCATAATATTAAAGTATTTCCCTATTAAATCTACTTATAATCATTTTAGGGGCATATTTTTAACCATATAAAATCTTATGATATTAAATAATGGGTTAATTTAGAGTCAAATAAGACATTAACAGATCTAGAGTGGATGATAAGTGTACCTTTCACTAGTTCATTATTGCACCCATCATCTAAAATAGTGATCACATGATGTTTCCCTTTGTCTCTCATATTAAGATGTTACTGGTGTTAGTCAGCATTATTGACCCTTGGATTTGGAAAATTGTTAGCATAATTTCAAAAATCATTTCAATTAAAACACTAAACTATGATAGGTTCATTTTATGGAGTATTCTATTTATTCACATAATTATCTAACTTCTTCCCATCACATACACATTCAGTCACTGGATTAAATTTCATTCCACACTTAAAAAATTTAGTTATCAACTTAATACAATTTTCTCTATCCTTATTCCCACACTTTGACCATAAAAATACCATCTTATTCTCTCAATGGTTCTTTTATTTTCATTTTAATTCTATTTTTCTCTTTTTATCAAAATCATTAGATTGATTTTTAAATCCCACCTCTATTTACACCTTGATTATACATAGAATAATCTATTCATAATAATTAATTTTTATTATTGATAATTCACTCTTGAGACTTGGTTTTAAGCCATTGAAGAAATAATCAACCATACATTCAGGTAGGTTGATAATACCAGAATATAACCTCATAATTCTTATAAAATTATCGTCATTGGTATCAATGGATTCATTATACTTTTGTTTAGATAAATGAACTATGTATCTATATTCATACGGATAATACAAGGAATCTATTTATTTAAATATTAGTTCATGACCTCATCCCAATCCATGGATTCCATTTCATCAAAATGCATCATATTGTTGATAAGATTCCACCATTGATCTACTTAACCTTCTAATCAGTAGATATCCAAAATGAATTTTTTATGTCCTAGACACTACATAGTGGAAAATATCTCTTTAGTTGTTTTGATCTGTTGTTTAGAAACTAATGGATCAGATGAACCATTAAAAAAAGGTGGATATTTACTGATGATGGACTAAAAATAACATGATTTAGTCCTTTATCCCTTTGAAAGACTATCATGATTCATATCATTAGAATTTTGTGTTATCATATCAATAAAAATTTTCATTCTATATCCCATAATATTTGGATCTTTATAAGGAAGATCATTTCATTTTATGTCACACTCATAATTAAAAAGGTTCCTCCAGGTTCCAATAATTGACTAAAACCAAAAAGAATAGTCTAAGAAACAATAATCATAGTGGGGAACCACATAATCATGAAAAATTAATTATTGGATGTCTAAATCATAAAATATTCATTTTAAACTATATCACATTTATTTTTTCCTAGGTCATTAATTATCATCATCTACATAAATCCTTCAAGATGGTTTATAAAGTGTTTGGGAATTTATAAAGCATATCTATAGGGAGTGTAAAACTAGGTATACTGGAAGGCCCATTGTCATGCCCAAGGTGTTGATTGAGTTCAGTTAAATGCTCTGTTTTCTGAGTTATTACCCCTACGTACCTCTATACCAGATACAAACCCACTTTTAGTATCCAATAAAAGATGATTTTTTTGAAACCACTCTCTCTATCCATTAACAAAATTCATGGAAATTTTCAAATACATTGACCCATTAGTAGACTTATCCATAGTCGTGTAATTAGAGATCTCATTAAAGTTTTCTCATCTTAGTTTGAAATGTATAACTAAACCTACCCTTTGACACTAACTTTAGAAACCCTGAATTATCATACATAGGTATTAAATAATTTTGAATAATATTCATTGGATTACATAAAAATACAGTTTAGGACCATGATGGTAAATTTCCATTTGAAAAATAAAAACACAAAAAAATAATTCATATTTGAACTACCCAATCTCCCACTATGTTCTTCACAAATATAATCCTTCTTAAACATATCATACATAATACATTTATTCATAACCTAGGAAAAGGAAACATATGAAAGGGTGATCTAAAATTCTAAGTAAGGGTAAACAAGGGAGATATGTAAGAATAACTTTAATGTAAGGGTTTGAGAACATTACCATAACATTTAAAAACCATATCCTACAAATCAAAGATCATAAAATTGCTTGACTGTATAAATATTTTCAATCAATAAGACATTAATAATAAGGGATTCAAAGAACATGATAAATGAAAGCATAAAATTTTGAGAAGTCATATATTTGCAGCATATACATATGCATTGAAAAAATTATATCAAGGGTACCATCCAAGGCATTGATGAAATGTTATACTTTGGATAACCACCTTTTTCCTTCTTTGGGCTTAAGATGATCTCACATGAACACTATTTCGGTCATGGGATATCCTCCCGTGTACCCTTTGAGATCATATAATATTAATCATTACCAAATTCATTGGAGAGTGAGATAGGTCCAATGAGTTACATGATGAAAATCATACATTTGTGTTCTATAAGATCATAATACATTCATAATATCATAACCCATGAAAAAAATGTGTTTCATAATCATTTTTAATTTCCTTGAAGCATTACCCATGGAAAATGATGTGGGTTCCATAAGAATTTTTTAATGTTATAACCCATGGAAGAGAAACAGGTAATAAATACATCTTTCCATCATACACATAAACCATTAAGAGATAGAATAATAATTTTATCTTTTCATCACAACCCCAATAAAAAACAATTAAAGTTAAGGTATCCCATTTTATATGGAAAATGATTTGGAAAAATCACTTAGAAAACTTATTTGATGAAAAATTACCTTCTCACATCGAAAAAAATTAAAATGTAAATTATTATAAAAATACGTTTATTTTAAAATAACCTTGAAAACCAATAGATTAATTTTAAATGAAAATAATCTATATTTATGTATGAAATTCCATTCATGTTTTACATATTAAAAAAATGATTCCTTTCAAATTTTTAGTAAAAGAAAAAATAGGAAAATCTTGGAAAACAAATTGGAGCATCCTTTAAAAAAATTGAAAAAATTAAAACTATATAAAAGTTAATTTAATAAAACATTTTGATTATGCTAAAAAAAATTTTGAATACATTTTTATAAAAATTGTCTTTTTAAAGAAAAAGTGTTTTTGATCAAGAAAATGATTTTTCCTAAAAATTTTATTTTTGAACTCTTGAGTACACAAAGAGATAAAAATGAAAGAAAAACATTTATTATCCTCACATATACCATAGATAAGAATTTTCATGAGTTTCATTATATATTTATAATAATATTTAATTAATGGAAACATAATCATAAAAAATCTCTATAAGAAATGAGATTTTAACATAAAATGATTACCACTTTGGTAACATTGAACCATAGTCCCCATAAAGGAACATCATTTAATGATATATAAAATATCATAAGGATAAATAAATTCAGGATATTACATGTCAAATGGGATTTATATACACCTCTTAAAAGAATATATTTCCATAATATAATCATATATATGAAAGAATACAAATTGAGAAAAATCTGTTACCAATTTGTTAGCTTTGAACAATAAATCCAATGAGAGGTGGATACTCAATTAGATATGTAAATAAAAATAATTTTTAGTATAATAATAATTAAATAAATTAATTTTCATAATATACACTAGATAAAAGAAACATGTGGTGAATATAGAATTTCTCTCATAAAAAATAAAAATGAGATTAAAATCTCTTACCGTATGTCTCAAATTTTTTCGTACACATTCAAAACACATATATAATTAATATATTTTAATTATGTATATATTAAATAACCGCACACACACACACACACAGATATATATATATACATATATATATTATGAAATATATGAATAAGTTATGTTATTTTCTTTACAAATTTGTTAACATTTCTTTATTAAAATAAGGTTTTTGGTAATAATTACTTTGTTTTTCATATATGTTTTGTTTTTTTATTTCTAGTCCACTTATTTTGATCATTGTTCCATCATATCCATAATTTTAAACATTATATAAATATTAGATACATTTATTATATATGTATTTAGAGTAATATATTGAAGATATAGGTAGACAATAAAATACACTATTCATGTAGACGGTAAGTTATACGTACAAACGAACGTTGTTTCCATTTTCCTGATGGAAATAAAAAAATAAAATTATTTAATATATTATCATTAAAAAATAATTATTATGTAATATATAACATATAATTTTATTAAAACAATCCTTAATAGATTTTATTTAAATCATGAAAGAACAACATCACTTTGTGAGGTGGTAGTCCACCGTACACACGGGTGACGTTATCATATTCTCAATGAATTGAAAGTATGATGGTATGTGTTATATAATAATTAAATATGTATAATAATATCATAAATATCATATATAAAAATTTAATCCAACATTATAATCATATTTGATATGTGGTAATGGAAAAATAGATAACAATGGTTCGCACGACGGTAGTCCCCAATACAAAAGAATTATGGTTTAGTAAACCATTTGATATAAGATGAGATGGGTTTATGTTATTAAATTAATATAACATCATATTAGTATATGATAGATATTTTTTTATTATATTATCATGGTTTAATGTGAATTTAATGAGGTGTGTAAATAAATAAAAGAAAAACACTCATTGAATAATGTTACCACTTCTTTGGGTAACCTCTATAGGTATTCCCCAAAATAATTCCCAGGATTGATTTAAATACAAACTAAGTATTATATTATGGGAAGAGAGAACATGAGATTTTATTTTCATATAACATGGATTATCAATGATATTTTTTATTTTTTGATGAATAGAGTAGAGTGGGTGGACTTTATTATGTGAGGTGAGTGGCACACTTGTAATTTTTGAAAATAAAAAAGTATAACATGTTTTTATTATTCTTAAAGTCTATAAAATATATTATTAACAATAATTAGTCATTAAAGGGTATAAATATATCCATAAATTGTATTGAAAAATGTTTTTAGGTCATTTTAATCCTTATCATTTTAGTTTAACACCCAGTAAACCCATTTTACATTAATCGTTGTAATTAATTTTTACAATTTTCACTATTAATATTTGTAAAAAATTTATTTGATCTTATTAGATAATATAAATTATTTTTATTTAAAAAATTGAATCAACTTTTCTAAAATCTATTCGCAGAATTGAGAAATTTTGAATTAAAATTAATCCCGCAGACGTGATGAGAAAGCTGGTTTTGAAAGGGAAAATGTTCAAATGTTTACAAAATTTTAAATTCAATTTAAATAAAAAATTAATTAAAATTAAAAATTTTATTAATAGATATATAATTTAGCTAATTTTACTTAAAAACCAATTTAAAATATAATATTGATTTATAAAATATTTTAACTAAAAGATGGTTTTTAATTAAAATTTAGTGTTTATCTTTATTCACCAACAAATAATTTTTTAGAAAATTATCAAATATTAACCATAATAAATTTTTAATAATATTATTTGAAAAATTAATTTTCTTTTATAAAATTAATTTTCTAAATATTTCAAAAACTAATTTTAATATATTTCAAAAAAATAAAGAAACAAACATTTATTGTGAAAATGGTATTTTCAAAATATATAAAGTCTTTATTGACAAATTATCTTCATTGTTTATCAAAAGTTATTCATTATTTAAAACCATTATAGAAAATATCTAAAAATAATTTATTACTATTCATATCCCTATGTTTAACTTCTAGGTTATATCAGCCGCTTTTTAATAATATTAAAAATATATCACAATTTTGAGACAACTCAATGTCATCTATAACGCAAGCCAACCCAGTGCTGCATGTAACGTTAGATTAACCAGGTGTTTAATTTAACATGAGATATCAAAAAAATATAATTGAAAACCAAAAAAATAATATATAAAAAACTCTGGGTATCATAGTTTTGGGAATCAAAAAGGGACTTTCGATGAAAATACAATCTGTTTTGGCCTTCTGTGTATACAAAATATGCTCATTAGATTCAATTTGGAAATGGATATGATGATCTTACAGGATGAATTTATTTTTTACACTATTATTTATCATGTTTTATGGGTTTCATGAAGTGTATTATAGGTATTTTAGTGATGATGATGTGTATTTGATTGGTTTTTAATGAATAGTGATCCTCCTATTTGGGGTAGTGTAGTGGAAGATCGTTCATTGTTCTTGAAGAATATTGAACATGAATTCATGAAAAGGATGGATCGGGTTTTATGGTTTAAAGATATATGATTTTCTAAAGGAATAGAAGTTTTATTGTTAATATATTTTAATACCCCATTTCCATACAAGTTTTTATTACATAGAAGTAATTTGATTTTTTTCATTTAATTGTTGGTTCATTTTAAGAATTGGGGAATGGATAATGAATATTAGGGGTTTTTCATAATGATATAATGCCTTTGGAAACGTTTTTGAGTCCCAAATGGTTCTATGGGTGATCGTAATGTCTTGCAATATTCAAGTGGAATTTTCAGTTTTTTGGAGGATTCTTCCTATGGTGCACAGTTTTGGGTATATATTTTAGGAAAAGTTTTGTGGTTACCGTCATATATCAAGTTTTCTAGTTCTATTTATATAATTAATAGATATAACCTAGGGACAGTGAATGTTCAAGGAAATTATTTGTTGTTCTTAGTGTAAACTATGAATGATAGAATATACTCATGGAATAGAGAATGTTCGTTGTATAGTTTCAGATGAACTATTTGAAATGTTAAAGGATAAGACTATGTCAATTTTCATAGCTATCCCTTTGTATTATAAACTAATTGACCACATCATAGGAGCATGGGTTTGCTTTATATTTTATACTACATGGTTGGATCCTCGTTTTGAAAACCATGTGCACAATCCATTATAATCATTAAAAAGTTAGATAATACAACTTTTCATATCTTTTTTATTAAACCCTTGACCACCCCCTGATATCTTCTCCTTGAATTTAATTCCCATCCATCTAATATCCCTCTTCCTCCATCAACCCCCTTTGATATGATGTGTTATTGAGGATATTTCAAAAAATTATTTCTATGTTTCTAATTTTATAGGAATCTATTCTTGATTTCTCTCTAATTCTTATATAATTATAGATACTTAGTTAAGGATTTGGGAGATGATTCAACCAATTCATAGTGAAATCATTCCTTAATGTTGGGGTTTTATAAGTATTATTTAGAGGAAATACTAATCCAGAATATACGCATTATTTTGAGACATTCTTATTGAAGTATATCTATGTAAAAATTTATTTAAGGGGTTTTGTTAAATTTTTAAAAATTAGATATTAAATTTTTATTATGTGAAAGGGATTTTAGTTGGGATGGTGTTTGGAGTGTGCCATTTTCTTTTCATGGGTTATTGGATGATTTTTTTTCAATGGGAATTTCAAGTGATTTATTGGAAAATTATATATAAAGGAATTATTTTTTTATAAATTATATAAGGTAAAATGTATCAAATAATTATTAATAATTTTTTATAAGGAATTAGTTAATTATTTCCCTTCAGATATGTTCTCAGGATCTTTCTATGAGTGTAGATGAACTAGGGTGAAAGTTTCCAAACTTTGATAAAAAAGGAATAACTTCATCATTCATGTTTCTAGTCCTTAGAATATACCTAGATGATATTTTATTTCATTTATATATGATCGACCTATGACATGTGATCTCACCACCATGGTTATTTTAAAAAATTTAATTATATAAATTTAAATAACAAAATAATGTTTGTGGTTAAAATAGATAATATTTCAAGAAACATGAGGTACCTTGGACATTGGCTTGATATTGCTGGAATTGATGGTCTAGTGATAAATTATACACTTATTCCATGAAATACATGGTATCTATAATGGTTTGATCTTAAAAACTGATACAGTTGCCTTAAAGTATGATCTTATAGTGACCTATAGGTAGAGGTGATTGAGACATTGAGGTGGATGACCTAAATATTAAACATGAAACAAATATTGTATTCTTTATAGAAATTTTCACAGTTTATATGAGTATAGGTTGAGTGAAATTACCTATAAATATTTTATTTTTAGGGATTACCATGTGAGAACAACCCTTTGAATTCATTGGGTTGTGAGGTGGTCTTTAGGCCACCTTCCTCATGAGAATTTTGATGGATAACGATTCTATGATGAGTCTCTGATGATGTTAAGGGGAATTATCCCCTATGCATGATCTATGTTCACATAAAATATATTAATAGGATAAGGGAAGCCATGATGGTTTTTATTTTTATTTTTATGAGACCTAAGCGACCATGGAGGGTGCCCCAGGAAGATGTTGACCATTGAGAGGGTCCCTATGGGAAATGGGTAATAATTATTATGTCTTTTACCATAGAAATTGAATCAATAGTTTGATCATGTAAGGGTCGTGACATTGAAATTTCATGCAATTTGGAGGATTACCATAAGTTTTGTGATGGGTTTGGGCAGAAGACCGACACTATCGAGCTATGTTTCATGAGATGTTTTAATTTTAATGTACTGCACACCAAGATGTATTAAGATATATTGGATTCCCAGGACATGCTCTTAGGATATATTCTTTGATCATGTTTCTTGTTTTGGAAATAACTTAAACACAATACTCATAGTCCTAGGTAGGATATTTGACCCTCCCATGTGGATTATGAGCATATTAGGATTTCCTTGAGAAAACTTATTTGAATCGATTATTCTATTCATCCTGATTCCCTTAGAGTTTCTCCACAGAGTTGGGGAGAGGGAATATAACACAACCATATGGATTATAGTATTGATGATATTTTATCTCCTAGGTTTATATATTAGTAATCATCTATGGTCCTATCAATGGATGGAATGATTCTATGGCATACTAAGAGACACCTTGATTCAAGCTGAATAATTTTTATATAGATTTCAGGTTTCATGTGCGAACCCAAGATACAATAGTAGTTATTTTATATTTCTTTTGTATATTATTTATATATTCAGGGGTTCATGTCAATTTAATATATACATTGTATTTAGTAGTTATATATGGAACCACATTAGTGGTTCTCAAAAAATTTCACTCATACACTATTTGAGAATCTATGGAATATGGGTTCCCAAGAAGAATTCACTAACCATAAGTTCTAGTTGTGAAGGGGATGAGGATTGAATCGTTCAAACAGAAAATTTGGATGAGAATAGAGATTAAGACTAGTTAAGGTTTTGAGGATGGATATAGATCATAAATTTCATTCATTTATCTTATTTTAATGTATATGTGATCATCTCATTGGGCGATCATTCTTGATGTATGGATGTGAGTATGTATGACTAAATATTATATTTTCATCAAATTGTAGCATGATTTGACATTAGTGTTATATGTATTAGGATTATTTACTCTTGATTTTGTTATTTTATTTATTTATTTTTTTCAATACTAATGGATCCCTTTAGGAAACCTACACTACATCTATAGGTTGTTGGATTGTTTGATAAACAGATTGGTCATGCCCAAATTTCAATAGATTACAACATGAATCCCATGAATTATTGTTGATAAATAGTCTCCCCATAATTACCTTAAACCCTTGTAACTATTTTGAAGCCTCTTCTATATGGGGAGATAAGATTTATATCTTATGGAATCCTAAATAAAGTGTTTTTGGGTTATCTTGATAGGGCCTTACACATGGTGTTAATGGAATATGGTTATGGACAATCATAATTTTTTGGGGTGTCTATAGAAGGCTTTTGAGTTTTTTACTAGAAAGGATACTCCACCACATGAATATAAAAGTGGGTTGTGGTGAAACACATGATCAAAAATACATTAAACCCCATTCATGTACCCTCCACTCTTTGTGTACTTTGATAACGAAAATATAATATTGAGAAAATCATGATTTTATAGAAATTATACTAAATCTAAAACCCTAACATTCTGGTATAAACCCCATCATGGTTAGTTTGGGGCAATCCATTTCATGGTGAATTTCATTATATAATAGACTTTTTATGTGTTTTATGATAATAATGATTTATATTCTCCATTCCACCCAATAAACTATATTTGGCTTGATCATCATGAGATTATATTCAATTAAGTTATAGTGACTAAATTAACTATTTTAATATGCATTAAATTGATCTTAATAATTCATTATCATTTCTATGTTATAAAACATTTACAAAACATATAATTTAAATTTAAAAAATTGAGAAACATTTAGAGTCAAAGGATGGTCCCTAAATAGATAAATAAACATGAGAATGCTTTTTTATTTAGTTGATATTAAAATGCAAGGTTCATGTTATAATATTACTTATATAAAAAAATTATGTGATTTATCTCTCTCTTTCTCTTTCTATTAAATAAAACTTTTATGTTGACTTTTATGAAGTTAAGATCCTTCCAATGTATTGAGATATTTTATCAGCCTATGGATACCCTGAGAGGATGGAGTCAATTGTAATATTCTTACTGACCCCTATGAGGCTTGTGTGAAATAATATTGTATATTTGAATTTATTTGAGAAAATGTACTTATATTCTTAGTTTATTTTGTTAATTTGAAATATATAGATTGATCTTATGGTATATGTTACTTTTACTTTTTTATTTCTAGGAAAATTCGAAAAAAAATTCCCATCAAACACCCTTTACAAACATCCTCAGTCAATTAATAGTATCCTATAAGACATCATGTACTCTTAATACTAACAATAACCTAGTCTAAAAATCCATCAAAATATCCTTCTATTTATATGTGTTAATATATAAAATATGTAATTAAAATAATAGATCCCATTATTATACTATAAATAACCCATATGTAAATAATTATTCTATAAACTATACCATATACAACATTATTCATGGAAACTAGAACATTCGCTTCAAGGAATGATGCATATTTATTATTCGTGGATGTAAATCCAGTGATGATATTTGAAACTCATATAAAAACTCCTCTCAAATTTTTATTGGATAATGTAGTATTATTATTAAAAAAATATGATTTCATTTTTCTTTTATATAATCCCTGAAAGTATAATATTGATAATAGGATCTTCCCATACATATGTCTTAAGATCTCTAAAATGATACTCAACTAATTATTATACCAATAAAGAATTAACCATTATTTAACAAAAATAAACTACTCTACTAAACTATTTCATGATTAACTATTATTATTTTGATTAATTATTTCTCAACCCTTACTAACTTATGAAGAAACCCCACTATAATATTTCTTGGTCAGTGAACCAACTACAATATTTAAATACATATAGGTATATATGATCTCAAAATCATATTCCAATAGAAACTACAATAATCATCCCACCCACATGTTTTAACTTGTTAGATAAAATATACAGTGCAACCATATATAGATCTAGATATTTACAAAATTACAAAACATATCAATATAAAATATTGATATTATAAACATAAGATTATTATTATTTTCTTGATGATATATTAGTCTAAATTAAAATGAAATTACCACATTCTCCCATAAAAAAAACATATCACAAACCATAATTTGAATAATCCCAATAAAATTTAAACAGAAGTCCATCCTAAATCAGAAAGTAACTGATGATCTAGTATATTTCCCCTTCAGATATTAAAATATCTCCCAACTCAATTTCTTATAAACAAAAGTGGTACTTATCTTGCCTGATGTGAAGGTGTAATGAGTCGCGGAGGTTGCGTTCCCTCGGTGGATGGATCTTCATAGATCTGCGCTGTCTATGGTCGGATGGCTAAAGGTGGCTTGAGGGGTCGTGATGCTGTTAGGGCGGTTGTCAGTGATGCTCTTAGACCTCAGAATCTGGACGCTGGTCACGGGTTTTTGGGCGACGCAGGCGTGTGGGGTTGGGTTTTTGTGTCTAATCCAAGACCGCCACTCAAGAAGGATTTGAGCTCGTGTGTTCATGATGGATCCGATAAATTGGCTGCTATAATGCCTTCTGGTTTTTCTTTTCCTGCTTCATGGAGGATATATCCAGATGATGCTTTGAAGCCTGCATTTTTGTCTTATACTGACTCTTGATCTGTAAGAATTATTCGAAAGGGTTCTTCAACACATGTTGAGGCAAATCCTGATGTCTTTTCTAAAATTATTTCCATCGGGAAAACCTCCCTGATTTCACATCTTGTTTTACCTAAGGGTCAGAAATCCTAGAGTTTTGATGATTTGGTCTGACAGATTTCATGTTTGTGGGGTTTTTTTGACTGGAGGTGTGTATCTCTTGGATGTGGTTTCTTTCATTTCATTTTTCCTTCAGATGCTGCTAAAATTCATGCATGGAGCACTGGATCTCTTTCCTTGAAGCCTGGATGGATTCATCTTCATGAATGGTCTTTTTATTTCAATGCTTCGTGTGCAAGGAATTATTTTTCCCAGTAATGGGTTCGTCTTTATGGTCTTAATTCGGTTCTTTGGCACCCAAATATTTTTCATGATATTGGCATGGAAATTGGGAACCTTATACAACTTGATAAAGAGAATAAGAATGTTCGGTTTAGACATTTCTATAAAATACTAGTTGAGATTGATCTTAGATCCACCCTGATTGACAAGGTAACTGTTTACACTCTGATAGATGACATTCAAATTAATTTTTATTATGAAAGAAAGACACTTTTTTGTAATGAATGTATGTCTGTTGGGAACTCATTGGAATTATGTCGAAGACGAGTTTCCTGTGAGAACTATGGTATGAAGGGCCATCCATCCAGCCTTTGTCAAAGGAGATTAAGGAAAAATGATGTGGATTTGTCACGACCTGTTTATCATAGCAGCAGGCCATATTCCAATAAGGTTGATGTGTTGGATTTTGAGGAGGGCCATCAGCTACCTTCGAAAGGGAAGGGGATGATGGTGGATTCATCACTGTTGAGAGCCAACAATGGTCATTCTAATATTAGGGATAACTCTGCATCTTCGATGATTAGTCCCTCCACTGCTCAGGTTGGCTCTTCCATGGAGAGTACACCCAAAGTGGGTCATGCAGTTACTCCCATAGGCTTAGTTGGGATTGGAGAGACTACTCCTCTTTATATTGCCGGATCTCCTACTTGCATTGACAATATATGCATGATTCCTGGCACATGTTTGCAATGTGATGAGCCTGTTGGGATGACTTCTATCACTAAGGCTCCTCCTCAGGTTGATTACCATCAGGAGATCCCGAATCTCTTGAACTCTTATAGGATATCTGGAAAGTGGGGTGACATCTCGGAGGTGGAAGGTACTGCAGCGGGTAGCAGTGGTCCTACTTCTTTCAAAGACGCAATCATTTCTGAAAAAGGAGGAGTTGACTACACTTCTTACCCCTCGAAGCACTGGCCAAGGAAGGAATACTCTAATACACCTTGCACTGTGTGTACTCACTCTTCTAAGCTATCGGGTAAGTTTAATCCTGATATTCTTAAGATTATCAATCGGGGTAATTCACACTCTGAATGGGAAAATGCTGATGATTCTGATTATGGGAATGATATGGCTTATTATGATCTATAACATTGTGTTTTGACGGATGAGGGAAAGTCCCTTTGTTTGAACCCGCCTATCTCCTTTGTACTCTTTTCCTTTTTTAATAAATAGTCAGAAGCGTCGCTTCTGGCTGGTCTTGCTGGTATAGTTTGACTATGAATCCCCAAAATTATCCTTAAATGATAAATATTGTCCTCCAATTATAATAAAATACTAAGATATCATTAATTTAGAAAATATTGGACTTGTTAAGATAATACCAAAACTCAAAATTTGTAAACCCTAAAAAAAATATGGTGTGTCAATAACTCCATATATAATCACTAAAAATATAAAAAGTATATAAGAACACTATATTAAGAACAACCTAATAATTCACATTAATTTAATGATACTCTGATCATAGTAAAATATTTTAGAATAAGTGGGAACCTCTCCTGTGATAAAATAAATAATTAATCCTTGGAAGTGGATAATGGTAATTTATTGTTAATTGGTTTATCCTTATATTGTCAATTCATAACCACTACCCAAAAATAGACTTAATGGAAAATATTATTGGATCAAACAATGGAAATATACCAGGTTTAGTGAAACCTATCTTCCAAATATCATCAATATAAATCTGCAACTCATGAAATTTATCAGGTTCTATTTGATAAAGTTATATATAAATAATAGAATCAAATAGATAAAATTATATGTCAAACATAATTTCATTTTATAAGGGTAAAATAAAAATGACCTCATAGTAGGAACCATAAATATTAATGATAAAAAAAAACTCATCCACATATGCCTCATCAGTGAATGAATTTTTCACTTCCACAAATGATGTAATAGTAAATGTTTAAACAGGTTGAAGACCCATATAGTGGTCTCATAGAGAGAAAAAATAACTTCTAGGAAAAAAATATTACTCATTTATAACAAATATGTACCCATACTAAAACATAGTACAAAAAATAAAGACCAATAACCGTTTTTTGGTTATACTTCTTAGAAGACTATGTCACAGGATAACTAAACTTATGCCACAACCCCATCATAATGATAGAATACGTACCTTTTATTGGAGTTAATAAATTCAAGTGTTTATGAAGTTTTTATATCAAAATATATAATCCTCAAACAAATATTGTAATGATAAAGTAATTATAAGAATATGTGTTAATATACATAGAAACTATTGAATAAAAGGTACATATTATACATTGATTAATGTATATTCTTGATACTCATCCATCTCAATTGAATGAAATTTTTCAAACACAACTAACATGAATTGATGTTATTTATTTCTTCAATATCCACACTTATGATCAAATATACATCCTTATAATGTTACACATCCCTTAGTAGACCATTTCCAATAACATACCATATTGGTTTTCAATATTCCATGCAACCTTATATTTATTGGAATAATAGTGAACTCTAGTAATATGGTGGTAATTATAAATGGTTTGTTAGATCATATTACATCATAAAATTCTTCAATCCATGATAGATACTCATATAGGAAGGTAAAATGAACATGAATTTATATATATCATTATAAATATAACATATAATATATTTATTCATACTTAATGGATGATAACTATTATCTCTTGAAAAAATGAGACTATGATGGTGATTGGTATCTATTAGTATGTTATAAAATTGAAATTTTTTTATAAAAGAGAGCTCTTGAATGAATATCCATAATTTGTAAATCATAACTAACTCTCCAATAAAATAGAACATATTTAAGATATCATTTTTTTAAAACTTAAACTATCTTTATTACCTCCATGTAAGTCCTCAAGTAGAATTAAATAAGAAGAGACTGGATTTTTTATTCGAAATTATACAAAAATTATTGAGTTATATACTATTTATCTACTATGAATTATTAATACTGATGTATAAAATTAATTAGTTTCTATCAAAATATACAAACAATGAAACATAATTATTTAATAGTTAACATCTCCTAATATATTTCAGGTTGAAATATTATGAATGAATAAACTATTTAAAATTATCGTTAACTAACTACATTAGAGAAAAAAATTATAATCAATGAAGAATAGATCCATGCATTGTTAACCTTCTCGGTATAGTAGTCTAACTACTGACATTAGCTAATTCTTATTCACTTATTATTTCAACTAAAAAATTTACGTCTCTCTCCATAATAAAATTATTTTTCACATGAACTAATTCTAATCCATCATTAGTCTATAAATCCATCCACTAAAACACTAATAATGTTACACTCAAAGACTCACTAATTTTCATTTCAATCCTTTAAAAAACAACACATGGTGCCTCTCATTCTTCACAAATGATTTCTATTTTCAAAATATCAATAATCAAAATTTATATGAGTCAATAAAAAACAAATCCCTTGGATACCTAAATATACATTTTTTCTTATCAATCATCCCTATAAAAACAATCATTACTGAGTATATAATATATTATAACATAAATATGGATATATTAATAATACATCAAAATTATCATAATTACGAGAAATATCATAATATTATCTATAAATTATTAGTATATGATTATTGTCCTTGTTTATGTTTATAGGGGAGCCTTATACCCATATAATATATTTAAACATACTTCAAATATTATAAAACAAAACAACACTATCTTATAAACCAACTAAAAAAATTCATTTTCATATTCAACAAATTATGTTATGAAAAAAATTAGGCTTCCCCCAATATAGTTAATCTTGTAGATATTCATAAATTCTTAATAGTTATTATCTATCCCCGTGAGCTAGAAACTACTTACAAGGATTTATAAAACAAACCTTCTAAATAGTTTCTCTAAAATTAAATAGCTATTAACAATATGGATCTATCCAATAATAAGGCATGGATTCTCCAAAATTCAGTGTGTATTATACCTTAATAAATAAAAAAGAAATAAAAACTATAAAAAAATCATAATTATAAATGAAATATGATATGAAATATATCCACTTAAATATAATGAAATAATTATCCATAAATAACCAAAAATTAGTTAACATATATTTGTAAAAATGGCAGACCATGGTAAAATGAAATAGATATACATGTGATATGTTTATAGCAATAGGAAAATATGAAAAATAAACCAAAATACTTCTTTACAAATCTATTTGATATGAAGTCTTACCCAAACCATGTCACCACCACATACTTATGTTCTTCATGACTGAATATCCACCACCTCTATGTAATTATCTATCATTAAATATATTAGTTAAAACATGGTCTACATACACCTAATGGGTTTATGTAGGGTGTGACCATAATAAACCCAGTTGGATCCCCCCATGTGTTAGATGAGAAACCATTATTAGATAATCAATGAAACCATTTTTAAAAATATACCATATTAACATGTTATTTGATTATTAAAAAAAATCAATACATAACAAACATTATAATATTTTATACATAATATTAAATTCCATGTAAAAATAAATTTAAAACATGAACCATGGGGGAATTTCTAATGCAAATAAGGAAAAGGAACCTTAATATCAATATAAATTCTTATTGTTGAAACCAATCATATCCAACCATTAATGGGCCCCAAGGGAGAGTTACATAAAATTCCAAACAACATGGTGAAACCCATTTTATGGAACCGTGACTATATAATCAATGTCAAATGAAAAATTACTTTTTATTGGTGTAATCCAGAACTATATAAATCATTTGAAATTCTTAAAAGTAGACATTTTAGGTTTCAACCTAATAAAACTAAATAAAAATGTTCCTTACACATTTTAATGAATCACAATTTTATGATTAAGGCCATTTACATTCAAAGGGGAATTTTATCAAACACATAGTGGTCATCAAACAAGTTAATATGTAAAAATTTATTTTAATTCCACATTAAAAACCAAATCAAAGGGGAAAACAAAAAAATCTATAACATTTATTAGTCCTCAATCGACTGTAAAACATGCTTCCATTTAAAAAAAATAAAAAATAGAGAAAGAGGATATTATTACTCAAATGAAGGAAAAATTTGAAACCACATTTATTATCGATTAAAATTTCATTTTAATAGTGGGATTCCACTAATTAAGGAGGAGGAATAGTTGTTAACACAATTTTAATGTCTTAAATAAAAAATCCCAATAATTTAATTCAGGTTGAGAAAAACCTAGGCCTCCATTAACCTAGAAATAAATGAAAATCAAGATTGAGAAAAAATAGAAATTAGTGAAGTAAATTTTGAACACTTAATATGGGATTACTTGACGAATATTTGTTAAATTCAACAGAAAATAAATATTGGAGGAGAATGGATGTCAATTACCTAGGTTTTATAGAGTCCATGGGGGAGAAAGTGGGCTTAGGTGAGTAAAATGGGCAATTGAAAAGTGAAAAAAATTCATTCTTAATGAACCTAGTTATCCCATATGGTTTGATTAAGAGTTTTATGAAAATATAAAACAATAATGTAGATAGATATAGAAACACCTAGAGGAGTCATATAGTTTTATGGACTTTGAGGAAACCATGTGAGAATAAATGAAACGTGTTTTAGGTTTTGTATAACCTGATTATAAGATTTTAAAAAATGGTTCACAAAACATTAAACAAGCACAACTTCCCTATTTTTTAGAAATTTTGATTTAATAATACCTAGAAACAAAGAATACATATATTTTCTAATAAAAAATGTATTCACATACCTAAAAATGATATTAGGGGTATGATTTCTCTCCCCACTAGATAACTTTATACCCCAAGAATTTCAATTTGATTTCAAATGATAAAAAAAGTGGTGACACCAAAACTCTATAATAATTGATTCTTTATCCAATGTATCTCAATAATAATTCTGTAACTATTATATAATCCAAAATAGAGGAATATATTTTCAATGTCACGCCTTCACTCTCTCAAAAATGATTCTTTCTCCTATGTGTCATGAAAATCATTCTAATTCCACTGTTTCATCCAAACTAGAGGATTATATTTTCCATGTCACACCTTCACACTATAGTCATCAATTTGAATTAAAAAATAAATCACTAAAACATCAAAATAAAAATACTCCTCATCTATGTTCAATACATGGGAGTGATCAGGATGGTATTTATTTAGCTTTTGGAAATAGATGAGTTTATCATTTGATATCATCTAACCAGGAATGATCAATTGATTAGAAACCATTCAGATCCATTTAGGGATATCTTAGTTTCCCCCATAAATCAGAGTATATTTACCTTGCATCTAGATCAATCAGTGATATAATAAAGGATACACCTTCAAGAAAAACTAGTCTCCATCCAAAAATAGAAGAGAAAATCAATGAAAATAGGCATAAGATTTCAGGTTCCACCATTCCACCATTATTCATTTCTGAATAACCTAAATCTTACCATTAATTTCCTAGTTGATGCTTGTTCCCACCTAAGAAGTCATTCACACCCCATCCCAGAAGATGTGATACTAGTGTGGTTGGCCATATAAAGCCTCAAAAATATATATTCTAATACAATTTTGATAGTTTTTATTTTATATGGACTCAAAAAATTACAGGGGAGTATCCCATGATCCACTAAAATCTAGGATTCAATCCTGGAGAATATCCTCAAAAATCTGGATTTTCTATTTTTTCTTTCTATCCATTTGCCGGTGATATGCTTTTATAAGTATAACCATAGACCAAATCACCATATTATAGACTTTCTTGAATGAAGTGGTAATCATGGAACCTTATTAGAAATGCTAACATAAGAAAATATATGATATATAAGGATATCATGTACATACATCTTCTGAGGACCCTCCACCTTAGTAGTATCCTTTATTATAATAAAATGAGATAAATTATTATAAATATCAATTATTACCATAGTTGAAATATAAAATCAAGGGTTATGAGTTAACATAATAATAAAATACATCTATATTTTATCACATTTCCAGGCTAGTTTATGAATTGGTTGTAGTGGATTGGAAGGGAACTAATGTCCCTCTTTAACAAGTGTACAATTACATCATTGGGATACAAAATATGTTATATCACGAATCATCTCCAAACACTAACATCGATACATAACATCATAGTACATCTCAATTGTACAAGGATAGGTATCAAACTATGAGTGGTGGAGATCAATCATCCACACCTTTCCCTTGCATGAATAAATTATATACTAGTTCTGAAAGAATAAAATATGCTATAGAGATAACTATAACTCATTTGTTTTCCACCAACCATAAATAATTCACATGATATGAAATCAAACCACATATCACGTTTGTTCCAACTAAATAATAAATAATAGAGTAATATATTCATAATAAACCTAGTTATTTCTAAATTTTTTTATTAGAATAATGGACACCCTTATACTGAGTTACTGATACCATGGATGATCGTTAATCATCGATAATCACATTTTAACTTTTAGCTAATTGAAAAGGCCATTTGAAATGAGTAAATAGTAATTTATTATTGATGGTCTCCATATTTAACTTTCTATAATCAATTCATAATATAATAATATCATTTTCATTCATAAAAAAATAGTACCAATGTGTCCAATTGCGATAGACTTATATGAATGATTCCAGAAGATTATAAGGAATCATAAAACATATCCAATTCCATAAATTCAGTTGGGGCCATATGATAAGAATCAAATGAAATTGATAATTTATTTAGAACTAAATTAATAAGTAACTCAACTTCTTTCTTATTAATAAAATAAAAAATGATGTTTAAAAATACCATTGATAATTCATTTTCCATGGGAGGTAACTCACTTTTGAAATTCACTTCATCAGACTCTACTATTAGAGATAAAATCTTTCATATCAATATACTGGCCTCAAGAAGTGGAGGCTCTAACCTAATATACCATTGTTTAATTCTCCATGAACCAAATTTGAGATTCCATTTGGTGTAGTAAAATTATAATGTTTATTATAATAGTCAATAAATGATTTGGATGTACTCATCCAATCCATTAAGAATAATATAAAATAGGTATATCTCTAGGATAAATAATACTGATGATAACTCCACATTGTCTATAGAGTCAACACAAGAATGACATTAGAATAAAGGCTCCCTCTTATTCCAAAGAGAATTCGATATTTCCCTAATTTAATGAAAAATATTAGAAGGGGTGTTAAATAATTCAATGATATATGGAGATATAAATTAGTGAGATGAAATATTATTAAATAAATTTATATCCACATATTTATCAATAATGTTTGTACCTATAATTGTCATAGATTACATATTTTGGTCTAAATGGACCTTCTACACAAAATGCTACTTCCTCAACTATGAATTATTCTATGGCCCACCACTAGTTGGGGAAATTTTATTTGGATTACTCTACTAATAAAAAGAAACATTACAAACTCTACATGCATTATATCAACTCCAAATATATATCTAATTTGATTAACATTATTATAATATAAGTAACTATGAATTTATTCATGACATGTTACCTAGACTAGTCAGATTATACATGCATGTCCCTCTCAACCACCTATTAAATATTTGTTAGGTTAGAATAAATGACAACTGACTTGAGATCTTGAAAAATTCCCTTAACATAGAAATTATATTTTATTGACTAATCAATGATTATCTAAAGAGAAAAGAACACGACCTAGAAAAACACAATATCTCTCACCCATTAATACTTATAAGTCTAAATAGAATTAAGTATTTCCATCAAAAAGTTTAAACCACTATACTACTTTAGCCTAACCATGATATCCACCAAAATAGGAAAGATCCAAATTCAAGATGTTTGAGATATGTTCATTATGTAATTAATTTCAAAATCTATAAATCTATTAGATGTTTTGGTGGAGTATAAAACTAAAGGGATATACTCCAAGATATAAGAACATTCATAGGGGGGTCATCCATAGATATTGACTTATACTTTATTATTTTATCATCCAAGGAGTCATAAATTAAATAAGAAAAGTCTTGGACCCCATAAATTCATTTTCCATAATAAAAATCAAACATTTTGATTTTCAAACAAGTGATGTATCCAAAAATACCACCCCACCAAAACAAACCTCATCAATTACATATAAAAAACTATTTTCCATTAAAATAAAAAAACCGACATTGAATTAATCAGAAATATTCTCACTATGTCTTACATTTTAAAACAAATCATCTACATTTTAAATCAAACTAACCTTAGTTAAACACATCAATTCCATTTTGAAAAATAATTAACTCATTTTATCACTTACCACATTTTTATACTATATCATAAATATTGAATTTGTTTCAAAGAAATTAAATAAACCCCTTTTCTATTCAAAAAATATTTTTTTCCAAACACCATAATGAAATAAATTGTATTATAAAACACTTCATCTAATATAATGAAATATTTTTAAAATCTGAACATCAAAAAAAAAGATTCACAATAAATAATTTTATAAAATTATTTCATTCCTTATAAAATAACACTTCAAAACATTAATCCAAAAAAAAGTAATAGAACACATCAAGATAAAACTCATTTTTAAAAAATTATAGCCTCTTTTAAAACTTCACACACTCATCTCCAACAAGTATGAATTAGTTATGGAGAAATTCAAAAACATGTGGCATCGAAATAATAAAACCATGAGGGATGCATAGTTGATCATGGTTTTATTTCACAATTTTTCATGTTTTGTTCCAATCATGACATAAATTTTTGTGATGATTAAAAAACTTCCACAGAAGCTCAACCTATTTTTACAAACTGTGTGGGAAAATCATGAAGCCCAAATCCTGCATCTATTTTCACTTGATATCTCAATGGAAATTCCAATATAAGATTAATAACTCATATACAATTTATATATCAACTTACCACATGATAATAACCCAAAAATTGTTATACAGATAATCATTGATTAAATACTTAAACACATTGACCCATGTAACCTTTAGGTTCATTACGGGGAAGGGCTAAACAGGAATACACCCATACACACCACTTGAGTTTGGAAGTGCCTATGTATATACTGTTGATACACATCCAAAAATAAGATGATATAAATACCAAGATCCACGGAGTTTCTAATAACATAGGATCTGATACCATTTGTGATGAAGCAACGTAGGATGACCCAACAAAACACCAAACCCGATTCTACACGGAACCCAAAGAGCATTCATAATCCCCATGGGAGAGAAAACAATGCATGAGAATCAAAGAAGTGTTTTTGGGTCATATTTGGACCTTAAATTAGTGTTAAGAACAAAACATAACACTTAAAAAATTAGTATATACTTCCCACACATTGGACATCCACACTTTTCGAATAAGAATAAGAAAATAAATCAACAACTGAATGAGTCATAATCAATATATAATAGTGAGTCTCATTTTTTATTTATATAAATATATCATTCATAACTAATAAATTACATGGTATAACTATTTAAAAAATAAATGTAGATAAAATAGAGGTCGTCTTGGATGATATGATGACATACCAATATAAGATAAGGAAAAAACCACAAAACTACATGGTTCTACCCATACTACCTGGGGTTGCACACTACCTCACAACTCAATATAATGGCCTAAGATAATGATATCAAATCCAAAAAAATGTTGATCCTGTATATGATATGTGAGTATCATACACACAAGGGTGTATATGAAGGGTGTGAGAAGGCTATTCTAGTAGGATCTACCCACATAGTCTATGAAATTTCATTGATAAATTAAATCATCAATTCTTGATTGAAGTAAAATTTATTTCATTATTTTAGATTTAAAAAATATTTAATATACTAAAAATGTATAAATTAATTATAAAAAATAAAAAACTTGAATCTTTCTATAAAACCACTATAAATATCTAATTTTTTTAAAAAAATACATTTATAAAATTTGAAGGAAGGAAATTTAAAATGATTAAAAATCATATAAAAATATTTTGGACTCGTTTCAAACCCATTCATGGAAACTCATTAAAAAAGTTATGAATTTATATATTAATTTCTCAAAAAACATTCCATAATATACATTTCAACCATTTTTAAATTCAACCAACCAGAAATTAAAAAAAACATATAAAAATATATCACCACTATATCAAGGGAATATTACCAATGTAAACAATGTAAATAGTGTTAACATAATCACATTATGATACATAAAAATATTTAAATTCCATACATAAACCACTAATCATGGATTTGTTTATTAGGGGACACACCCTAGGTAATAATGTGAGATGATCCTTAATTTTACCAATCCATGGGTCCAACTAGTGGTATATAATTTAATCAAGACAAATTAAAAGCTACCAAACTTTCTTACAAATTTCCTTCTCAGGGGTACTAGCTAAGATAGTTTCATAGGGTATAACTAGGGGACATAAGATAGTGTGTTCCCTAGAATAGTGTATTATAAATTCATAACTCCCAAATCTTTCTCAGATTCTCATGACCAAAACAAACCATAAGTGAGAAAGAAATCAATACATGATAAATAAATAAATTTCTAATGATAATTATCCCTCATATAAATTAAAATAGAATAAAAAATACCCTTCACACATCATAAAATCATCATATCATAATGAAAACCCCCTAAATGTTTAAAAATGAAATTTTATTAGAAAATATGGTCCTACAAGAATATTAAAATTCATTTTAATGTGATTTACATGAATATATGAAATCCAACATAGAATGGAAAGTATTTTTTAAAAAATAAAATTACATTTAAAAGTATTACTTGGAAATAATGTTAATACTAAACCTTTCCCCTTTTTAATTTTTTAGAAAACACTTTAAGAGTTTACACATCTATTTCAGAAAAATAATTTCATAAAATATGAATTTCTTCCTTTCATACCAAACCAAGGTCAAAGCCCTTTGAAATCTATAAAAATCAATTTATAAGATTAAAAATGAATTCCTATTGTATTTACAAGAAAAAAAATTTCATTTTGATAGGAAAATGTATACTTCAAAGGGAACCCCACTTATATTTTAGGAAATAATTATAAAAAAATAACTTATAAAACATTATGTCTATCAAAAATTGTAATGATTAACTAAAAAATATATACATACTAATAATATCATAAATTCTAAAATATTTTGAGTGCATTGACATACCTACCTCAAGCTAATAGAATGAAGTAACAAAGATCCCCAATCATTATTGAACACTCAACTGATCAAGGAAACCCACTTTACAATCCATAAGAAAGAAAAACCCTAGGATAGAAACAACCCAAAACCAAACCCAATATGACATAATGAAATATATTTATGTATAAGAAAAAACATATGATAAATATAATAAAAAATAATGGATATGATTTTAATAAAGCGTGGGAGTGATTACCTTGAATAACCACTTGAAAACCATGAGAATAGGCTATGAATTAAAGGTGGTGGAAGGATGAGATCTCTATTTTACCAAAAGGAGTTTGGATAAGTTATATGGGGAGAATATTATGGTTCAAAAAACATTAAACTGTATGATAAATGAGGTAAATTTAACTATATAAAAAATCAAGGAAAACTACACTATTAGGACGCAAGGTTTGGTTGACTGTCTACCAGTCGTGCATCTTGCACTAGACTCGCACTTAGACTTTCAAAATTTGGCTACATGGTTACTCCTATCCATGTAGAAGCTATTTAAGTAACCCAAAATTGTGTCACACAGTCTTATAGAAGCACTTTCAGTACTTGTTGTATCATATTACAACCATATAGAATCACATTGTCATGAATTTCATCACTATAACATGGTTACTAAATGGTTTTTAATATCCATGAAAAAACAATAAAACACCCAATAATCTCAAAAATATAAATTAATAACACAAAAAAAATCATAAAACATAATAATCACCATAATGACATTAAATAATATAAAATAATTGACAATAATAACATAGGGGTATTACATTGCCTCTTCCCCTTATAGATTTATGCTTCTTCTTCTTTTTTATGTGAATGCAGCTTCATTTAAACTAGTAATAGATTTTTTATCGATCATGTCATACATCACATCATTTGATATCTCATATATCAAGGCTCATTCCACAAACTCTTTATAATTATGGAGCATCAAGAGGAAACATTGGGATATGATGTCAGGATGATTGATCATTTCAAGGTATTGGGATTTCAATACATTATTCAGGACAATATTAAGAGGGAAATGGACAATTTTGGAAAACTAGTTAAAATATTATGTAACCTTCTATGTGACTTAATAAAGGTATAAAAATTTAAATCCTTTTCCAATTCCATATTATCATGATATAAATTTCAATTGAATATCACCTTGAAGTTCATCTACTACATGTAAACTTGAAACTTAGCCTAGATAAAAGACTCCCACCACTTATAGATAGGGTCCTTGATCAAGATAAAAGTACACTTCCATATGATAGACAATAATGTCTTATAAAACTAAATAAAATATTTCAATATTCTTATATAAATCCTCAATATCATTTATATTATTACTTCATTGAAATGATGGAGGCTTATGGTAAAGAAACTCCAAGGATTTGAATTTATCATCATATGGACTCAAAAATCCTTCCTTATAGAGAGATGGGTGGGTATGAACTATTTTATCCATGGATATAACTATTATTATATCCACATCAATAAGATACTTGTTAATATAATAATTAACTTATAGGAAATTATCTATTTCTCCATTGAGGTTCTTCACTTGGGGCCTTCAACGAGGCACTGTACTATAAGAAATCAAAGGGAAAAAACCTACTAAAACTAGTAAATAACCTTAATTAAAACCATGAAAATCTTTGAGAATTTTTAAAATCCATAAGAAAATAATTAAAAGAGGGATATGAAATAAATCATCAAAATTTACAATGAACACAAACCTTTTTGGTCACACCAGATTGTTGGAGTGTCAAATATAGTTTGGCCGCAATGTTTTAAAAACCACAAAACCAATCTTGTGGAGAACATTATAACTCCTACACTAAGGTACATGGTTTAAATAAATGGTCTATAACATATTTCCTTAGTCATGTTCGCAAATAAATTCCACCAACCCACTATATTATTACCCCAATATCTCTAATAGTCTTAAAAAATACAAATAAACTCTAAATACTCAGTTCTAGACATATTATATAACGATAATAATAAAAACAATAAGAGTTGGAAAGAAATTACATTATAACCTACCATTAAAGTCTTATTAATGCTATCTCATATATTTAATTACTTAACAAGTGTTTTAAATAAAAAACTAGTCTTTTATACCATTTTTTTATGATCAAACCAATGATATATCTAATATGGGTACCCATGCTATATTGTGGAATTCCCCAAAACAATCTCCAAATCCCCATATGTTGTAAACCAATTACTAGGAATCATGAAAAAAACTATTATAATATTTTCCCCAAAATTAAATAACTATTAACTATAGGTTTTCAATAAAGAACCCATAATTACATTGAATAAATCAAATTTTCAGGTATCTAAATAAATAAAATCTTAACAATGACTCATATACGTAACATAAATACAAATGATATCTAAAAATAAAAATATTAAAACAAACATAATGAAATTATCATCAATATATAAACAATGTTATACACACATATATATATATATATATTTAAAGTGGTAGGATGTAATGTGTAAATGGAGACACCCAAGATAAGTTTAAAATAAAAGGGACATATAAAAATTTAACCAGAAGGCTACTAACCATATCTATATGATATAATGGATCAACACAATCACCACCACAATAATATTATTGTGTAGATTGAATATAAAAAACCTCCATGTGTTTCCATTCATTTATCAATATAATTCCAAATAAGGTCTATATACACCCAAATGTTTTATTTATGGTGTTATCATAACAAGACCTGCAAGATCCCTCCTTATGTTATAATTGAAACATTTGTTGGATAACCAAATCATGATAGTTTGATAATAAACTATATGAAAATATTTATTGAATATTTAAAATTCATGAAATAAAAAACAAGATTCATAATAGCTTATATGTAAATATAAATGACATTGAAATAAAGATTTCACAAAATCCCCATGGGTGAAGCCCTTTTATATGGAAGTTCAAGGCATTATACGATACTCATTTCTTACATTATAAATTAATCATATTAAAACATACATCGACCTATATGGGGAGATTTTTATTTTCCATTAAATGTGGTAACACTCTTCTGATGAAAAAACAACCATATAACCAAATTTAGTGGAATATTTAGTTATTAGTGTCATAATACAATTCATTGTAGAGTATGTAAAATTCCAAGTAGTACTTGCCTAGATTCAATCTGAATAAGCTCAAGTTTCCTTGTTCCATACCCCATTTAAGGAATTATAATATCATAATTAAATCCATTTACTTTAAAATGATTTTTTGTTAGAAAATAGTGGGAAATAATCAATTAGATATATAAACATGCATTTTAAATCCACTAGCATGCTAAAATAAGAAATAAAAATTTAAAAATATTTATATCACATATATCAATTCTCAATAGAAAGTAAAACACATATTAAAACAATTTAAAAATTATTTTAAAAAAGAATAAGTATATATGATTCAACAAAAAATGAAACCCAGAAAACCATCTACCTTAATACGATGATATCACATTAAAATAATGGGAATCTACTAAAAATAAATAATAAGGGTCTTCAATAAAAGTTTTAATCCCTAAAAAAGAAATAAATTTTATTAAATTAATATAGATAAAATATAGTTTTCCATGGACCCATGAAAGGATATAAAATAAGTGTGTGAAGAGAAATAATATATGAAAGGGATAAACACATATTGAAATATTCCTTGAAGAATATTTGAATAAATACACAATAAATAAATAATATATAATGAATGATGAGGGATAAAATCCCTAGGTCTCTTAAGAGTTTATAACTTTGGAGAAAAGGGGTTAGATTTATTAAATTGAGTTTTGGAAATAGGTAAGATGATGTTTCTAATGAATTTTTTAGGACTCATGGTTTAGTTTCATGGTTTACTAAACCATGTGGTAACCATGAAAATAGAACATGACTCACCTAGAGAATCCAAATAGATTGGAAAACCATGAATGAACAACTAAAATTTTTAGTTGGTTCCTTATAGGTTGTTCGAAAAAATTCATAAACCATGTTCAAAGCACGAGACATGATAAAAACACTATATTCTTTAAATATAAAATGAAGGAATCCTATAAACAAACCATAATGATTAATATTACTAATCAATGATTCAAATATTTTAAAATAACATTATGGGTATATCACTCTATCAAAAAATAATTCCTTTATGAAAATATTTCACAACCTAACCCTATAGAGACTCCATATATGTCAAATAAAAATAAAAAATTAATCTCATAGACAAAATCATAGAGAAAAGTGGATAGTGAATATTAATGAGTCTATAATGGAGAATAATGGGTCCAATTATTCTCAAAATAAGATGAAAATCCAAAATTAAAAACAAATCCTAATTTATATAATATTGTTATAATAAATTATTTTAAAAAATATAAATAAATAAAATCCATGTATATAATATAAAATTGGTAAACCCTCAGTGGATAAAACAATCACAACACAATAAAATCTATATTACATAAAAAAAATAAAAATAAAATTACCTCTAATTATATAATATAATTTCAAACTAAAATTTCAAAATAGTCCAAGCCAAATTATCATAAATATCTACAATGATATATATACATATATTAGCTATGATTATAAAAATACTCAGTAGGTTTCTCCCTTGGAAGATTCATATGTAAATGTGAATAGAGAATACTAATATCTCTATGCATGACACTACTCGATGATGGTAATTAATCATAACTAAATGATAACTCCATATCTAATCATAACATAAATCAAGAAAACTATAAAAATCTCATTATATTATATTATAACACATGAAATTATAATAAGGAAAAGGGTAACCCACAAAACAACTCCCATATGTTGCGTAAGTAGTTTTACTTCTTACTTTTCCTTTCCTTTAGTTTTGAAAATCACAACCACTTTCCTAAAACATTATTTACAAAATTTTTATGTCCTAATAATTTTAGTATGTTTTTTGTCGAAAAAATTAATTTCTATCATATATAAAAATGTTTCTAATGTATTATGAATATTATAATTACATTACTCTATATGATACATTTGACTAAAGGTGTATTGATCCATCAGAATGCCTATTTTTCAGACTAGTGGTTAGATTTCTATTTTTCCTATCTGAATAAAAAAATTAATTACCATCAGACTAACCTTGATACCGATACATCAAACTAATCCCCATTTAGTTAATCATATTAATAATGAATAAGGATGTCCATCAGACTAACTAAATCATATAATCAAAAGTACATAAGAATTTTTTATATCATAAGGAATAATTTTAGCATTGTAATGGTGATATAACAAAAGAACATCAGAAATTTTGGTATTCTAGAACATTATGAGATATCAAAGAGACAGTTTTCCAATGCCATTACAAAAAACTCTGAAATATGACCATTGGATGTTTTCCAAAAAAATGGTTATATAATGGGTTTTGAGCTGGTTGATTTTTTTCAACACATGTATTTTGATGTTTTCATTGTTTGAACATATACTTTCAAGTCATTGTATTATTTTATAGACTTTTAGTTCTATTTAATCCATGTTAGATTTTTTCCATTTTTAACAATTGCATTTATATTCTATGTCCATTAATTATTACGATTGAGGGAATCATGGGATAGGAAGATGGTGAATCTTATCTATCAGATCAAGGGATTTCTAGGCTTCGAAGATAGACACTAATCATTGTAATGATCGAGGATTTTTGAGGATCGGAAGTCCGATCTTATTCATAATAATGTATCAAGAGATTTCCTAGTATTGAAATATATACATTACAGTAAGTATAAAACTATTGAAACCTTTAGTAATTTTTATTAATTATTTTTACTCTTAAGGTTAGAAGTGTTTACTCTTTTGATATATCTTGTTTGTCATTTTTACTTTTACTTGATGCCGTTTTACTTTTTTTACAATTTTATTCATCTATACATGTAATAGAAAGTTATTCTTCATTATTATCATTCTATACTATTTATTTTATCAGTGTATCTATAATTATTATGATAATTGGATCAACTGTGATTCTGAATCCCTCACTATGATAATCAAATGAAGTCCGAGTCTAATAATATTTCATTAAAAGGTATTTTATTTTGACCAGTTAAAATTTTTTAAACTTCATTTCACCCCCATATATAAATACTAACCATATAAGACACTCTTTAAACCCAAAAATTAATATCATAATAGGTTCTTCTGCTTATATACTTTCCTAGTTTTGAATTTTTTTTCTTATTTGAATTTGATCATGTTTTTTATGATCATTTTGTTGATAAATTTTGTTACACTAACATGAAATTGTAGAAAAATGTCTTTTTTTATTAATATAGAAGGTAAAAATATTGTATCTATTGATAATATATATCCTATTTGACTACCATGTTTGTATTGTAATGATTATGAGTATTGGATAGATATAATGACAACATTTTTTTTATCAACACTGGAGTTGATAATTTTTTAATGCATACTGGGAAGTATAATATTCTTGAAAAGGATATTTCTACTTTTACTAATGTTGAAATGTTTGAATATCAAAATAACTATATTGTTATAATTACATTTCTATGTTTTATGAAGAGGAATATTTATATCCAGATATCATCATATGAAGCTACCAATAATATTTAGAGTATTTTGAAGGAACACATTTTTGTACATCAAATGTTATAAAAACAAGAAGAGCCATGATTAGAGGTTATTATAAAGTCCTTAATTTTTTACCTGGGGAATAAGTATCCATGATTCAACAATGGTTCTTAATAATTATTAATAAATTATAGTATCTTGGTGAAAAAGGTCTTGATGATGGTATCGTGGTTGAAATGATTACTGATATAATTCCCAATGAGTGTAAATACAACAAAATATTTGTGGATGAAACTATAAATATTACCAATATAACTCTTGATGATCATATTGGATCCCTCTTACAATATAATGTATTATTAAAGAGATATGATGAAAAATCTAAAAAGAAAAATGGTAGAGTTTCATTTTCCAGATCATTTAGTGTTCCTACTAATGTTCAGTTAGCTGAGAAATTTTTGAAATAATCGAGGAAGATAAAAGTTATTATTAATTCATATTCTAGTATAATAGAATATTCTAAGAATTAGTTGGATAATATTTTTAAAATGATTAACATGGTCATTGGAAAGAAATATTTTCAATACCGATATAAAAATTTTCATAAGGATAAAGGTGACAATAATGATTCTGAAGTCACCAGTTATGAATGTATGAAATAAGGACATATTCAATGATATTTACCCAATATGTAGAGGAAATACATGAAGGAATGGTATTTTTATAGAAAAAAGTATAATAATAAGTTAATAGGTAAAAAATTTCTTAAAATATTCTGACACATAGAGTTACAGTAGTAGATATTCTTCACAAAATTCTTCTGATAATGAATTTTCTGGTCAAAAGAACATTGGAATTTTTTTAAAAGTTCCTATGGTAAATAAATTTCTAATTTCCAAGGCACACACTGCTAAATCCCTTACTAATATGTCTTTAAATAAAAATTATCCTGGTGAGAAAAATTATACATCATATTAGGAAGAATCATCCTCATATAGTGTAGATAATACTTTTCCAAGTTATGATGAAGTTTCTAGAATTGAAAAAAAAAATAAAAAAAAAATTATAATATTTGTAAAAAAAATAATTCCCCACAAAAATTTTCAAAGGAAGATTCAGGAAATTTACTTTTCACTAATGAGATATCATATAATTCAAAAAAAAAATATTTCTAAAGAACTTCAGAAAAATATTTTTGGTAAAAATAGTTTACAAAATATTTTTCAAAAACATAGTTCTAATACTACTTACCCATTATTATATGAATTTAGTTATTAAAGTAATGTCTAAAATTTACAGATTAAAGAATATTTTATCCAAGTTTACCACTAATAAGGAAAAATCTGATAAAACATATAAGAAAATTATATAACATGGTAATAATTCTGGAATGTGTTTTACTAATATTAAACCTTTTTTAGTAACAATCACATTGATTATAAAAGTGAAGCTTTTTTAACTAAGTGTCAAAGTGGAGGTAATTATAAGAAAAACATTTATTTGAATATAGTACAACCATTAGGATTTTAGAAGTCTTATTTTTTAAAAGAAATGTGGTTTCCATAAATTCTGTTTTATAATAATATTGGACCCATGAAGGTTTGGGTTAGGAAAAATTAATTCTTTTGTTTTCAAGAAAAGACATATAGTACCCAAAAAAATATTTGGTACATGGATAATGGTTGTTACAAGAACATGAATGGAAATAATTTTTTCTTTAATAAGATTATGAAGACTAAAGGTGGAAAAGTAAATTTCAGAGATAATGACCACAGTGAAATCATTCTTATAGGTACCATTTTCCTTCAAGAAAAATATCTTATTTCAAATGAATTATTTAGTGTAGGAATTAATAACAGCCTTATATTCATAAATCAATTATGTGATGATGGTTAACTTATGAAATTTAGGAAGGATAAATGTACATTACATAGTTCCAAGGATGAATTTATTCTTTCTTCCAATCAACATCAAAATGTTTACGCACTAAATTTTGAAGACCTTAGGAAAAAAAGATTACCTTGAATTATTGAAAGTGAAGATCAATCATGGTTATTGAATAGAAGGTTATGGAACTATAACCATAGAAACTAAGTTATGTTTACTAGGAAATAACTTTTTAAGTATTTACCATAACATAGGTTTGATAATTCAATAGTTTGTGATTTATGTCAATTTGTTAAGAAAGATAAGTCTACTAGTAAATATATTACTAAAGTCTCAACTTATGATTCTTTATAGTTAGTGAACATGAAATTATTTTTTCCTACTAAAACTAGATATATTGGTGGTAAATACTATGTATATGTCTTAGTATATGATTACACTATATATACATGGTTTTATTTTCTTACAATGAAATCTGAACCCATTAGTTATTTTGAAACGTTTTTAGCTAGAGATAAAAATAAGAAAAACCTCTCCTTGATAACTAATCATCATGAACATGGTTATGAATTTGAAAATTATAACTTTGAATTTTTTTTAGTAAGAATGGTATTGAACATAACTTTTGATAACCTAGAACACCATATAAAAATTGTGTAGTTAAAAGTAGAAATATAATTCTCTTGGAGATTACTAGAACCATACCGAGTGAATACACAGTTGATAAAAAATTTTGGGCTGAAGAACTTAGTACTACTTTCTATACTATAAATCATGTTATAATTAATACATTTCCTAGAATAACACTTTATGAGTTGCGGATATTACGAAAAACAAAATATTATTACTCAAATTCTTATAATGCAATATATTCATTCTAAATACTCAAGAAAACATATTTGAATATTCAGCTAAATTTGATGATGTAATATTTTTAGGTTATTCCACTACTATTAAGTATTATAGAGTTTTTGATAGAAATTATTCTACTATTGAGGAAATAGTCCATATTAAGTTTCATGAAATGGATCTTATTATTTTCAAAAAAAACATACCATGCATCTTTGAATTCTATTTCAAAAAATTATTATCATCATTGATAGGAGGTTTTTTTCATATGTAATTAACTCATGAATTAATTTCTAAAGTTATTCCTTAGGTATATTTACTACCTATTATTGAAGAATAGAATTTTTAAAACCTAATAAGTGGGTTTTTTCTTATGAATCATCTTTGTTAAAGTATCATTGATGATGTATATCAAACAATTTAGACTAGAAGTTCTTTGTGAAATAAAATTATAAATCTAGATTTCATATCGTAATTTGAACCTAAGAATCTAGATGAGGCTTTAGGTGATGAGTATTGAATTGATATACTTCAAGATGAACTCAATTAGTTCTAAAGGAATCAAGTCTGTACTTTAGTTAATTAACCTAAGGAAAATTCTATAAATAGAGTAAAATGGGTATTCTGGTATAAATGTGATAAAAGTGAACTGATAGTTAGAAATAAAGTTTGACATGTTGGTAATTTATAAAATAAATAAGGGGAATATATTATAAAGAAAACTATTTTTCGGTAACTGGACATGAAGCTATCCAAATTCTTCTAGCCATTGCTACATTATTTAAATTCAAACTACTTCAACTATGCATGAAATTTGATTTTCTTAATAGATATGTTCAAGAGGAAGTTTATCTTGAACAACCACCTAGTTTTGAAAATAAAAAAACATAAAAAAATGTTTTTAAGTAGTTTAATTTTTTCGCTGGCCTCGGAGCGGCTTCTCTCCTCTCATCTGCGACGGCTAGGGTTCCCGCAGGTTCCTCTTCCCTTCCCCCTTCAGCCTGGATTGATTTCGAAGTTGGCCTCTCCTGGATCGGCTCTGCATTGGCGTGTGTTGGTGTCGGTATGGCACGATTGGTCTCTGGCGTGGTTGGCGCTTTTCAGTGCGGCGTGGCTCGGCTCTACTGCGTGGCTCGGATCTGCGGCGTGGCTCGACCCTGCGGTGTCGCTGTGACTTCCCGTGGACCGAATATCGGCTCGACCTGAGCGGCTCAGTATCACCATTGAGCTCCTGGTGTGGCTTGGTTTGGCTTCCCAGTGCATTCGTTCTTTCAGTGTGGATTGATGCGGCTTGGTCGTGACGACGTGGATCTGGCAGTTCGGTCCGACGCATCCAGGTTACGCCTATGGCTTGCTTCCAGTGCACCTCGACGATAGATCTGGCGTGGTTTGGAGGGGGAGGTCTTCCTTCCGGTTTTCTTTGTGATTTTTTCAGGTTTTTTGTTTTGGTTACGTGAGTGATATGTTTGATGGGCCATGAAACTGGTGATATGTGAGTAGCTCTGGTTGGTTAATTGTTGATGGAGGTGTAAGAGATGGGTGTAAAATTGGTGATATGCGAGTTTCTAGGATTGGTTAATTGTGGTGAAAGAGATCGACTGTTGGGGAACTCAGGCATGCTATAAGGAATTGCTTCAGATGAGGACAGAGCTGGTCGTCTTCACTGTACATGAATCTTCAGATTTGGATGATTGAGAGGGTATGGCGTCACCATCGGTACTGGTCCCGTGCATTTTTGCACGGGATAGCTTGCTGAGTAGTCATGCTCTAGCAGAGATGTGCCTTAATGTTGTTGATGCTAGGGGAGGCACATCTACGTAGTCTTGTTCTGGGTTGCAATCCTGTTGTTTTTCAAATTTTCTTAATGTATTAATGTCCTTGAAGTCTTGGTTTTCCCCCCTTTACCCTTAAAAGTGGGCTTATCCACAGTCAATAAAAACTTTGGCCTTCGGGACATTCAGTCCAAGTATACCATGAAACTTTATGGGCTTAAAAATCCCCTGGATCATGGTATTATAGGTTAAATAGATTTTTTACAAAAAAAAATTATGAAAGGAGCTGTGGATCCAACTCTTATTATAAAATAAGTAAATAAAAACAATACAATTTTAAAAATTTATGTTCATGACATTAGATTTGGTTCATCTCAAAAATCATTAAAATATTCTTATTCAAATCAAATGAAATATAAGTTTAAAATTACTACGATGGGTGAGTTAAAATATTTAATTGGTTTTAAAATTTCAAAAAAACCATAAGGAAATTTTATATATCATCATTAGTATATACAATATATTCTTATAAAATTTGGATATGACTTCACTAAATGTATTATTAATCCCATTAGTACATACAATACTTTAGATCTTTATGAGGCTAGGAAACTAATTGATCCAGAAACACATAGATGTGAGATTAGAATATTACATTAATTAAAATCCAGTCATCTAGATTTAATGTTTTTAGTATTATTATGTGTAATATATATTGATAATCTAAAATAATCCCATATTAAATAAGTAAAATTAATTTTCCATTATCTTAAGTGAACTATGGATTTCCTATTCTATTATTCTAGAAATTTTTTTGAATAATTTTTTTTTCAGATACCCAATTTGGTGGAAGTATAATGGATAGGAAAAGTAAACCAAGAACATTAAATTTCTTAAGTGATTCTTTAGTCTCATGATTTTTTATATGAAAAATGCTCAATAGAACATTCCACTTCTAAACATGAATATGTAGCAGTTGGAAGTTGTTGTGCCCAAGTTTTGTGGATGTAACACACACTCACATAATATGGATTATGTTTTACTAAAACTAAAATACTTTGTGATAAAAAAAGTTCCATATAATTAAGTGAAAACCTAGAACATAACACATGTTCTAGTAAAAAATATATATAACACCATTTACTTTAGGATCATACACATGAAGGAGATATAATTTTACAATTCAATAGAATGCAATAACAACTTCCTGATATTTTTACTAGTCCCTTTTGTTCTGATAGATTGGAATACATTAAATAGAAGATAAGAATAATTAATGTGAAATGGCCATTTATATTTACTTATTTTACCCATATCCATACATTAATACACTCCACTTTATATGGGGAGTACAAATGTTCATGTTTTATAAAATCCTATATTTTATAAATTGTTAGTTTTTCTAAAAAGTTGTATCATAATAAATTTATTGGACTCAAATTTTTTTTAAAATAATTCCGAGTTAGAATTCTTAAATTTCCACCGGGGCTCAAAATTTATTAAAATTTTCAAATTCATAATTCTTAAATTTTTTTTTCAGACACACAATTGATTAAAAATATTAATACTCTATTTTTTTTCAAACTTTTCATATTAAAAAACCAATGTAATCATATTTTGTAATAAAAATATATAAAAATGAGTTTTTTTTAATAAAAATATTATAATCATACTTTATTTGAAAACATTTTAAATCTATTTATTTTTTTAAAAAAACTAAGAAGAATGGTTTAATCATATAGATGAAATTATATACTCCTAAATTTACTCTTCTATTATTTTAGTTTTTATACTATTACATTTATTTAGTTCATAATTATTTTTGTTGTTATTTTTTCAGGTTTTTTTATAAAAACATTGATTTTTTTAAATTTAAAAAGTTTCCCTAAGTAGAGTGATTATAAATAAGATAATTTTTTTAAAACTTTCTAACTATAAATATATTTTGAAAACATTATTTAATTCAATATCTATCATCAGATCTGAAAGGGTTTCAATATCAACCATTTATTTGAATACATATGATGAATAACCCCCACCCGATATGTGTGTAAGGTTAGTACAACCCCTATTCCACAATTTTTTTGGGTATTTCACTCCCAAGATCTAGTACCCTTCAAATATATCTGTTTAATTGTTTTTATTTTTTGTTCGATCATCAGTCTGAGTTATAATTACAATAAAAACAAAATAATAATACACATCATGGTATGTTTTTTTGGGAAATACTTATTGAAAAGTATTTATTTGATAATATTGAAACTTATCTCAATTTTTTTTCATTTCAATTTTAGAAATCTATTTTTGTACAAAAACTAGATAATGATTTTGATCTTTATAATTCAGATATGGTTAGAGAGTTTTATGTATCTGTTTTGTTTGATAAATAATATTGTTAGGAGAATATTTTCTTCACCATGTTTGAAAAAAGATATAATTTATATTTTAAAATAGTATCAAAATTAGTTGGTGTCTCTTCTAATCAAGAAGCACACTTACCTTCACATAAGTTACCAAAAATAATTAGAACATTATAAAATAATAAGGCTAAGGTTTCTTTATTATTATTTTATGTGAATGTAAGAATAGATTCTTATATGATATTGGAAAATAAAGTTACTACATTATGAATGAAATGTTATCTTATCCCCAATAAGGTGGAGAGAGAGATATTAAATGTTTTTGATTTTTTTCTTGAATTTTTGGTAAAAATGAGGAAAATATAGATTGTCAATCTTAATTTCCTTATAGTGTAAAAAATAAATGTTCTTCAATCATGAAAAATATTATAATGTTTCCATAATTTATCAGCAAGATGATTATGAAGAATGTGGAGATTTTTAAGGTTGAAAATAAATCTTACCCAATGTGGGAGATGATTTATTTCATCAGTGAGGATACAATTTCCATAATGATTTTTTTTATCCAAAATCATTTTTTTTCAGAAAGGGTATATGGTGCTACGTCAGAGGCATAGCCATCAAGGAAAGATGATGATGATTAAATGAAGAGAAAGGATAAAACTACCCCTTCCGTAAAATTGAATAAATAAAAGAGAATGATTGATGATGTGTTTATCAAGTTGATGTTACATAAAGTTCAAAAGAAACTAGGGGATCTAGAGTCTGGTATTTTTTTTCTAAGGAAAAGTCTCTAAAAATCTGAATTGAAAAAAATTTAGAGGAAAAAGTTAAATAAAATAATAGAAGTATGAGGTTGAAAGAATCTAGAATTATACAAATCCTTTTAAGAGATTTTGAGAAAGATATTAGGAATCCATTCCTTCTAACTTCTCATACCAAACTAGTCATTCCAGAAGATGGAATTATTTTTGAGGAAACATAACTACTTCCAACTCATATACCTTCCATATATGATAAGAGAAAGTGAAAACAAGTTGTAGAAGAATCGGTACCTACCAATCTTGAGAAGGAATCTATAGCTAAATATTATAGAATGGGAATATTGAGAATAACAAAAAAATTGGAGGACTAGCTTGAGAAGGAAGTTAAAGTGGAATATGATGAAGAATTTGAAGATGGAGAAATAGAAGGGGAAGTTGATGTAGAATAATAAGCTGAGTAACACAAAGAAAATGATGAAGATGATGATGAAAAAACTAGTTATATTAGGGATCAAAAGACAATGAATAATTTCAATAATATTCATCTTCATCAAATTTACCTTCATAATATGGTAAGGATGAAAACTCAACAAGTTATCAGGGAGAAAAATATTATTGATGAAATAAAGAAAGGTGGAACTCAAATTAAGAAGAACAAGAAAAACATTCTCTAAATAATATTCTTTTATATATGAATCTGATAAAGATGCAGTTATTATTGAAATCTCAAATGATAGGAATGTTTCAAATAAATATGAAAATAAAGGTAAATAGGAAGCTGAAGTAGTTTTGAAACCAGGTGTCGAAACTAATATATTGAAACCTCTATAGGTTGAGCCTAATCGATTATGCTAATATGAAAACGTTTAAAAAAATGATTTGATTAAAATTTTCATTCCATGAGAAGTCTATAATAATTAATTATGTAATTTCATAATATTTAGGCAAGATATCAACTTATTCAAAATAGTCTTAGTGAAAAATAAAAGTTAATAAGAGTTTTAATATAATTAGTTATTCAGATTGAATCAAAGTTAAAAAATATTAAATCAAACTCTCTTACAAAATAACATGAAATAAGATGGTGATGTTATCCAACCAAGTAGATTTCAATATTCGAGAACATAATGATAATTTTTTTGATGTCAAGAAAATGATTTTATAAATAGATAAATCCTTCAACATGTTATCTATAGATATTTATGAAAGAGTATAGTCTATATAAAAATTCATAGATACTATTGACTGTTAAAAAAAAGATGTTAATTTTTTAAAAGAAAAGAAGAAAAAAAATGGATTTGGAGTTGAGTAGGTTCATATCTTTTGAAAATTCACACATCATTTTGAGGGAAGAGAATAAAGATTATTCTAAGAATTTTAAAAGAATAAAGGATGAAGTTTTGAAGTAGGCAGTTTAGGAAGAAAATATGTCAAATCCATAAAATGATTCACGAGTTCAATAAAATAATTTCCTTCATGAATAATCTTGTGTAGAAATATTAATATTTTATTTTAACTAATGATATATTTTTAAAAATATTTTATTTTATAATTATGAAATACTTCTCATTCAAATATTTTGTTCTTGGATGTTTTCCAATTTGTAGTAGATACATGTTGTTTCATATTATTCATGGGTGATTAGTTAGTTCAATTTATTATTTTGTATGTTATATTTTATAACATTTCATAAAACTTAATATTCTTTCCCATTACATTTTTAAAATCACAAAGGGGGAGAACATTTTATATAGGGGTAGATTTTTTCATAAGGGGGGGAATCATTTTTAAATATCGATTCTAGCTCAATAGGGAGAAGTAATATTTATGGAATATTTTTTATAATACCTTAAATCATATTACAAAAGAGTTACAAACAAAAGGGGAGTTATGTGGTGAAGAATAAATTTTTTTTTCATAAAACAATAAAGATATGTGAGTTTTTCAAGTCATGTTTTTTTATGTTTTCTGTTTTGTGGTTTGTTTATTCCCAAACAGGGGAGACTTATAATGACCTGACCTTATTACATTAAAAAATATTGAATTTTAGTTAATAAATCACCTCATTTAATATTTAGTATATTTTCAAGTTTAGAGTTTTAGAAAATTGGGATATAACACATATATAACATTCAATATTCATACAGAGTAGATACTATAAAAACAATATCCATTTGTTCCAAAATATACAACTTTTCAAATAAAACATGATTTATTTAACAAATCTTATTAACATTTAACAAGACTTCTTTCTTTGTAATACCCATCGTTATATCCTGTAAAAATAATTCAAAACTTGGGATGAGCACAAAATCCCAATAATGGATATAAAAATATGAAAATGAAAACATTAGTCTATGAACGTATGAAATCATTTTCAAAAATACATACTTATCACCCATACACACTTACTTTGTGAAATTAGAGATTCCCACGAGATTCCCACAAAACATGAAGAGCATAAATTGAACCATAAAGGTATCTTGGGGAGTTAATTACTCAGTTTTGTAACTATCATGGATACCTTATGATTTTTAACCCTCATATTTACCTTTCAATGTAACCCTCATAGCTACCTTATAGTGTAACCATCGCAGTTATACGTGGAGTAACCATAAGGTCAACCTCCAACTTACACATACCCAATGAATTTGAGGGAGATATAGGTCCCAACCTTCATCACATATAATATCCAAGAACCATAACATAATAATATAACAAGAATAATTTTATAAAAACATTTCTTTTGAATTTTGTAAAATAGTATTTTAAAAGAGGATTTTAAAAGAAAATCCCCTTAAAAATATCATATAATTAAATTGAGACTTAATTGAGTCAATGAAATATGTATATACACTATAAATACACATAATTAAACATAATATAGACAAAATTAATCACACAAACAATTTTAATACCATATAAATAATGAAGTAGAAGGTTGACCCAAAGAATTGAAATCAGGTTAAGAATTCCCTTACATCGGGTTTGTCTTACATAAAACATGTTTAAAACTCCTGTATAGTGGTTAAAAGAGTGTTATTAATATATTAAAGAATAATATTAATGTTTATAATACCTTATACGATCATTTCATTACACCATTTCACCCTTTAATTGTCCGTATTTTGTTCCTTCCATTGTTTTGGGTGTGTTCTTTACATGATTTCCATGACCGGTTTGTATTTTATTTTCTTATTGTATTGAAAATAAATTCCCAAAGAGGAATGAAATGGTATTCCTATGTTTATAGAATATATAATGATTCCATAAATAAATTTTTTATCATATATGGTGATGGATCATTAGATACAATCTTAATGATATTTGTTTAGATCATTTTTGGAAGTTCCTCGATAATCACGAACATGTTTCATTATATAATTTAATTTCATGCATAGAAGTTCATTACCAAACATAAGAAAGGTTAAAAAAAATTATATTTGGTTTCAATCATTAAAAGGGGTTTTTACCATCTTTGAATGATGTAATGGGTATTTCAAACACATCGTCCATGATTTTGGTAAATCAGCACATCGTAGATTGTGTTTTTATTTTTAGAACAAGAGGGAGAGGAGAGGAAGGAAGATGATGATTTTTTTACATAAACATGATAACATACAGAATATATAATAATATAGAGATTTTATACCTCTTGGATAAGTGTAGTGGAAGATATTATAAAAAAATAAAGGAATTGAGAAGAAAACACATGAAAAAGTAAGCGAATTATTACCTCTTGATCTATTATCCTTGAGATCCTCCTCAAGGCCTTTGGTTCTGGAATTTTGGTGAGAACAGTAGGTCTTGGACGTGGGGAAGATACTTGGGGAGGATATTTGGTAGAACATAGACAATTATCAAGGCTTGAGAGGTGTGAGAGGAAGAGGGGAATGAGGGTGGTATTTTTAGTGGAGGAGAGGAGGGTTTTTACATTATTTTAATCAATATTTAATTTTTTTTGTCCAAAACTATGATTTTTCTTCATTAAAGAGATAAAAATATTAAATAGATCATGTGAGTTAGAAACAAGTGGGCTTACGTCAGTCATGATGTCATAAATAGTGTATTTAATAGATAATTTAAATATACGGTACTTTACCGTATTTCACTATTTATCAAAAATTTAAGAATTTCAAAAAAATTCAAAAAATTAACCCAAATCATTTTTCGAAGTGTAAAATTACAAAATGAACCCCATTTTTTGAAAATAATTTTCTAAATATGATTAATTTTAATTTTTAAATAGAATTACAATTTATTCAAAAATTAACAATTTTAAAACTATAACTCATTTTATATCACCTTGAAAAATTAATCAAGATTTCATTTTCTTAAATCTTTAAGAAAGTAAAATAATAATAAAATTTAATATTTATTATGGTCATATTAATATTCATATTATTAGTCATAAGGGTATGTTACTATTCACCAAAACCCATGTTGGTTCCATCAATCTCCAAATAAATTATTGATCACAATTGTAGATGACTGTTTTTTGAAATTCAAAACATAGAAGAGGAAAAATTATGTGTAAAGGATAGTTATAAATATCTACTTAAAACAAAGTTTCATGCATTTCAATTTATTTTGAAAACCTTGGGGTTTTACATTATCCCGATCTTCTGGAAATTGCATCCTCACAATTTTATTTACTTTTTAAAAAAGTGAGGGTACCTTTACCTCATATCATTTTCAGACTCCCATGTTGGTTCTTCAACTATGTGGTTTCTACACAAAACCTTTACCTGGGGGATTACCATGTTCCACAATACTTGTTATCTTCAATCCAAAATCTAAACATGTTTCTCTACATAAGGAAGGTTCTCTTCTAGCTAAACTGCTTCTAGGATCAAGAAATGAGATGAATATGGAAAATAATTTCTCAACATCAAAACATGAAAAACATTGTGTACTTGAGACAAACTCATAGGAAAACCTAATTGGTAGGTGACTAATCCTACACTATCCAGGATTTCATAAGGTCCAATGAACCATGGACTTAGCTTTCTTTTCTTACCAAAATGAATAACACTTTTCCATGGAGAGATTCTAAGAAAAACATGATCACCTACCTTATTGGTAGGAGTAAATTATTCAATAGGGGGGTTAATTGAGTATCTATAAAAATTTCTGTCAAAATTGTATCTTTGAATATTTACCCCAATTAAAAATATAATACAAGTTAGTTTGTAGTGAATTTATAAGAGTCTGGAATGTTCAATTAATTTCTCCAAAGATTGATTAGTTCTTAGCTATAATAATTTAAAGATTAATATAACTTTTGAAACTAATATACTAGTTCAAAAAAATTATAAAAACTTGCTAAAATAACTATCAAAGTTCAATTTAGTGTTTTGGAAAAGTAATAAACAAAGAGTAAAACTAAAAGGAAAAGGCACAACATATATAAACAAGAGGTTCAGTCTCAAGCTGCGACTTAGTCCTATCCTCTTAGTGATAACCTACCACCAAGTAGTTTAAATTAATAAATAGTTTTATCCACACCCTAGATCGGGGTTCATAACAGCACACAAGGATATCTAGGTCACAATTGACCTCTACCACAATCATTCATGTGAAAAACAAAAAATAGGTCACAATTGACCTCTTCTACTGTTTTACATGGGATATAAGGAATACTAATGAAAGTGAGTTTGAGGATATCAAGTATGCTCCAGTTATGCATAGGAGTCAGTGTGTGTATAACAGACAAATACACACACTACTCAAAAATGTAAACAAAAGAACACAACAGATATAAATATGTAGAATAAATTTTAGAAGTATCTGTGTGTTATGCAGTGAAACTTTGGACTCATTTGATGTATTGGAAATGAATTTTGAGTCCACTTATGAATGTTAGATCCAAAATAGAGTGTCATAGTCTCTGTGCTTTTGGTTTCCAGAAGTAGGAAGTGTTCAACTTCTTGTTGTTAGGATGTTCAAGTCAGCTCAGTAGGTTTATCTCATCTTGTTGATCTCCCGTATTCTCTTTCCTTGAGTTTTTGGGATTTTTTGAAGCAAGCTAGAGAGTTTCCGATTGTTCCCTTTTTGATACTCTCATATGCTGCCTGCATGATCCAGCTTGTAATTATTTTATACTTCAAGGTCCAGTAGAAAAAAAGATCTCCCTATGTGCATGTACCTCATACTATCAACTTAATGTCCTACAAAAAACATTAAATAATTTCAAAAAAATTAATTTTTATAAATATGACCATTAGATATAAATTTTAATTAATAAATTAAAATCAGTTTATATGACCATCGGTGAGTCATAAGCATCGGCAAGTCACTGGCTTCGGTCTTTCAACATCGGTCTATCAACATCAGTCTGTCAACATCGGTCTATCATATTTTCTGACTATCTATATCAGTGAGTCCTTTCCATATGTATCGGTGACTCTGGGAATCAGGGAGTCATTTGTGCTGTCGGTGAGTCCCCATTAGTGACTCATTTAGAACAGTCGGTGTGTTTCCCATCAGCGACTAGTTCATCGGTGTGTCACCCATCAGTGATTTGTCTTCGGTGTGTCGCTTAAACTATCGGTGTGACCAATCATCAGTGACTTATCCATCGATGTGTCATTTTTTCTATTGGTGAGTCCTCATCGGTGTGTTCTTTTATTGGTGACTTCCTCGATCGGTGACTTCATCATCGGTAAGTCATCCATTGATGACTCCTTTGAGCTATCGGTGTCAGGGACTCTGAAAGACTTACAAAGTGTCTGTCTTATATAGAACAATACCAGATTAAGTGAAATTCATAAATACATGTAAATATACACTTGTAAACATATTGAAACATAAATATCCATAATTTATTGCCTTATTTAAATGTATTATACTACATGACATAATTTATTCACTTATAAATATTCATTGATGCAATTAAATTGAATTATAACTTAATACGTGAATTAATAGGATTTGTAGATTGTCATTATTTGTGATTATGAAAAAAAATATTTCACAAAGGGTCAAACAATATCCCCCTTTTTGATAATCACAAATCATGGAATTAATGAGTTATACAAAATTTTAATGAATAAAAATTACTTGACTTAGCATACCAGTAGTGAATGTGAATTATCAATATAACTAAGGTGTCTCCTTTTAAGGCCCCCATTAATTATTATAGAAGAGAAAGGATATAGAAGGTTCCTTTATATAAGAACATTTTTATGGTCCCCCTTTGTATTCAATATGTTTTAGTGATTTTTATCAAAGGTGAGATATATACATATATTCTATTGAGTACATTAAATTTTTCCTATTCCAGAGTTACTCCCCCTTAGAGTAAGAGTTTATGAATTCCATCCATAGATTTATCCCCCTTTTGGGATTAGAAAAAAGGTTAAAAAAGGATAATGAATAAATAAATATAACACAAATAAAATTGGAAACACATAGAAAAAGGGGAAACATAAGGAATTCAAATTGATATTCAATAAGTGTCAAAGAGTAAAATAAGAAAAAGAAAAGTAAAAATCCCTATCAAATAAACAATAAATAGATAAGGCTTTAGATTCTAAGGTTATTTCCCTTTGATTGAAGGATCAAGAGGAGGGTTAGGTGGTGGTGATGTGGCTGTAGGAGGGGTTGTCAAATGACCACACCAGGCAAGGCAACAACTATAGGAAAATTGACTACATGGCTGGGTCTCCTCTATGACAGTACACGACATTGAGGTTTCTCCTTAATCACTAGCCTGATCTGAGATAAGTCCTGAGATACTGTCATCTAGGTGGAAGGCATGGAACTAAGTGTGAGGGAAGTAGCTACTAGGAATACTATTTCTTCAGCTTGTACGTGCAAGTAGGGCTTCAAAATCTTGATGAAATCATTGATGATTTCTCCTCCATTTATATATCCTTCTCAAAATATTCCTTATTCTCCATGAATTTATCTAAGGTGGGTGTGAACTCCCTCAAATAACCCACTTTAATCTTAAAGGCCTCTGTCACATGAGGGATATTGTTATTTTCATCCAAATACCTGAAGTTTTTGATCAGACCATACTTGGTATAAAGTTTTGAGAAATACTTATCCACCCTTTCTCAGATTTCCTTCTGAGAAGAAGATGCCTCATTGGTACACTATCTTACCATATTATAGACAAGATCAGTAATTATGTTTACCCTGACAAGAGTCTCCTAATCATAATCACTCTAAAGACCCTTGAGCTCTTCCCTTATCACAAACCTGAGGAACTCTATATTAGTAGCAGTAGCCCTCGTACCTTTAGAACTAGAGGCACCGGTAATCATCTTTCCAAGTTCCTCCTTTAATTTCCTCAAATATACACTTAGTATATGTGTATATAGGTTCCTAAGAACCTCCATAACACCACCAAGTGCGTTCTTGAAATCAGTGTTCATAGATTCCAACTAATTACGCATTCTCTTTACTTCGTCTCTCAGTAGTGTATTGTGTTTAATGTTGGTATCCACTGTAGTGATTAAGTTAGGATGAATATCATGAATTACTATCCTTGTAATCTTATAAGCATCAGCATATGAAATGCCTATATATGTAGACACTTCATTTTTGACTCTAATAGAAGATCTCACTGATTCATAGATATCATATTTGAATTGTTCTAAATCAGCCTTAGTGACATAGTCACCAGGCACTGTAGGTGAAACATGCTCAACAACAGGTAAGTTTGGTGAAGCAGGAGCAACCAGTTCTACTCCATCTTGTGCTTGTGGATAAGGAGGAGTAGGAGGTACCATATCCTCATCTGATTCTAAGTCCAAACCAAATAGAATGAGCACTGTATTTCTATTCCACTCATGAGTATAGGCCTAGTCTCTAGGCTCCACAATATCTATCCTGAATCTTCTTCCTTGAGGCTCAAGTACAATATCAGCTTCATCTTATTCTTCTTATATAACTCTATCTAAAATAAAATTTCTAGGCACCATTACCAACTTAACTTGTGGTTCTACTTCATAATCTCTATCCACTTCAGTTACTCCAGGCACTCGAGGCTCTTCCTCAATATGAGGCATAGGTGAAATCTGACCCTCAGCCTCTTCTTCTTGGCCTCCATCCATAATTTCATTGAGATCCTAAATGATTCCTTGAGAATCAACATCAGGGTGGTCAATTATGTCCTCTCAGCCAACATCTTTATCAGTATGATCATAATACTCCTATCCAACAGGATCAAGAACATCCTGTCCATTAGCCTCAACATCATCTCTGTGAACTGATTTGTCACTAGATATGGTTCTTTCTTGTCTGGATTTTAATGGGTCACTAACATGATCACCATTATCCTCCTCCTCACCCTCATCACCATCCTCATCATCACCATTAGTTTTTCTTACATATCCTTCAACTTTAGAGACCTCTATCTCTTCCTCTTATTCATCACCCAACAAAGGTTCCTGAGAGGGTAGTTCCAATGGTGGACTGGCAGGGCCATAAGACATATATTTAGGGATATCAACTATATCTAGGTCACTCCTATCATCTATAGGAGAACCATCTTCCCTTAGCAGCTCAGCCTCAGTCTGTTCCACATCAAAATAAACTGCCTCTTCACCCGGTATAAGTCCTGGATTAGTTTGATCCCTTGGTCTAGTAGTATGATCAATGGGATTGTAATATTCATATAATATGTCCTCATATCCTACCCAAATTCTTCTCTATGGGTTCCAAAATATCTTCATCCTCTTGAATATTTTCTTGTGAAGGCAGAATCCACTACAGATAGTGATTACCACATCTCCATCTTCTACACAACTAATCTTCTTTAACATTGAAAAGATCATGCTAAGTTAGTATAAACCTGTTTCTTTCTTGGAGGGTTTGATCATATCAGATATGTGTACCATAAGGTACCTATATAAGTTCACCTTCACCTCATTCTTTAATAGATAAATCGGGAAGACATCTTGATACTTCACAGCTGCAAAATCTCTCTTCCTTGGATAGATTTGATATTGAATAAACTTGAAAAGTAATGTTTTTTATCCGTTAAACTCAGTGGCAGTATCTCTCCTTGATTTTTAATTTCCAGTTAACTCCTTTAAATAATTTTCATATAAAAATAAGTCTTAGGTTGGAGGAATGTTACCCTGGTAATTAACATATATTCCCTCATGTGGCATCTCCAAACATTCATCCCATTCTTTCAAAGAAAAAGAGATTTATTTTCCCTTCACTACAGACTTCATTCTTGCTTTTTCATTTCCTTCCAAAGAAACTTCCAAATTAAGGTAGAACTCATGTACCAGCTAAGGATAGAAGGATCTCTCATTATTTTTAAACCAACTGATCCATCCTTGAGATTCCAATAATTTAAGAAAAAGTGACATTCTTGGTAACAACCACTCAGCACACACTTCCTTCTCAGTAGTTACTACTTGGATTCCCAATCCTAGCTTCACTAAACCAGCAGACCTACTAGATTCTCCTTTCTAATGCTTAGCCACTGGTGATTCACTCGGTCCTTCCATCACAAACTTCGTCCTTTCCATTATGAGGGTTCAGATTCGAAGAGGCAGTCGAAAGGTCAAAGGTAGAGTGTTGAATGGTAGAAGGTTAAAAGGTAGTAAGGGTAGTGAATATTCATGAATTGAATTAAATTTATCATTTAGGGATTGTAACTCGTAAAAATATAAATTGGTAAAAGGAAATGAAACTATTTTATTTTATCTAAGATAGAATGTTTTTCTAAAAGGTCCTTATAGGCATCAGTTTCACTCGATTAGTTTTTTCAATTGGATATATATGATAAGTTTTATGCAAACAGTTTCACCTGATCAGTTTCACTGATTAGTTTCACAGATTGGTTTCACTTGATCGGTTTGACATATCAGTTTCACAGTTTGGTTTCACCTGATCAGTTTGATAGATCAGTTTTACAAATCAATTTCTCATGACTGGTTTGAAATATTGGTTTGATAGATCAGTTTCATATATTGGTTTCACATGATTGGTTTGAAAGATAAGTTTGACATATCGATTTCACATGATTAGATTGATAGGTCGGTTTCACCTGATAGAGTTGACAGATCAGTTTGACAGACAATCAGATTATTCTAAGGGGATAATATTGGATGGTCTTTATTGATTTATTATTCCTATTTCATGTCTGATTTAGCTTATTCTCTCATAGTTTAAGAGTTTAGTGAATATTTCAGAAAGTTGATGCTCAGTCCCAGTAAACTCAAGAGTTATATCAACTTTTTGATAATGATCTCTCAAAAAGTGATGTATTACATCAATATGTTTTTTTTCTAGAATGATAAATTGGATTTTTAAAAATTTTAATAGCACTTGTATTGTCACAATTTATTGGGATATGTCTGAATTTAAATTCATAGTCTAATAAAGTATGTCTCATTCACACAATTTATGCACAATAACTACCAATAGTAATGTACTCTACATCAGCAGTTGATAATGAAACCAAATTTTTCTGTTTACTACACCATGATATTAGAGACTTCCCTAAAAAGTGATAGGTTCCAGAGGTTATCTTTCTATCTAAATTACATCCACAAAAGTCATCATCATAATAACTAACCAAATCAAATGTTTGTTCTCTATGATAGAACAATCCTAAATTAGTTTTATATTTGAGGTATTTGAAAAATCTTTTAGTAGTATTTAAATGAGACTCTTTTGAGTTTTATTGAAATCTTGAACACATACACACACTTAACATAATGATTGTCCTACTAGCAGTTAAGTATAACAAACTCCCAATCATTCCTCTATAAGCAGTTTGATCTGCAGATTTCCCATTTTCATCAAGATCTAAATTACATGTAGAACTCATAGGTGTTTCACTACTCTTAATTCTATCATATCTATATCTTTTCCAAATATATTTAGCACACTTACTTTGATTTATAATAATACCTTATTTGTTTTGGAATATTTGAAATCCTAGAAAATATTTAAGTCCACCCATCGAACTCATTTCAAATTCACTTTGCATCATTTTTGAAAAATCATTACATAAATAATTTTTAGAAGATTCAAAAATAATATCATATATATATAATTGAGCTATTAAAACATCTTTAGAAAATCATTTTATAAATAAAATAGGATATTTAACTCCTTTTATAAAACCTTAACAAATAAGAAAGCTACTTAACCTTTCATACCAAGGTTATGTAGCATTTTCCAAACCATAAAGAGCTTTAGATAATTTAAAAACTTGATTTGGAAAATGTAGATTTGTAAAACCTGGGGGTTATTCAACAAAAATGTCCTCAATTATATAACCATTTAATAATTCACTTTTGACATCCATTTGATAAAGTTTGAAATCTATGTGTTCTGCATAGACAAGTAAGATTCTAATGGCTTCAAGACTTGCTACAGGTGAAAAGGTTTCTTCATAATGAAGTCCTTCTTAATTATATCCTTGTGAAAACAACCTAGATTTGTTTCTAAATATATTTCCAGTGTCATCTAATTTATTCCTAAACACCCATTTAGTTACTATGGTAGGTATCTTTTATTCTATTAACAAGCTTCTAGAATTTATTTCACTCAAACTGGTTAATCTCTTCTTGTATAGCCATCTCCAAAAATTCATCATTGATTGCATCATTGATATTTTTAGGTTCAAGTTGTGATAATAATGCTAGATGTTCAACCTGATTTCTCAATAAATCTCTAGTTTGTGTTCCTCTATATAAATCTCCAACTAAAACATCTAAGGGATGGTTTTTAAGGGTTCTAGTTGGTTTAGTAAATGTAGGGCTAGTTATTTCTGGTTCATCATTTTGTTCTGATTCATTAAGACTAGATTCTGGAAAATTTCAAGAACTAGATGTTTTTATATATTTCTTTATAATATGATTTTAGGGTTTTTCATTAATGTACAGATTGGATATATCCTATTCAATATTCCCTAGTGAGGTATTAGGTTCATGTGGATCTATTTTTTGAAACTTGACATCCATAGATTCTTCCAAACATTTAGTTCTGTTATCAAAAAATCAATAAGCTTTTCTTGATGTAGAATATCTGTGGAATATTGCTTTATCATTTTTGGAGGAAAATTTATCTAAATTATATTTAGTGTTTAGTATATAAAATTTTCATCCAAACGCCTTAAAATAATTTACCTTAGGTTCCCTATTATTTCACAACTCATAATGAGTTTCTTAAGGATAGGTCTGATTAAGACTCTGTTTAATATGTAACAAGCTGTATTAACAACTTCAGCCCAAAAAACAATTGGTAGGTCATATTCAATAAGCATAGTTCAGACTATCTCTTGTAGGGCTCTATTTATCCTTTCCATAACTCCATTATACTGAGGTGTCCTAGGGGAAGATAAGTTATGCATATATCCATTTTTTGAGAAAAAAGATTCAAAGTATTGATTTTCAAACTCACGACCATGGTCAATTCTTAGATATTTAATTTTAATTACACTAAGGTTTTCTACAGTCCTAGCATACTTAGTAAAATGAGAGCAATATTTACTTTTGTGATCTAAGAAAAAGGTCCTGGTATACCTAGAAAATCCATCTACAAGAACATAAACATAGTGATTTCTATTGAGACTTGAAACTCTATATGGTCCAAATAAGTCCATGTGGACCAACTCTAGAGGTTGAGAAGTGGTAACTTCTTTATTTGGTTTGAAAGAGATTTTATGTTTCTTTCTCTTTTGATAAGGATTGCATACTCTATTATCTGGAAACTCTTGTTTGGATAGGTCTTTAACTAAACATTTTTTGGTCAACTTCTTAAGGGAGTGTACATTATAATGTCCTAGTTTTCTATTTCTGAGACAAGACTCTTTATAAAATGCACTTAGATAAGAAATGGTTTTTGATTCTAGTGTGTTAATTTTATATCATATACATTATCATTTCAAAGAGCAGTAAATACTAAGTTATTTTTGGCATAAAAAACATGGCATGAATAATTTTTGAATTTAACATTAAATCCATCATCACATAGTATGGATACGCTAAGAAAGTTATACTTTAATAAATCAACATAGAGTACTTTTGTAATTGAAATAGAGTTAGGGTTACCAATTTGGTATAAGCCGATAATTTTTCCTTTACCATTTTCACCAAATGTGACATGCCCTCCATCAATTTGATGAGATTATTAAAGCTTGAGTAGTCTCCTATCATGTGTCTTGAACAACCACTATCTAATTACCAAAGTTTTCTATAGTAACTCTTTAGGCAGTTTACCTTCTACATGTTTGTCATAAACAAATATTTTCCATATCTTCTTTATCATCATGAGAAGAAGCTGATTCAATTGAGCAGTCCTCAGATGCATTCGAAGTGTCCTTCATAGATTTCTTATATTTCTTATCCTTATTCTCATACTTCTTTTTTTATTTTAAATTTGGATAGTCTACTTTGACATGTACTCTCCTCTTACATTCATAGCAAACAATCTCTTCTGATTTGTTAGTTCTCTTCCAATACTTTTTCCAGCTGCATTTATTATCATACTTTCCTTTAAAGTTTGGTCTCTTGATGAACTTTTTCTTTCTGTAAATTTTTCTTTATGTCCTGGCCAACTAGGCCATTTCTTCATCACTTTCTAAAGTTGATTCTTCACTACTTATGCTATCAAAAGTTGCTTAGACTTTCTATTTGTCCTTTCTTTTGGAATTGTTAGTTTTGAAGGCTACAATTTTTATTTTTTGGTTCATCCTCTTCCTGATTTACTTTGAGTTCCTCTTCATACATAATTAATTTTCCAATAAACTCCTTCACTGGAATCTTATCAATGTCTCATGATTCCCTTATAGATACAGATGTCCCTAGCCATTTCTTGGGTATGCATTGCGGAATCCTCATGATTTGTTCCTTTGCTGTGAAAACTCTTCCTAAAGAAATCATGGTATTCACAATTTCATTGAACCTGAGATATATATTAGAAATATATTCATCAAGATTCATTATAAAATTTTAATATTTCATAGTATAAGTATTTAATTTTATATCTTTCACATTAGATGTTTCCTCATGGGAAACAGATAAAGTGTCCCAAATCTCATGGGAAGTTTTACAAGTAGAAATGTGATTAAACTCTTTATCTCCTAGTTCATACTATAGAGAATTAATTTCTTTATAGTTATTGTTATAATCAGTCTTGGTTGGTTCATCTCAAGTATTTCTAGCAGTTTCAGAGATTGCATATTTACTTTCAATAGTAGTCTAGATTTCAAATCCCATGCTTTCTAAATATATTTTCATTTTAAGCTTCCATTGAGCATAATTTGTTCCATTAAAAAAGGTGGTCTATTAGTAGAAGCTACTTATAATCTATTGGCCATCATGTAAATTGTGAAAATATTTCAAAGAGATAAAAATTTAAATATAATAGAAATGTTAAGATCTTTGAAATACAACTACAATCATAGTTAAACAAGTTTGAAAAAGTTCTGAAAACTGCGGAATTCCAAAACTCATATGATACCAAATGTTGGTTGGAGTAGAGTACTCAAGAGGGTGGGTGAATTGAGTAGCGATAAAAATTCCTATTAAAATTGGATCTTCAAAAATTTCTCCCAATTAAAAATATAATACATTCCATTTTGTAGTGAATTTATAAGAGTATTTAATGTTTAATTAATTTCTCAAAAGATTGATTAGTTCTCACCTATACTAATCTAAATATTAATATAACTTTTGAAACTAATCTACTAGTTCAAAAAAATTATAAAAAGTTTCTAAACTATCTATCAAAGTTCAATTTAGATTTGAGAATAATTAATAAATAGAGAGTAAAAATAAAAGGAAAAGGCATAAAAACATAAACAAGAAGTTCAGTCTCAAGATGAGACTTAGTCCTCTCCACTTGGCGATCACCTGCCACCAAGAAGTTTAAATTAATAAATAGTTTGATCCACACCCTGGACTGGGGTTCACAACAGTACACGAGGTTTTCCAGGTCACACCTGACCTCTACCATAGTTATTCTTGGAAAAAACAACAAAGAGTTCACACTTGACCTCTTCCACTATTCTATGTGGGATACAAGGAATAATAATGAGAGTGATTTGAGGATATCAATTATCCTCTAGTTATGCACAAGAGTCAGTGTGTGTATAATAGATAGATACACACACTACTCAAAAATATAAACAAAAGAACACAACAGAGATAAAGATGTAAAATAAGGTTTAGAAGTCTCTATGTGTTATGAAGTGAAGCTATGGACTCATTTTATGTAGTGGAAATGAATTTTGAGTCCTCTTCTAAATGTTGGCTTCAAAATAGAGTGTCATAGTCACTGTGCTTTTGGATTCCAAGAGTATGAAGTGTTCATCTTCTTGATTTTAGGATTCTCAAGTCATCTCAGTAGGTTTATCTTGTCTTGTTGATCTCCCGTATGCTCTTTCTTTGAGTTATTGGGATTTTTTAAGCTAGATCGAGAGTTTTCAGTTGTTCCCTTTTTGATACTCTCATGCACTGCCTACTTGATCCAACTTGTAATTATTTTACACTTCAAGGTCCAGTAGACATGAAGATCTCCCCATGTGCATGTACCTTGTACTGTCTACTGAATGTCCTATAGACAATATTAAATAATGTCAGAAACATTAATTTGTCTAAATATGAACATTAGATATAAATTTGAATTAATAAATTAAAAATAGTTTATATGACTATAGGTGAGTCATATTCATCATTGAGTCAATGGAATTGGTCTTCCAACATCAGTCTATCAGCATCGGTCTATCATTATCAGTGAATCTCTCTATTGGTGAGTCCTTTCCATCAATATCAGTGACTCTGGGCATTGGTGAGTCGTTGTTTCTATCAGTGAGTCCTTGTCGAAAACTCATTTAAAACTATAGGTGTGATGCCCATCATTGACTCATTTATCAGTGTGTCACCCATTGGTGAGTTGTCATCGATGCGTCTCTTGAACTATCAGTGTGACCGATTATCGATGACTTATCCATAGGTGTGTCTTTTGTCCTATCAGTGAGTCCTCATCAGTGTGTTCTTTGATCTGTGAATTCCTCTATCGGTGACTTTCTCATCGGTAAGTCATCCATCAGTGACTCCTTTGATCTATCAGTGTCAAGGAATCTGAAATACTTAAAAAGTGTCTGTCTTATACAGAACAATACCATATTATGTGAAATTCATAAATACATGTAAATATACACTTGTAAAAATATTGAAACATAAATATCCCTAATTTATTGAATTATTGAAATGTATTATACTGTGTGACACAATTTATTCACTTATAAATATTTATTTACATGATTAAATTGAGTTATAACTTAATACGTGAATTAATAGGATTATAGATCGTCATGATTTTCGATTATGCAAACAACTATTTCACAAAGGGTCCAACATCCCTCAAAATAATATTATTTCCTCATGTTGTCTTCATAACGTTTCTGCCTGCTTTGAGTTTTTCTCATGTGTTTCTAGATCATCTTCACTTTCTCAGCCAACTCCTCTACCAATTCTGGTCCCATCAATTTTCTTTCCCCATCATCATCCCAAAAAGAAGGAGTTCGACACCGCTTCCCATAAAATGCCTCAAATGGTTCATTCTAAATACTGGAATGAAAACTGTTATTATAAGAAAACTCAATTAAATAAAGTTGATAATCCCAAATTCTCTAGTAGTCCATTGAACAATCTCGAAGCATATCCTCCAAAGTCTAAATAATTCATTCTGACTGCCCATTTTATTGAGGATGAAATGATTTACTAAAATTTAATTTAGTTCCCAATGACTTCTGAAGTCCCTTACAAAAATTAAAAGTGAACCTAAGATCTTAGTCAGATATAATGGAAATAGAAAATCTATGTAACCTGAAAATCTCTTTGAGGTACAGTTGAGAAATATGATCAAAAAACATTATATCTTGAATAGAAAGAAAATATGCATATTTATACAGCCATAAAAAATAACCCAAATTTCATTATTACCTTGAGAAGTATTAGGTAGTTCCACCACAAAGTCGATGGATGTATTCTCCCATTTCCACTTTATCACTGGAAGTGGTTGAAGTATCCCCTTCGGTAACTGCTACTCTGATTTAACCTATCGACATGTCAAACATTTCGTGTTAAAATATGCAATATCTATTTTCATTATATCCCACCAATAATAATCCCTAAGGACTTTGTACATCATAGTACTGCCTGGATGAATTGAAAATGGAGAACTATGAACTTTACACAACAAATATTTTTCAACTGGGAATCACAAGGCACACACAATCATTTCCAAATCTCAAAACACAATCGTTATCAAGGTAAAATTTTGGAAACTTACCCATTTTAAGAAACACTACCTTTTCCTATATCTCATGGTCTTACTTCTACGCTTTATTAATACTATCTGATAATGATGACTGAACTAAAACCCGAGACAAACCAAATGTATTTCCGGCACCAATAACTTCTAAGCCAAAATTCATCAAATCATTAATCAAGGGATCATGTTCCAAATGTAACATGGTTAATGATGCATGGTGTTTTCGACTCAATGCATACCCCACCTTGTTTTCTTATCCTGGATGGTAATTGATCATGAAATCATAATATTTTATCAATTCAAGGAATCTTATCTACCTCATTTTTAATTCATTATGAGTGAATATATACTTCATAATTTTATGGTCAGTATATATTTTACACTTGTATCCTTATAAATTATTCCTACATATTTTCAAAGAAAAAAACACAGCTTCCAATTCCAAATCATGTGTGGGATAATTTAACTCATGAGGTTTTAGTTGTCTTGAAGCATAAGTAATTACCTGATCATTCTGCATCAAAACACAACCATGTTCCTTTAAGGAAGCATCACTATAGATGAAAAAATCTCCATTTCAGTAAGGAAAGGAAAAAACCAAAGCATTCACTGATTTCTTCTTCAGTTCCTAAAAAAACATCACATTTTTCTGTTCAAACAAATTTAACCCCTTTTCATGTTAACATAGTTAGCAGGCTAGATAACCGTGTACTGTTTTTAACAAACCATCAATAATAACCCGTTAATCTAATAAAACTGCTAATGTATGTAACATTTTAAGGCATTGTCCATTCATCAAGCACTTTTGTTTTGGAAGGATCCACTATTATTAAATAATTATTTACAATGTGACCAAGAAAAGAAATCCATTTTAACCAAAAATTACACTTGATAAATTTTCCATATAGTTTCTTTTCCTTTATGGTTTGAAAAACAACCATTAGATGTTTTTCATGATCCTCTTTAAATTTTATAAATATCATAATTTCAACAAAAAACACATCAATAAACTTATCCAAGAAGTCATGAAATATTCTATTAATAAGATCCATGAATATAGAAGGTGAATTAGTTAAACAAAACGGCATAACAACAAATTCATAATGCCCATATATTGTACAAAAATATATTTTCAGGATGTCATACTCATTCACCATTAGTTGATGGTATCCAGATCTCAAGTCAATCTTGGAAAAGTACAAAGCTCCCTAGATATAATCAAACAAGTCATCAATATGAGGAAAATGATACTTGTTTTTAATAGTGATGTTATTCAAGGATCTATAATCAATGAAAAGACTCATTGAACCATATTTATTTTTAATGAACAAAATAGTATCACCCCATGGTAAAGTGATAGGATGAATGAAACATTTATAAAGAAAATCCTACAACTGAATTTTCAACTCTGAAATTTCAATTTGATCCATTTGGTAAGGGGTTTTTGAAATTGGCTTAACATTAGGAACTAATTCAATTGTGAATTCAACTTCCTAATTAGGTATAACAATGGGTAACTCATTAGAAAAAAATAGAGATATTCATTTACCACTAGCACATCTTTAATATGAATAGTTCCATTGTTTTCAAAAATATGAGCAGGATAGTTTCCATTTCCATCTTTCAACAATTTCTCTGCTTCCTAATATGTTAACAATTGTTTGGTTTCATTCATAGATACCAACTAAAACTCTTTCTGAAAAACAACTTATTTTTCTCTATAGTTAATCTCATCATGGTAAATAGAAAGCCAATCCATTCCTAGAATGACATCGAACTCTACTAAGGGAAAAACAACAATTTTTGTAGGTAAAGTCTTTCCACATACCACAATAGAAAGATTATTATAATTCTTATTTGCTATAATATTTCCACCTTGTGTTTTAACACTACGTTATAGTCTAATTTATTGAGGTGATATTTCCAATTTACCAGAAAATTCCTTAGAAATAAAAAAACGTGTAGACCCCATATCAAAAAAAACTTTAGCAAAATCTAAGTAAACAAACAAGGTTCCTAATACCACTTCATTGGATGGACTGAAATCTGCTGACGTAGTTTCAACGGATCTCACTACACCTTTCTTCTTACAGTCTGGCCACTTTGTATCATTAAGATCTCTATTTGGGAAAGAATTTTCATAATGAATAATCTCACCACATTTAAAACACATTACAGTTTTATTCTCAACATTAGTATTAGGATCATTTTCATTACAATCTCAGGCCATATGTCCAAACTTACCACCTTGAAAAAACTTCCCAGTTTTGGTATGGCATTCCTCATGGTGCTTTTTACGACACTTTTCACAAACTAGATACTAGAATATCTTACCATCAGTTTTCTTTGATTGATTATTACCCACCGCTTTCCATATGGACCTCTTATTATCCTAGTTTTAAAAGTGCATGTGATCATCAGAAAACTCAATCTATACCATCTCTGCACATCAAAAAAGTTTCTCATAACTTTTGAATTTAGGAGAGGCAAATTACCTTCTATACCTTGGATTTAATCTTGAGTAAAAGCAGAGATCTAGGATAATATTTGGATCATACCTCACCAGTCGGGTGAAGTTTTCTTTATAAATAGCCACATAATCTTCCTCTTTTTTCTTTTATTCAAGGAATTTCTTCTCCATCCTAATTCACACCACCATAGAAAAATATTTTTCAAGGAAAAGACTTTTAAATTCATCCCACTCTAAGGCATAAATCTTCCCTCTATCCCAGATATTTTTGACCATTGAACACCACTGATCAACTTCCCCTTCAAAATGATAAATGGAAAGACTTAACATTAGATTACCTAAACATCTCATAACATCAGATATCTTTTCAAGGTCTTTAATCCATCCTTTAGCTATTACTGGTTTAGAAGATCCGTTTAAAGCAGGAGGGTGTTGTCTCATAAAATATTCCACTATTTTCATGTTCCATTATGGTAACTCAGGTTGTTCTCTTTCATGGATGCCACCACCATTTATTTCCTATGTTAGATGAGCCATTACTATCACAAACTACTTGGTTATAATCCCCACAATTCTAAGCTACAGATTCAGAAGGATATCATTTTGTCGATGAATTTCTACTTCAACTTCCCTATTTATTTTGCGGAAAAAAATTCTGAACAAATATATCTTAGTAGAAGAAACTTGGTAATCTTTAAATTCTTTATCTTTTAAAATTAACCATAGAGTAAAAATTATTTATGGTATTTTATTAACATCATCCTAACCCCTAAAGTTATCTAAACTGTAATCTGATACCAACTGTAAGGACCCAACTATATTACATTACATAATCATAAATTTAATTCAATAACTAACCTCATTTAATATTGAGGATATATTCAAGTTTAGAGTTTTAGAGAATTGGGATATAACACTTTTTTGTTTTGGTTTTCGGCCTCAAAACGCCCAACAGCTCCGTATCCAATGATTTATGGACCTGCTTTCTAAAGGCAGGCATTCGCCGGATGGTTTGACCAGCGACTCTTAAGAACTCACATTGGTCGAGAGGATGGGAAGTCGGGACCATCACACCCTTTTTGGGGGGAATTATTTCCTGTTCCGGGACTCTCTTATAGATTTAAGACCTATTCACATGTTCATGAATGTTTTGTTTATACCCAAACATAGTATCCAAGGATTTAACCTTGGTGGGAAACGGTCAACTGGAAGCAGGGGTTTAGAATCATTTATGCCTGAGGTTTACTATCCCTCATTGAGTTAATGACCCGAAGGGTTGGAATTCGTTTGAGGTGGCACTAGGAGTGGCGCGGTGAACCGATGTGGAGATGATCTGATCGACCGGCTGTTGGGCTTGAACCTCAGGGAGGCTTCCTACGTACCGTTCTTAGGAAGTAGGGATCAAAGTCCACGTAGTTCAGGTACACAGTTTAACATCATGCTGGACAAGGGTGGAACTTGATGTGAAGAAACGACCGAGTGGTGGGCTTGAACCTCGTGGAGGCTTACAACGTACCATGATTTGGCATGGATCAAAGTCCCCGTAGTTCGCTTTGGCTTGGGGCTTACACTCTGATGAGGCCCAGAATGTTGGATTGGGGCTTACACTATGAGGAGGCCCATGGTGATGGATTGGGGATTACACTCTGAGGAGGCCCATGGTGATGGATTGGGGCTTACACTCTCAGGAGGCCCATGGTTATGGATTGGGGCTTACACTCTGAGGAGGCCCGTGGTGATGGATTGAGGCTTACACTCTAAGGAGGCCCATAGTCATGGGTTGGGGATTACACTCTGAGGAGGCCCATGGTGATGGATTGGGGATTACACTCTAAGGAGACCCATGGTCATGGATTGGGTCTTACACTCTAAGGAGGCCTATAAGAGGATGTCATGGTCAATGATTACTCTAAGCCCACGTGAGTCATGCTCGGTGTGAGAAACAAGAGGCAGCAGGGACCAGAGGATTACGTCGTGAAAGGTGCGTCCATGAGAAGCGGAGTGGGGCTTACGCATGAGGGCGGCCCATAAGGTCAGGGCTTACTCCTAGATGGATGCTCGGGGTGACAAAGTCCAACGGGGGAAGGAAAGGGGGTGCTCTGGTGCCCATCTCCTCTCTTGCAGTGCACGAGGGCTTCCTTCTTATAGCTATTTTACCATCTCCGAGGAACCCTCAATAAGTGGAGGGGTAGAAAGGGGATTCCCGAGCTCAGGTTCCAAATTACCGTGGGAATGGGAACCCAGGAATGCTTCGGGAATCTACTCAAGGGTCGGGGAAACCCCTTTGCCCCTGTTTACCGTGTGTATGTGAACTCAAAATGGCATGTTGTTGCACCTGAAAGTTACACCACACGGATCCGGTGGATCTGGTGGAGGCCTTGGTTCGGGCCCGAGGAATAGGCCAATGAGGGAGTCACAGAGGACTTGGCTGGATCAGAAGGATTTTACCTGGCTCGGGAAATGAGAACACCGAAGTATCTGGTGAGACACAGAGTGGTATGGGTGGTGGCGCCCTTCGCCTGGGGAAGTGCCACGTGGCTGGAGAAGCCGTCCGCGAACCAGGGTGGTCCGCTGACTGATTGGAATCCCATGAACTAGGATGGTTCTCGGCTTTGGGTTCAATCCATGAACCAGGGTGGTTCGCAGAGGGTTCCAGGCGAGCAACGACGACCAAGGGCGGTGCCGGTTGGAGGCTTGTCGGTCGAGGCTTCGCCCGCATAAGAGAGTGCTACGTGGTGCGGCGGATGGAAAAAAGGGCATAAACTCCCTGGTCCGTGGGGAAGTCATCCGAATAGGGGGTATGGTTCATGGTTCTCTTTGTTTTTTTTATTTTAGGTTCGCGGTTCACTAAGTTATTATGCATTTTTTCAATTCCTTGTTAATTTGTATACCTGTTGCAGTTCGCGGGTGGGAATTTTGTTGTTTGCGAAATCCGAAGCCTTCCTTCAACCGATCTCCTTCCGAATCTCCAATCCCTCCGAATCCGATTCCAGTTCTCCCCCCTATTGTTCTTTCCCCCTTGGTCTCATTTTATAGAGTGGGGAAAGGGATGTATCTGTGGCCATGCGACACCTTTGGCGGAGGCCCATAACCAAATACCCGGTTCACAGCTGACTTGGTCATTCCGCGATTCGCGGTGGGTATTGAATGATTCCCCCCCTCAGCGAGGTAAACTCAGGGAGTGCTCCACTGCTGCGGAGGGTTCCGCCTCTATTTCGTGAACGATAGAGGGTGCGGCCTGAACGGGTCGACGCGGTCCGCAGTTGGGGCGGTTCGTGACGGTGAACTGGACTGGCGCCCATCTTGCCTCACGACCGCGGAGGCTCTCCGCCTCCATTTCGCGAACGACAATGGTTCGCGGAGGGGGTGCCTCGCGGGGCCTAGCTACGTTGCGCTTCCATGGGATCGGTTCGTGGACCGGTCCTGCTTGTGTCCCTTCTTTTATTACTTGCCCCAATTATTTGGGGGATTTTGGTAAAATTTCCTTTGAGGATTTTTCAGGACCCTAAAAATGCCCCCCATCGGAATGGGGTCCGATCGGAACGAAGAGGAGGCCATTCCGATGCAAAGTGGTCTTAAAAATGAGATGGTTTGCGGTAGAAAGGTGGACCCGGTATGGGACCACACCTATAAATACGGGGAGACCTTCACTTGCCCTTTACCGAATTCTTCGCGAAACCAGAGCTCCTTCACCTCCGCGTGTTTACTCCTTCGCGAAGTGCCTCGTCTGAGAACTGGCAACAATCCTCCGCGAACCATTCCTTCTTCACGGTCGCCTTCACCCGCAAACCAACTTCCCAACCAAGAACCATTACTCTTAATTAATTAAAAAGTTAGTGATGACGGGTTGCGGAGGAACCTACTTCGCGGTCTCGATGCTCCGCAGACTAAAAATCTTTTGAACTTTAAAAATTATCTGAGTCTTCCGAATAAAAATGGGATTGAAATTATACCGAGCTACTTGGTTCGCGGTTTCCTGGACAACGCTCCGTGGGACAGGGCTTCGCGAACTGATTTCGCGAAGAGCTGGTTCGCGGGATGATGTCATCGTGAACCATCCTCCAAGGCCTCCTTGTGGATTTTGATTATGAAGTCTCATTAACCATTCATTTGGTTATTTTTGTCCAGATTTTTATTTCGGACTAACCAATTGTTGGTTCTCATTGTGCCGGGAGAAAATATGGTTCCCCCTCATTCTGTGCCGAGGCCTGCTGCAGAGCCCCTCTCAATCGCTGATCAATGCCTGAAGGACATGGATAGCTCTGTTCAAGATGGGGTCTTCCAATCCCTACCATCTTCCTTCCTTGCCGACCGGCTCTCCAAATCACATCAAGAGTATCCTTTTTCTAACAACCTTCCTGCCTATGGGTTCATTTTTTTGTCCGATACCCCGATTCCATAACCATCTCGTGACAACAATCCCGAAGCATGGATATTTACCGCCACTATCCCTCAGTTCGTTATACCTGCCGGCGGGTGGCCTGCCTCAAGGGGTACAGCTGTCAGATCTATGTTGAATCACCTTCCAGTATCTTTGGCAGGCGAACCACGTCGACAGGAAGGAACAATCCACTGCTATCGGAGTATTTCTCTCAATTCCATGGTAAGCGACCAGCATGGTTGGCCGGCGAATCGGGATCTCCGACAGGGGGGAGCATTTAAGTCACTGGATTGGGGGTGGCCCTTCTGGGTTCGCCATAGCTGCACTGAATTTGGGGCAGAGTTGCGAGACGTGGACTTGTATGAAGCTGTCTGGGTGTCCCAAACCTATACCCACTGGCCTCAAGCCCTCTCCAAGCAACTTATGAGTCATTAGAGACCATACACCAACACCTTCCATCTTGTCCATGGGGAAGTGGGCATTAGTCTATGGGACGTCTTTCAGATTTCGGGGGTCCCCGTTGTTGGGAGTATGTATGACAAGTTCTTGAATCCTTCTTCTGTGTGGGAGAATGAAGAGAGGACTCCCCCCTAGTGAAGCAGCTTATTAACCAGGCTCAGAATCACTTAGAGGATACGTCTCCAAAACAGCTCATCCCATACCGTGAATGGGTCAAGGATTTTGTGAGAGAGAAAAAATCTGAAGAATCATCGACTCTCCCACGCAGGCCCACGACTTTCCCTACGATGGAGTCCCATAAACAGGGGGCAGCTATTGGCTGACTTTGGAGCAAGGTGATTTTCGCGGCTGGGGTTGAGAGCTCATTCCGGATGTCGATCGATTGCTCCGCCTGGCAGCTTTTCTGGCCATGTTCTTAAGTGGCTAGTTATTACCCGTACGCAAGGCTGGTGGCGTGCAGGTCACTACTTTTTTCATGGAGGCACACTTGGCTACCAGTAACGTTATCAACCTAGCTGTCTCAGTATTGGATAGTATTTACCGATTGCTTGGTAATATCACTGATGGGAGCCGACCAAACTGAGTGTCCAGACCTTTTCAAATTCTCTGGGAATGGTTAAGCGTACACATCAAGAACTGTTACACCTTCATCAACCCTCTTCAGATTCCGGGCACCACATTCCGGCCATACTTGCAACTGGCCAGTGGGGTTATTCCCGAAGAGTGGGCGACCCAAGAGAAGAATAGTCAATAGACAGTTTCAAACAAGCGTATGCTATCAAGTCGAATCTCGAATTATGACTATTTCAATTTTCATCCATTTTCTTCCCCAGCTGGTGCAATTACGAACACCATAACAGAAGAGTTTAGCAAGTGGGGCTACCTCCTCTCCCTCCGATAGGGTATTTTGGTGGCTCGTATTGGTGGAGAACTGATCTGCGAGGGGTACGCGCCCTACCGATTTGGGCTTCAATTTGGCTGCGTCCAAGCACAGTGTCCCCCGACGCTTAATGGTGCCCGCGAGAATCGTCATTTAATGGCGGCCATACAATTGTTGTTAATGTTTACCCAGAAGGATACCAGCAGTGAGGTTATGTCCCCCACACTTGCGGACTCCATGCCTTTCTTATCTAAGCATTATGCTGACTACTGGGTATAATCATACCCAAATGGCCAGCTAGGGACATTGGTGCCCACCATCTCAAGTCCCAAGCCACAAAAGGGCAAAAGGAAGCGAAAGGAGGATGGTGCTCCAACTAGGTCGGGCAAAATCCTTCATCACTTGACTGGTCCCGAGCTTCTGGGGAAGATTTTAACAGAAAGGGGTGTAACTTCTCACGCCCTTGAAGCTGCTCAAAGGGGGTTGACTATCCCTGCCGATGCTTCCTTTCCGACAGCTTGGGGCCAATGGGATGAATTCAAAGCCCGGTCAACCTTTCGCAACCAGTAACCACATCCTATGTGGAAGTATCTTCAAGAATCAGAGGTATCTTTTGATGGGCTAGGCTACATATCTGCTCCCACTGACATTATTTATGACATGGACCCGGAGAGGGCCGTTCTATATCTTCGGGACCTTGAGGTCTATATTCACTCACATCGGGGTTATGCGGTGTTGACGCATCGAGTCCAGGCCATGCTGCACCCGATTACTGATGAGGAGGAAGAAGGAAGTGACCGCTCTTCAGTGGAGATGATTTCGATGATCTCCCTGTCCCAGCTGGAGAAAGGGAATTCCCCTCCCTACCCGTGAGGTCCGGTCTACAGGTATCCCCAGAGAGTTCTAGGGCAGTGGCGGGATCCGAAACACAAATATGGCCATTGGCACCCTTACCAGCTTCTACCACCGCCCGACCTTCTCAGGTTGATCCTCCCCAGTCGGCGATTCATGCCATGGCCTCATTCCCGAAGGCTTGGAGGATTTGGGATGACCTGAGGGTCAGTGGTTCGGATGAAGATCTTTGGGCGTTTCTTCAAACAGGCCCTCTTAAACTTTCGGGTATCGGGACGATCTTCACTCCACCCCACTTGCAGTTGGAAGAGGATTTAGATGAAATAGTCTCCTCATTAAAGGAGATGGATGCGTACATTTATTCACTCCAGAATCGTCTCTATGGGAGCATCCGAGTGTCTATGATGATTAGATGTCACAAATTGTCTGACCCTGAAGAAGAGGTTGCTCTGCTCGCCCATTCTGAATTTTTCCCTCCTTTATTGTGGAGGTTCTAAGGTTTCTTCCTTTTATGCAGGGTGCCGAAGAATCTCAGGGGGTGATTCCTTCTCTAGAATGTACCCCTCGTGGTACCGCAGTGGGGTAGAATGCGCTTTCGCCCACAGGGGTCATCGAGGAAGGATCCCCTGACGCAGCTGAGCTCATGGAGGCAACCATCGCAGATTTAGCAAGGGTCTTTCCTCTTCCCGTCCCTTCCAGAATTCTGATAGAACTGTCCCCTGGGTAGATCCAGAGATGGAAACAGGTGTTCCATTTATCAAAACGGCTCAAACAGGGAACGTCTGGTAATCATGACTTCCCGTTCGCTCAATCGCCAACTTGCATTCTTAGACTTCGTCAGTCATTAACTGTTTGACGTATGGTGCAGGACCACGCGGGGATCTGGCTGTGGCTACCCAAGTGATTCTACCTTTCGCCTCCTTGCCATCTGCGGAATCACCTGTAACCACGCCTGGCTGCGACGAGATGGTGAGCCCTGCTGGAGGGGCTGACGATATGGATGCTTTACTCCCGCCTTTATCAGTCGGAGATATGCCAGAGGAATAATTGATGGTATTCAAGACTCCTGCTGATCAAACACCCTTCCAATTGAAGAGAAAGACGAGGTGCCCATGATGACTGAGGGGGCTCCAGACCTGACGGGGCCTGCCACCTCAGACCTAATGGATCCCGAGGTAATGGAGGAAGAGCCCGCCATTAGTCCAATTATTGGAAACCTGGAGCGGGCCATTACCTTGTTCACTGGGGGAGTGATTTACCCGAGCATGGTCTCCGTAGGCAACCACTTGGGGAAGTCTTTGGAAACTTCTGGCCTTAGAAATGGCCTCAGGCCCTGGACTCCTCTGGGGGCTTCCCAGATTCCCTTGCCTATCAAAGATGTGGCATCCTCTTCGAGTGGCTGTCGTGGAAACGCAGGGCTTGCGGACGCCAACACCTCAATGATTAGGAGTAAGTTCCCCGGTATCCTACCACTGACTCCTTTTTCTTCCCTTTTCTAATTAGGGGCACTCATCTGTCTTACTAACTCTCGGGATTTAGGACCACAACCTTTGGCGCTGACGATTGTGTTGTCAGACCCGGCTGTGCCTATGACCGCAACTGTCGGGGTTGAAACTTCCACAGTGCCAGAGTTTGCGGGCGAGGCCGCCTTGGGTCCCTCCTTAGTGACATTCACCCCTGAATATGTGTCCTCATTCAGTAGTGATTCTGAGCCCGATCAACAAGTCCTCTCCAGCCTTCGACCCCCTCGCCAAAGGGCTTGGGAGAAAATTTGGAGACTGATCTCTCAAACTCCCTTGGTCGAGATGCCGACCAAATTACTGAGGCTATACAATTTGTTTATGTTGCTGGGATTTGATGGATTTGACTACCATGGTGTTTATGACATAGTCAAGCAGGTAGTTGCTGATCGGGAGAGGCTAGGTGATTTCGAATCTTGCCTTTCCACTGCCCAATCCGAAGCCTACCTTTCCGCAACTCGACAGCTCTGCCTAACAGAGGATCATGACCACACCGGGGTTGTCGCAGGGCTTCAGAGAGAAGTTATTGAGCAGCGTTCTCACCTGGAGGTGCTGAGGAATGAGATACAGCGGCTGCAGTAGGAAGAGGCCAACGTCGCAACCATGGTTGGAGAAGGGGAGCGGCGACTGGAGGAGGAAAAAAGGGCCAGCACAAAGGTGGCTCAGGAGGCAGAAGAATTGCGGGCTGGTGCAGAAGCTGAGATGGACTTACTACAGAATCTCTCTCAAATAATCTAGGATTCTCACCAGCGCCTGATACAGCTTTTTGAATCCACCGAAAAACTCCTTTAATCACCTTTCACACTAGAGGAGGCTCCGGATTGTGGATGCCCTTCTTACCCACTTTTTTATGGAACAAAGAAACATTTCTCCTTAGTGCCCTTGTCGCCTTTTCTTGTGATAGATACTATTTTGCACGATTGATGCATATGTTAATTCCCTGAACATAGAATAATCCGAGTCCAGGACTAAAAATAAATCAATCTCTAACTTTTTCCTGGACCCTGGGGTCCAGCGAGCATAGTTTGACTATTGCTAGGGTTTTGTTGGAAAACCCCACAAAATTTTTGTCTTTTTCTTTTTTTCTTTTAATGCCCTGATTTTGCCTAGGCCCATTTGGTATGGACCTAGTGGGTATAACCCAGATTTTTCTTAGGTCTCCCTTTTCGGGTTTTCGGCCTAACAGGTTTTGTGCCTCTTTCTTTTGTGAGTGGCTTAAAGTCCCGCCGTCAATATTATCACTACTGATGTTTTAGGTCAAACAACTTTGACCAAATATGGTGGGGCAAAGGCCCCAATGAGGTTCAACCGATTAAAATATGTCTCAATACTCTTCCGACACATGTGGGGGGGATCATGTTTAAATTTGAGCGGCATGCAGGGCATGTATCAAGATATAGGAGCCGTGTCGGCGTACAGAGGTAGGAAGAGCGTTGCCTAAGGAAAACTTGCATTTGGTAGATGGGCCAGGGGAGATCAATATCCAGAGCCGCTGAGGGAATTGTATGCATAGTCATAAAAAGGTTTCCTTAAGTCAAAGACTTATCCATTTCTGATGGCCAGGGGACTTCATGGAAGCCCAGCTCATAGAAACCACAATGGGTGGCTTTGAAAATTATGAAAACCACCAGGGGTGGCTCGGAAAGGGTATGTGATGTCTAAAAGGTTTTGAGAACATTTGTATTAATCAGGAGTGTATAAAAAAGGTTCCTATCCTACACATTTATCTAGCGTAAAGGACGGTTGGGGCTTGACGCAATTTAAATTCATGCAGCTGGGACATCATCTGAAATGGAACGACTTTTCTTGGTTCTCCGTAATATTGTCAAATATGTTCCGCCAAATTCAGGTAGGATTATGGAAGAGGTTGGTAAACTGTAGCTCAGAGGGTTTCCGAATCCTGGGATAGAAATGGGGGCTCAGAGGCTAAGAGGCGTATGGAGAGAAGCATTGCCTAAGGAAATCTTGCCTTTGGTAGACGGGCCATGGGAGATCAATATGCAGAGCCACTAAGGGCATGGTATTCATTGTCATACAAAGGTGTCCTTTGGTCAAAGACTAGCCACTTCCGATAGCCGAGAAACTTCAGAGAAGTTGAGATTTGGGACCACCAGGGGTGGCTTATGAGAGTTCGGATTTTTCTGAGTACAAGGTATGGATTATGATGAGAGGGTGCCTAAATATGGGGTAAATATCTAGACTAAACTTCTTGAGAATGGGTGAAGTAATTCTTTATCACACTGGTGTCAGTCAATGGTTCATGTAGGTCTGACCCATGCACTGAAAGATAGATAAAAGCCTCTGTTTCTCATTAAACCCATGACGAGTATGACCGTGTAGTTTATCGTCATGTGGTTGGGACATATTCCATACAGTTTCATGTCATGCGGCAAGGACGAGAGGCATTTTTGAAGGTTGTTGTGAAGTTTAACATCATGCAGCTTGGAAGAGGACTTTTTTGAAGGTTGATATGTAGTTTAACGTCATGAAGCGAGGATGGGGGGTATTTTTGCAAAGGCTTCTCTTTATCAGAATGTAACAGGGATTGAATACCTCAAAATTCCCCAGACGTGGGGGGGGGGGGGTTTGATTGCTGTAAATAATGGTTCTGGGGCTTCTTGGATCAGGAAAGGTGATATGAGGGCTCTAAGGCCGGTAAGCGTACAGAGCTAGGAAGAGCATCGCATGTAGAAATATTGCCTTTGATGGACGAGCTAGGGGCTATCATTATGCAGAGCCGCTGAGGGCATGGTATGCATCGTTGTACAAAGGTGTCCACGGGTCGATCACTTTCCACTTCTGATGGCCATGAATGGTAATAAGGATCCGCAATTATTCGGGCCACAAAGTCTGTCATTTGGATGGGGAATGTCTGGACATGTCGGGGATATCCATCCCTGGTTGCTTGTTGAGTTTCAAAGAGCCCCCTGCACTGATCTTTTCTCTTCTTTTTTTGTGTGCGGGGGTGTTCCTTCATTCCATGCAGTTTCACGTCATGTGGTAAGGACGAGGTACTCCTAGTTTATCGATCATAGAGCTCGGACCATTGGGTGAATATTTCTACAGTCACTCGAAGGATAACTGAGTCAACATGTTCTGATATACTTGGAACAAGGTGGGGGATGAAGGTTGTAAACTGCAACTTTGAGTTTTCCCTGATCAAGAGGTGTGGTGTGGGGGCTCTGAGGCCGGTAAGAATACAGAGCTAGGAAGAGTACCACCCGAGGAAATCTTGCCTTTGATGGATGAGCCAGGGGATATCAATATGCAGAGCCACTAAGGGCATGGTATGCATAGTCATACAAAGGTGTCCCCGGGTCGATAAATTTACACTTCTGATGGCCATGAATGATTATGAAAATCCACGATTGCTCACAGTGCAGAGTTCGACACATGGGGATAATGGTGTCCTGGTATACAAGACACATCTTCAATGCAATTGTCCATTGATTCAAAGTAGCCTAGTCCTGGCTTGATGTTTGTTGATGCAGGTCGCTATGTGAACCACTGACAGACACATAGGCTAGACAGATAGGGATACCCTAGAAACACCTGGATGTGAAAAGGGGAATGAACTTGTAAACCACTTCGCCATAAACTTCTGGGTCAGGAGGTATGGTATGGGGGCTCTGAGGCTAGTAAGAATATGGATCTAGGAAGAGTGTCTCCTGTGGAAATCTTTCCTTTGGTAGACGGGCAGGGGATATAATTATGCAGAGCCGCTGAGGGAATGGTATGCATAGTCATGCAAAGGTGTCCACGGGTCGATGACTTTCCACTTCTGATGGCCATGAGTGGTCATGAAGATCCATAATTATCCCGGTCATGGAGTCTGATGTATGGAGAGGATGCATCCAAATGTGCAAGGAGTATCTTCACATCGTATCACCATGTGTCTTGGGTGGGTTGTGACGAAGTCCGTGCAGTTTAGCGTCATGTGGTGAAGACGAAGTCCGTGAAGTTTATCGTCATGTGGTAAGGACGAAGATATACACCCCGTGCAGGTCTGGTCCGTACACGGGGGAAGGGGGATTTTTTAACATCATTGTCTGTGCAGTTTAACGTCGTGCGGTAAGGACGAGAAGTACACCCCGTGCTGGTCTGGTTCGCACACGGGGGGAAAGGGCATTATTTTTTTTGTTTATTCAGGGGGTTGGGCCATGACTAGGGATCCTCGCATCGCTACATATCCTGCGAGGGTAGGAATCAATCCGCACGTAGTTCTGTGGAAGAAGTGCACCCCGTTCAAGTATGGTCCATACACGGGGGAAAGAAGGCATTTTTTTATCTTTTATTCAGGGGGATGGGCTAGGACTGGGGATCCCGGCGTCGCTACGTATCCTGTGAGGGCAGGAATCAAGCCGTACGTAGTTCTCTAGAATCCGTGCAGTTTAACGTCATGCGGTGAGGACGAAGTCCATACAGTTTAACATCATGTGGTTAGGATGAGGGGTATTATTAGATTTTGTGCAGTTTAATGTCATGCGGTGTGGATGACATACTCTTAGTTTAAGGTCATTGAGTTTGGACCATTGGGTGCTTGGTAGTTTAACGTCATGCAGCTCGGACGATGAGTACACCCCGTGCAGGTCTGGTCCATACACGGGGGGGGGGGGGGGGGGGGGGGGCATTCTTAACTCTTGTTATTCGTGCAGTTTAACATCGTGCGGTAAGGACGGACTCCATGCATTTTAACGTCACGCGGTGAGGACGTGAATACACCTCGTGCAGGTCTGGTCCGTACATGGGGGAATGGGCATTTTTGTTTTTTATTTTTTGAGGTGGCTGGGCCAGGGTGTGAAATTCTCGCGTCACTACGTATCCTGTGAGGGCGGGAATCAAGCCTCACGTAGTTCTCTGAAAGACGATACACCCTGTGCAGGTCTGGTCCGTACACAGGGGAAGAGGGAATTTTTAAATCACCTTGTCTGTGCAGTTTAACGTCATGCAGTGAGGATGTGAATACACCCTGTTCAAGTCTCTATGGAAAATACTTCTTCAGGAATCTCGCATTGGTAGGAGCCGTGGTGAATTGCCCGTCCATAGAGATCAGAGCATATACTCTATTGGAGTAGACCTTTTGTACAACATATGGTCCCTACCACTTGGGCTCCAGCTTTGGAGGCTTCTTGATGGGTATCATTGGGGTCCGGAGGACCAGCACTAATTCTACATCCAGGAAAGACTGGAGGTGAACCTTTTTGTTGAAGGCTCGTGCAATCCAGTTCTGGTACACTTCTAGGTGGTGCAGAGTGTGCAGCCGCTTCTCGTCTAGCTGTTCCAATTCACCTAACCGCTTTTGTGACTGCTCATCATCTGATAATTGATCACAGATGGCAACAAAGAGTGAGGGAAGTTGGAGTTCAATGGGCAGGACCACCTCTATGCCATACACCAATGAGTACGGGGTAAACTGAGTAGCGGTGCAGATTGTGGTTCGATAATCCCACAATGTATGGAGGAGTTTATCCGGCCATGACTTCTTGTCTTTGTCCACCATTTTCTGGAGGATGTTGGACAGGGTCTTGTTCAAAGCTTCTATCTATCCATTGGCCGCTTCATGGTAGCAGGATGAGTGGTTAGCCTTGATACCATACTCGTGGTATAGCTTTTCCAACTCAGTAGAGCAGAAATTGGTGTCGTTGTCCGTCAGTATAGTATGAGGGACACCAAATCTAGTGATGATATTGGTCTTCACGAAGTTGACAATATTTCTTGCCCTGAATTCCTTGAGGGGTATGGCTTCTGCCCATTTGGAAAAGAAGTCATTCGCCGTGAGGATATACTTCAGCTGTTTGGCCGTGGCGAGAGGATATGGTCCCACGACATCCATCCCCCAGAAGGAAAACGGCCAGGAGTACTTAGCTTGATGAGGTAACTCTAGGGGCTGGTGTATGAAGTTGGCATGAATCTGGAATGAGTGGAATTTTGTAGTAAAATGCGCGCAGTCTCGTGCCACTGTGGGCCAGTAGTACCCAAGCCTTCGAACCTGATGGGAAAGCTTGGTCCCCGGTTGATGTGCTCCACATGCTCCTACATGTACTTCAGTCACGACGGCAACAGTTTATTATCCGTCAATGCATCTGAGGAGCACTCCATCGAGGCCTCGTTTGTAGAGGACCTCTTGCTAACCCGCACCACCATATAGGACAAAATTGATTGCCCTTTTGCGTATTTGCTCTCGTTCAGCCCTGTCTGATGGAAGCTCTCCCCATTGAAGGTAGTTCACAATGGGGATCATCCATCCTATCGAAGGAGCATATGGATCAGGTACAGGACTGACTTTGTGGATTTCTTCCATCTTGGCTTGAACAAATGCTAATACCATTCGACGGTGAGCAATGCTGATGACCGTTTCATCCCAGTCTGGGTCGACTAGGGCTGTGGCCGCATTGGCTAATGCATCAGCCTGAGCATTCTGGGACCGGGGAATATAAGTCAATGTTGGTTCTGTGGAGAACTCGGCCATTAGCCCTTAGACATGGTCAAAAAGGGGGATTAGCTCCTCCTTTTTAATAGCATAGTCACTATTGACTTTCTTGATGACCAGCTCCGAGTCACCTTTTACCTTAAGGTGCTGTACTTGTGGATGGAGTGCGAGCTCCAGGCCTGCAATGAGAGCTTGATATTCCGCTTCATTGTTTGTACATACCTCTGACAGGAGGAAGGAATATGAAAAACTGCCTTTTTTGGGGACACAAATATTATCCCCAGACCTACTTTGTTGAATCTGCGATCCTCCATCCTCTTCCCAGTGGGGCTTCGGGACGCACCGTCAAAGTACATTTCCCATGCTGGGAACTCCTCTTGAACCGAGAAGATATCTTCATCAGGTAGCTCGATGTCCAGTGCAGTGGTCCCTATTGAAGGGTGTTATTCTAGAAAGTCTACTAATGCCTAGCCCTTGATGGATTTTTGAGGCACAAACCAGATGTCTAACTGTTGCAGGATGACCGCCCATCGGGATAGGCGTCCGGTTAAAATCGGGTGACTGAGGATGTACTTGAGCGGGTTAATCCATGAGATCAAATGGACCTCATGATGTTTCAGATAATGTCACAGCTTTTGAACCGCGAAGACCAAGTCCAGACAGCTCTTCTCGATATTTGAGTATCGATTCTCAGCATCAATCATGGTTCGACTGAGGTAATAGAGACTGTTTTCGCTGCCGGCGTCGTTCTTCTATGCGAGTAAGGCTCCCAATGACCGTTCTAGGGCTGTCACATATAGAATGAGAGGCCTTCCTTAGATCGGGGGCATGCACACCAGTGGGCTTAAGAGGTACTTCTTCAAGTTGTTGAATGCCACTTGGCAGTCATCCGTCCATTGGTACGTGGCCCCCTTATTCATCAACCTGCTGAAGGGAAAACATTTTCTTTCCAGGTTGGCTATGAACCGTCTAATATAGGCTAGGTTTCCTTGGAATCCCCTCAGATCGGTGAGATTTCAGAGAGGTGGCAGGCTCAGGATAGCCTTTATCTTCTCAGGGTCGACTTCGATGCCACGATGGTGTACGACGAAGCCAAGGAATTTCCCTGAGGTAACCCCAAAGGTGCATTTCAAGGGGTTTATCTTCAAGCTATGCTGTAGGAGCTTGTTGAATACGGTCTTAAGTTTTGACAGGTGATCAGAGTGCTGTATGGACTTGAACACTAGGTCATCCACATAACATTCAACTAATTTCCCCAGGAACGACTTAAAGATCCGATTCATGGCATGCTGATACGTGGCGCCATCCTTTTTGGGGCCAAAGGGCATGACCCTGTAACAGAATACCCCTTAAGGGGCCCTTAATGCTATGGCTTATTCGTCTTCTTGGGACATAATGATTTGATTATGTCCGGAATAGCCGTCCATGAAGGATAGAGCCTCATACCTGGCCGTTGCATCAATTAACAACTCGGTGATTGGAACCGGGAAGTCATCTTTCGGACAATGCCGATTAAGGTCTCTGAAGTCAATACAGACGCGGATTTGCCTGTTCTTTTTCTTGACAGGGACGATGTTGGCCAACCAAATGGGATACTGGACCTCCCTGATGAAACCTGCTTTAATGAGCTTATCAACTTCAGCCTCTATCTTGGCAGCATGTGAGGGGTGTGTCCTTCTAGCGGCCTTTTTGTAGCCCCAGTGGTCTTCTGGAAGACCCAGGTGATGCGTTGCTACCTCGGGATCAAGTCCTGGCATTTCCGTGTAATTCCAGGCAAAGAAATCCCGATGTTTCCTTAGGAAGGAGGTATATACCTCGTGTTCCTCGGGATACATGGCCGCGCTAATGAGAGTGGGCCTCAGGTCTTCCTCAGTACCTAGGTTTATTTCCCTGAGTTCATCCACAGTGGTGGAGATACCTTCCTCAAATGCGGGAGGTGCATCCCTGAAATCTTCACCCTCTTCTTCTTACAAATCCTTATCTTCTAGGTCCGACGAGGAGAGATCTCCTGAAACGAGCTCTTGGAAGTTTGGAGGTGAGGTGTCGCGGGCGTCCTTGCTTGAGCTTTCGCCCCCCGATTGAGGGTCACCAGACATTCCCGCATTTTCACACTCGGCCGTTATGGATGAAGTCATGAGGACATCCGAGTGCGTATCCGGAATTGAACTCCTACCTTCCACGTGGTTGATGGGCAGGACATAATCTCTGCCAAGATGCCTAAGGGGGTCGTCAGGAACCATTTCCAGGACATTTGGAGCAGGGATCCAGTCGACGTCGTCGATCAAGGGATTATTTTTCTTTTGCTCATAGAACCCGGCGTCGATGTAATGTGACTCGAAGATCTCGAAAGGGGCCTTGTCGGCATGCAATGTCCCGCTTTGTCCATTGACACAATACTTGATACACTGGTGGTAGGATGAAGGAACGACCATGTGCTTATGGAGCCATGGCCTTCCCAGCAGGGCATTGAATGCTGTGCTCTGCCGGACCACCAGGAATTCCATGTAGGCTACCAGGTCACCAAAATGGGTCTTTAGCTTAATCTATCACATTGGTTTCTCCTCACTCTTGTCATAACCCAACAAATTTGTGGCTGAGGGAATTAGATCATCCTCACTGTATCCCAACTTACGGAGTGTCCGTAGGGGAAGGAGGTTAACTCCAGAGCCATTATCGATAAAGAATTTTCGGATCTCAATCCCATTCAGTGTTCCAGACACATATAGCAGTCTGATGTGTCCTTGCATGATGGAATCTTCGTCCTGATCGATGAAGGAAATCACCGCATTGCATTCAGCCGGGCCAGTCTCTGTCCGGTAAATCTCAGCGGCAGCCACCTCGGCTTGAAATTCCTGGGGGCTAATCAAAGATTCGATAAGCGCCTCCCTAAGGTCGGCTGACAAACCCAGGGCATCCAAAATTGACAACTTGGCTAGTACTGATGCCAACTTCTTAAGGATGTCGTATTTTTTCTCCAGCGGTCGACGCTTCTTCGTTGGCGGGAGAGTCTTAGCGGGTGCTTTGGGAGCTGGGGCATTTGACGAGGAGGGACCGGCCGTTGGGACAGATGTCGATGGTGTTCCCGCATTTTGAGGACTTAGACCGGCCGGTCTGTTTGTACGCACTAGGCGACCAGACACTTACTCCTCCTCTGGTGGGTAGCGCAGAACAACAGGGCTAGAGTGGCTGCTTATGTAAGTGGAGGGGCATTCCCTCTCCTTCTGAGTCCGTTGAAGGGCTCTCCCACGGGTTTCCACAATATTGACGATCTGGGCCGGGGTCCAACCGTAGGGTTGGTTTCGGCTGCGGCTGCACCTCCCCTAGTATCCTCTGCCTCTGTGGTTCCTTCTCTCGGTTCCTCGTGCAGGGAACTCGGGTTTGTAATCATACCCTTCATCAGGGAATGATTCCATGAGATGGATGACGTTTATAGAACCAAAAATTGGCTCTTCATCCTCTAACAGGTCAACCTGGGTAGTTGTCTCTGATGGTGCTATTTGGTGGCTCAGTGCCCATGGCACCAAATTCGAGGGCATAAAGTCTTCCAGGGTCGGGACTAACTTTTTCCCCGTCGTGGACTGCTCCTCTTGTGATTGTTTCCTCCTTCGACTCCGTCCGGATGACCGACTTTTGGAGGGTTGTGAGGCCAATGCTATCGGCTCTACGGCGTCAGGGGCTGTTGGCGGAAACACTGGTTGCTGTAGTTGATCTTTGAGTATTACCTAGGCTCGGTTGATAGTCTTCCGAGTCATCCAGATGTCAAATTTCTGCCCCTGCTTGCTAGTGAATTTCTGCCACCCCTCCTCTTTGTCGGAGTCGGCGGTAGAGATACATGCCACATGTTCTGGGGGTGGTCACAGATCGAATTTTCCGGAAACTACCATCCTCTGCAGGAGGTCATTGAAGACGAAGCATTCTCAGATACTGTGCCCCAACATCCGATGGTAGGGGCAGTAATCTGGCCTGTCATCACGACCGACTTCTTCAGGTTTCCTTGGCTCCTGGAGGTGGATCAAGTTGCAGTTCATGGCGGAAATGAAGTATCCACAGACTTGATCATCTCGGAACGAGTATACTTTTTGTCTTCGTTCCTCAAACTGGTTTCGCTTCGGTCCTCTCTGATCGTCCCGTTTAGGTGGGGGCGGCCGCTGATATGCAGGGGGCCCTTGACGATTTAGTGGAGGCCTGAGCGGTGAAGCGGGCACAGGGGCCGGCTTGAGTGTGACAGCGGACACTTCAGCTCTAGGGGCTCTTTTCGCAGAAGCCTGCGAGGCTATTGACTTTGAATTAGTCCGCTGCAGGGAGTCCTCAATTCTCTGGGCAATGGCCGAGAGATAGCGGAAGCCAGTGGTGCACTCCACCCATATGAGTAGTGTTCGTAGCTCATCTCTAAGATTATCGATGCATATGGCTAGCATCTCATCTTGAGTCATTGGCCTGTTAATAGAATAGGTCAGACCTTTCCATCTAAAGAAGAAATCTGAGACCCTCTCGTTCTCCCTCTGCTTGCAGTTCATGAGATCACTGACCGTTGTTTTAGGCAGTGTTGAGCTGAAGTGGAACAGGAACTGCTATCGGAGGTCCTCCCCGCTCTTTATTGACTGGGCCGATAGACTCATATACCAGACGAAGGCGGATCCTTTCAAGGTCCATACGAAACATCTGAGTTTCACTGCCTCTTGTTGTTATAGAGTCCCCATCATAGGGTCGCAATAGGACACGTAGTGAATCAAATGCTGCTCCGGATCGTCTGATCCATTGAAGATGGGGAATCAGGGCTCCCAAAATTGGGTGGAGGTGGTGTTTTGGTCACCCAATCTGGGTAGGGTTTCCGCTCCGGCTGTATCAGAGCGCGTCGACCTTCCATCGCTTCCAATCGAGCTGTTAGTGCCTCGATGATGTTGGTGAGTCCCTGGTTTACATCTAGTTGGGCCCAGTCCTGGGTAGGGGTAGCCCGAGGCATTGGCTGAGGATTTGGATTGGCCGGCACCAAGGGTGCATATTCCGTTCGGGGTACCCTCGGAGGGCTCAGGCGTACTTGCTCCGGTTTCCTCCTAAGTGGAGGGAAATACTGGTATTCATCATCCACGTTTAGGTAGTTGGACGAACCAGGCACCTCATTGGGCAGGAGCCCTGATCGTGCTTTGTTTGCCAGGGAAATCCTTAGCCTTTGAGGTGTACTTGTTGGGAGTGCATGATGTGGCTCTTCTTGGGATGCACTTTCAATAAGGCGGTTCTTCTGGAGCATCTCGGTGTTAAGACGCCTTAATTCTTTCATCTCTTCATCCTGTCGAGTGAACCTCTCTTCGAGCGTGAGTGGATCGTTCTTATCGAGAGAGGGGGATGAGTTAAGGGCAACCATTAATTTATTCTTATCCTTATTGGAAGCTTGCAGGGTAGGTGGAGGGAGGTTATATGAAGGGGCGTCCATATTTAAAGAGGCCCTCTGGTTCCGGGTGTGCACACCTGGGGGTTCGTTGTGAGTCACAACCTGACCGGAACCGTCGTCTCCTGATCCATCCGGATTTTCATTTTCTACAGTGTCACCCACGGGGTTATGCTCTATGGCATTGATGAACGCATATTGCGGGGTGGAGGGGATGTCACCTTCCAAATAGGAGGAGGATCTCATGCGTCTTCGTCTGGCCTTCCCTTTCATGACCTGGGATTGCCTTCGGACTTCTTGACGAATGGTGACGCGGATAGTTCTTTGATGCGACATTACAGTGCTCCTCCCTCTCGGAGGGGATGATGATTCGAATGACTGGATAGGACGAGAACCTCCTCTTCTGACTGTCCTCCCTAGATGAGAGAATACCGACTCTCTTGGGGGAGGTTGTTGTTGAGGGGGTAATAATGCCCTCAGCCTTGAGGGATGGGGTTGGCTCCGTTCCCTGGACGTTGAGTCTCTTCTCGGTTTTATTGGTCTTACGGGGGAATTTGTTGTTAAAAATGCCCCCATCCTTGAAGGATGGGGTTGACCCTGGATTGCGGCAATGGCTGCAGCTATCGTGACCTGCCTGATCTCGCGTTCCCCCATCCGGGGGTGAACTGGGTTTGATGCCGAGTCCTTCTGCAGATCAATTCCCTCTGGGGAGGCAAGCAAAGATTACTGATTTGACTATCTTAGGCGAGAGGCCTACTGTATGCTCTCGGTGGCCTGATTCAAGAGTTTTTGAATGGATTGTTCTCATCGGGCCTGACGCTTCTGGGACTTACTCAAGGCCTGACTCTGTCGGGTGTGTTTCCTTTCCTGAGAAGGGGGTCCACTCGATTTCCGTCTTGCCGTGATGACTTTGCAAGACACCACACCGAACGGGTTTTTCTGGGTGTGGAGCGGAGTGAAATGAAGAGCTCCGTGTTCCCCCCATCCCCTGATATGGAATCCCGTCGGAGCGTCACCGATGAGGCGGCACAGTTCGTGCAGTGCACGGAGGCAAGATGCCTCTATATTCCCTTTACGCCCCTCAGGGAATTGTTGTCGCGTCGAGGAAAGGGCCTCTAGGTCGATGTGACACAGGAGGTCCCCTATCGTCTTGACGTGGTCCACATACCCGTCATTGGGCAGGAAGCTCGATTTCAGTCGGCGGAGGGTTGTCCATATATTATGGTGGATGTCATGCATGCATTCTTCCAACAACTCTTTGGGTATGTCGTACTGAGAGGTGGCTGTGGGCCAAAACATAACTTGTATATCATTCTTTGCCAGTCGTTTCCTCAGGTACAACATATCGTCATACTCCTCCGCCAGTGATTCCTCTACCTGGTCATCCCAATTAAGGCGCTCACTATAGTCGGAGGCAGTGGGACCGGTATGTATCGAATTGTCTTGTGGGCGATTCTGAGGTGGTTCAGAAGATGAACACGACCCTAGAAAAACTCCTGATCGAAGAAGGACGTCGTTAGCGAAAAGCTGGGAATCTGACATGCTCGATCCCGTCCTTCTGAGTGCCTCGACATACGAGTGCCTTTCGGTGCTTGACTTGGCAGGAGGAGGACCTTCCTGTCAAAATAATATGTCATCGCGGGGAGGACCTCTGCAATGGTGGCCGTAATGGAGAGGACTACCATTACTGCTTGATGCTTCACTCCATAGAGGACTTTTGCAATGCACACCCTAGGGAGGACCTCCAAGGTGTGTCGCAGCAAGGGGAGGACCTTCTAGCTGCGTAGCATCATTATGGGGAGGACCTTCGCAACAACTGCCATCATTGTGAAGATGACCATCATGGATTGACATTTGACGCGCATCCTGGGGAGGACCTTCAGGACACACCGCGACAAGGGGAGGACCTTCTTGTTGCTCGGGGCCATTGCGGGGAGGACCTTCGCAATGGCAGCCGTGGTGGCGAGGACTACCATCATAGCTGCAGCAATGGAGAGGACTACCATTACTGCTACCGCAGGGAGAATATCTGCGGGATACATCCTAGGGAGGGCCTCCAGAATGTACCACAACGAGGGGAGGGCCTTCTCGTTGCTTGGCGTATCTACGGGGAGGACCTCCGTTATCAGGGTGACGAGGACTACCACCATGATTTGATGCCCGGCTATGCGGAGTTCCGTTGCAGCGTAACCCCTGGGGAGGACATTCAGGACAGGCCACGATAAGGGGAGGGACTTCTTATCGTGATGAGATGTCACTAAGGGGAGGGTCTCCTTAGTTGCGACTATGATAGCGAGGAATACCATCACAATCTGTGGTCCCACTACATGGAGAGTGATTGGAGTGTATACCCCGGGGAGGACCTTCAGGGTGGACCGCAACAAGTGGGGGACCTTCTTGCTGCTTGACCTTCTGGTCACGTGGAGGGTTTCTGTGACTCGCATCAAGAGAGAAGCTCTTGTGACCGATCGTTATATGCCCGCAGGGGAAGCCCCCATGGGTGCTCTGGGGAGGACCTTCAGAGCTGCTGGTAGCACCATTGTGAGGAGGACCTTCAAAACTGCTACTGCCGCTCCCATAATACGGTAATGGGAGGGAAGAGTTATGAGCCTTTGATGTGTGATTAGCGGCGTTGGGAACCCCAGCTTCCAGCAGAGCGGAGTCATGACCCCGCTCTTTATTTTCCGGCTGCCTTCGGCGTGTTCGGGGTGCTCTTTTGCGGGCAGCGGGGACCGTCTGCTGTTGACAACAACCTTCACCTTTGGGTCCCTATCTAATTGGGTCCTGTGATGGTTCCAAGATACAACGATGAACATCTTGACTTTTAGCAGGGATATATGCCTGCTCTGAAGCATCCACCATGATGGACGAGTGTCCCCTAGTTGGAACAAGTGAAGCTGCTCAATCTGGTTGCCCTTGCATCGCAGAATATAGCCAGAAACCCTCCTGGGTAGAAGCAGGGATGTAGATCTTTTCTGAGGCGGCTATCTTGTCTCTTAGATGAGTCACCTCAATTTGGGAGACGGGCTCACGGGCCCAAGTCCTTGCTGTTGCCGCTGATGCAATGACATGCTGGCAAGTCTGCAAGATATGATCTGAGATCGATACCTGATCCTCCATCATTTATAGGATATGTAGAGAGACATCTTTGGCTGGAACGAGTATGAATGCCCATTCCGGTATCAGAGTAGGAATATCCTGCTCCGGTCTTCTAGTGGTCAGTGGGTACTGACAATTCTCCTGTATCGGGGCAGGTGAACGAATCTCCCCTATACCGTGATATTCCAGTTTCTCTCTCCATTTTCCGACACATCAGGGTGGCGGACTTTACTTGCATCCCCAGGGAGCTGGCCCTGCATATATTGATTTCCCACCGTATTGAGTCGGTGGACTTTGTTGGCGGGGAGACATGCCCGCCTATGATTTTCCGCCACATCTGGGTGGCAGGATTTGTTGATCACCACTATATCAGGATGGCGGGCGTTTGAAGCAATTTCCAGGAGCTAGTCCTACAGGTGCCGGGTCGCCACCACGTCAAGCTGGTGGGCTTTATGACCCTGGGCAGGGAGAGGTGCGTACATGGTAAGTGTCATCCTATGTGAGCGATGGGCTTGATGGAGCTCGGCGGGGATGCGCACCGGCTCTTATGATGCCGCCATGTCTGGATGGTGGTATTGGGAGGATCGAACAGGTGTAGGTGCCTGTTCGTGGTACGTCTCCGTGGCTGAGCAGCGGAGCTCCTCCTCAGGGACCAGGGTGATGACCGGTCCCCAATTGTACGTCTTCCACCCTCATCGGGCGGTCTGAGGGGCCGGATCTCAGGGAGTGTGGGCCTGAATCCTCGGGGAAACATCCTCCTCAACGCGAGGATGTTGAGTCGCGGCGTGACCGCGATGACGCCTTCCGACGGGGGCCTTTGAGCGGAACCCCCGTTCGATAGGGATGAAGTCCTCAATGTTGACCTCATCTGCCTCCATAAGATAAGGGAGGTACGCATTGTCCCGTTCCATGGAAAGGCTCCCGAAACAGTTGGAGATAGCGATGGGGGCTGTCTAAATCTGCCTTTGCGATCGCTGCTGGGCAGGTGACCGGCGAATCTTGATGGATTGGAGGGCATGCATGGCCGCCTCTACTATTGGGAGAGTACCATTCACGTGGTACTCTTGGATTAGCGCGTCTGAAACCCAGAGTTGAAGATGCTGGGTGGGTGACGGGGTCCTCCGTTGCTGAAGAAGTCTTGTCATTGCGTTGTTGGAAGCGCACAATTGTGAGTTCCTTTGAGATGCCATTGGATCGAAGGGAGTTTATTGAAAGTAGTGCCTGCAAAACATTTTAGCAAATACAAGCAGAAAACCCATCAAAGTAGTATCTCATAATCCAATGTGTAATTAATGACCTTTTTTATACCTCCTTTAGAGCATAAGGGGGGAAATGGGTGAGATTAGGTTAAATCTGTCATGTTTGGTTAAAGATTCACGTCGGGTTCACCATTTTTTGTTTCGTTTTGGTTTTCGGCCTCAAAACTCCCAACGACTCCGTATCCAATGATTGATGGACCTACTTTCCAAAGGCAGGCGTTCGCCGGATGGTTTGACCAGCGACTCTTAAGAACTCATATTGGTCAAGAGGATGGGAAGTCAGGCTCATCACACCCTTTTTGGGGGGGAATATTTCCTATTCCGGGACTCTCTTATAGATTTAAGACGTATTCATATGTTCGTGAATCTTTGATTTATACCCAAACATAGTATCCACGGATTTAACCTTGGGGGGAAACGGTCAACTAGATGCAGGGTTTCAGAATCATTTATGCCCAAGGTTTACCATCCCTCATTGAATTAATGACCCCAAAGGGTTGGAACTCGCTTGAGGTGGCACTAGGAGTGGCGCGGTGAACCGATGTGGAGATGATCGGATCGACCGGCTGTTGGGATTGAACATCATGGTGGCTTCCTACGTACCCTACTTAGGAAGCAAGGATCGAAGTCCACATAGTTTGGGTACACAGTTTAATGTCATACTGGACGAGGGTGGAACTCGACGTGAATAAACGACCGAGTGGTGGTCTTGAACCTTGTGGAGGCTTCCTACGTACCATGCTTTGGCACAGATCAAAGTCCCTGTAGTTGGATTTGGCTTGGGGCTTACACTATGAGGAGGCCTAGAATGATGGATTGGGGCTTACACTATGAGGATGCCCATGGTGATGGATTGGGGCTTACACGCTGAGGAGGCCCATGGTGATGGATTGGGGCTTACAATCTCAGGAGGCCCATGGTGATGGATTGGGGCTTACACTCTAAGGAGGCCCATTTTGATGGATTGGGACTTACACTCTAAGGAGGCCCATGGTCATGAGTTGGGGATTACACTCTCAGGAGGCCCATGGTGATGGATTGGGGCTTACACTCTCAGGAGGCCCATGGTCATGGATTGGGGCTTACACTCTATGAAGGCCCATAGGAGGATGTCATGGTCGATGCTTACTCTAAGCCCACATGAGTCATGCTCGGTGTGAGAAACAAGAGGCAGTAGGGACTAGAGGATCACATCGCGAAAGGTGCGTCCGTGAGAAGCGGAGTGGGGCTTATGCATGAGGGCGGCCCATAAGGCCGAGGCTTACTCCTAGATGGATGCACGGGGCGACAAAGCCCAGCGGGAGAGGGAAAGGGGGTGCTCCAGTGCCCATCTCCTCTCTTGCAGTGCACGAGGGCTTCCTTCTGCTGGCTATTTTACCATCTCCAAGGAACCCTCAACTAGTGGAGGGACAGAAAGGGGATTCGTGAGCTCAGGCTCCACATTACGGTGGGAATGTGAACCCAGGAATGATTCGGGAATATGATGAAGGGATAGGGAAGCCCCTTTTCCCCTGTTTAAAGTGTGTATGTGAACTCAAAATGGCGTTCTGATGCGCCTGAAAGTTACACCACGCAGATCCGGTGGCTCTGGAGGAGGCCTCGGTTCGGGGCCGATGAATAGGCCAATGAGGGAGTCACGAAGGACTTGTATGGATCAGAAGGATTTTACCTGGCTCGGGAAATTAGAACACAGAAGTATCTGGCGAGCCACGAAGAGGTATGGGTGGTGGCACCCATCACGTGGGGAAGTGCCATGCAGCTGGAGAAGCCGTCCGTGAACCAGGGTGGTCCACGGACTGATTGGCGTCCCGCGAACCAGGATGGTTCGTGGCTTCGAGTTCAATCCGCAAACTAGGGTGGTTCACAGAGGGTTCCACGCGGGCAACAACGGCCAAGGGAGGCGCCAGTTGGAGGCTCGTCAGTCGGGGCTTCGCCCGCATAGGAGAGTGCTACATGGTGTGACAGATGGAAATAAGGGCATAAACTCCCTGGTCTGTGGGGAAGTCATCCGCAGAGGGGGTATGGTTCGCGGTTCTCCTTGTTTTTGTTATTTTAGGTTCACGGTTCACCAAGTTATTATGCGTTTTCCAATTATTTTTTAATTCGTATACCTACTACAGTTCACGGGTGGGAATTTCACTGTTTGAAAAATCCGAAGCCTTCCTTCAACCGATCTCCTTCCGAATCTCCAATCCCTCTGAATCCGATTCGAGTTCTCCCCCCTCTTTTTCTTCCCCCCTTGGTCTCATTTTATAGAGTGGGGAAAGGGATGTATCTGTGGCCACGCGACACCTTTGGCAGAGGCCCATAACCAAATACCCGGTTCACAGCTGACTTGGTCAATCCGCGATTCGCAGTGGGTATTGAACGCTTCCCCCCTCCGCGAGGCGAACTCAGGGAGTGCTCTGCGGCTGCGGAGGGTTCCTCCTCTATTCCACGAACGACAGCGGGTGCGGTCTGAACCGGTCAATGCGGTCCGCTGTTGGGGCGGTTCGGGACGGTGAACTAGACTGGCGCCAATCCTGCCTCACGACTGTGGAGGCTCTCCACCTCCATTTCCCGAACGACAATGGTTCGCGGAGGGGGTGCCTCACGGGTCCTGGCCACGTTGCGCTTCCATGGGACCGGTTCGCGGACTGGTCCTGTTTGTGTCCCTTCTTTGATTACTTGCCCTAATTCTTTGGGGCATTTCGGTAAAATTTCCTTTGCGTATTTTTTAGGACCCTACAAACACATACATAACATTCCACATTCATATAGAGGAGATACCACAAAATAGCATCCATTTCTTCCAAAATATAAAACATTTAAAATAAAACATGATTTCTTTGACAATTCTTCTTAAAATTTAACATGGATTCCTTCTTTGTCATACAAATCCTTATAACCCCTGGAAATAATTCAAAAACTTGGTATGAGAGCAAAATATCATTAAGGGATATAAAAAAAGGAAAAAGAAAACATTTTTCCCTGAACGTATGAAATCATTCTCAAAAAGACATACTTGTCACCCATATATACTTTATGAAACTAGAGATTTCGACGAGATTTCTAGAAAACATGAAGTACATAAATATAACCATAAAGGTGTCTTAGGGAATTACTTACTTAGTTTTTTAACCATCATGGATACCTTATGATTTGTAACCCTCACTACTACCTTACAATGTAACCCTCACGACTACCATATGGTGTAACCATCACAGTTAAACATGGAGTAACCATATGGAAAACCTCCAACTTACACATACCCACTTCATTGGAGGGAGATATGGGTCCCATAATTCATCATAAATATTCCCAAGAAGCATAACATAATCATACAATAAGAATAATTTCATAAAAACATTACTTTTGAATTTTGTAAAATAGAATTTTAAAAGAGGATTTTAAAAGAAAATCATCTCACAAATATCATATAATTGAAGTGAGAAATAATTGAGTGGATAAAATATGTATATACACTATAAATATACATAATTAAACATAATACATAAAACATTCATGAAACAAACAATTTTAATACCACATAAATAATGAGGTAGAAGGTTGACCCAAAGAATGGAAATCAGGTTATGAATTCCCTTACATCAAGTTAGTCATACTTCGAAATTGTTTAAAACTACTATATAATGGTTAAAATAGTGTTATTAATATCTTATAGAAACATATTAATGTTTATAATACCTTATATGATCTTTTCATTACATCATTTCACCCTTTAATTGTTATAGTTTTGTTTCTTCCATTGTTTTGGGTGCGTTCTTTGAATGATTTCCATGGACGGTGTGTATTTGATTTTCTTGTCTTATAGAAATGAAATTATAGAAGTGAAATGAAATGGTATTTATATGTTTCAATAATATATAATGATAATATAAATCATTTTTATCATATATGGTGATGGATCATTAGATAAAACATTAATGTGATCAGTTTAGATCATTTTCATGGTTCCTCAATAATCATGAACTTGTTTCTTTTATAATTTAATGTCATGCATTGAAGTTCATTCCAGAACATAAAATAGGTTACAAAATACAATTTAAATTCTTTTTCAACCATTAACAGGATTTTATGATCAGATTTTAAGGATGTAATGGATATTGCAAACCCATCATCCCTGATTTTGATCAATCTATACATCATGGATGATGTTTTTATTTTTAGAAAAATAAGGAGAGGATAAGAAGGAAGATGATGAATTTATTACATAGAAATGATAACATACAGAATATATAAGATTCTGGATATTCCATACCTCCTGTATAAGTATAGGGGAAGAGAGTATAATAAGAGAAAATAATTGAAAAGAAAACACATGAAAAAGGAAGAGGATTATTACCTCTTGATCTCTTCTCCTTGAGATCCTCCTTAAGGACTTTGGTTTTGGCCTTTTGGTGAGACCAGCAGGTCTTGGACGTGGTAAAGAGCCTTGGGGAGGAGATTTGGAATAATTTATACAATTCTCAAGGCTTGGGAGGTGTGAGAGGAAGAGGGGAATGAGTGTAGTATTTATAGTGGAGGAGAGATGAGATTTTAGATTATTTTAATCATTATTTTAATATTTTTGTCCAAGACAATGAATAGTCTTAATTCTTGTGATCAAAACAGTAAGTAGATCATGTTAGTTATATACAAGTGGGATTACATCATTCATGATGTCATAAATAGTGTATTTAATTGATAATTTTAATATATGGTATTTTACCATATTTCAGTATTCATAAAACATTATAGAATGTCAAAAAAATTAAAAAAATTCACTCAAAATTTTTTTGATGTGTATAATTAAAAAATGAACTCCATTTTTTTGAAAATAATTTTCTAAATATGATTAACTTAATTTTTAAAGAGAATGATACTTTATTTAAAAATTTAAAAATTTAAAACTATAACTCATTTTATATCACCTTGAAAAATTAATCAAGATGTCATTTTCATAAAGACTTTAGAAAATAAAATAATAATACAATTTAATATTCATTAGGGTCATATTACTATTCATAAGGGTATGTTACTATTCACCAAAAAATCATGTTGGTTCCATCAGACTCTAAATAACTTACTGATCACAGTTGTAGATGACTGTTTTTCGAAATTCAAAACATAGAAAGAGAAAAATTAAGTTTAAAGGATAGTTAAAAATATCTACTTAAAAAAAAGTTTAATGAATTTAAATTTATTTTAAAAACCTTGGGGTGTTACAAGGCTATTCAGTTAGATGTTTTATATCTTAATTTTCCATTTCCTCAGTTTTGAAAATCACTGACACTTTCTAAAAAAAATATTTACTAACTTTTTATATCCCATGTATATTAGTGTGTGTTTTCAGAAATCATTAATATCTACCAAACATAGAAAATTTTATAATGTATTATGAATATGAACTTTACATTACTCAATATGATACATCAGAATGAAGGTGAATCTAATCTATTGAAATGAACTTTGTTCAGACCAGTGGTTAGACTTCTATTTTTTAGCTGACTAAGAAAAGTAATTACAATTGTATTGACCTTGATACTTATACATTAGACTACCTTATTTAGTTCATCATAATTATATTCAATAAAAAGGTCCATCAGCCTAATTAAATATTATAATCTAAAGTACATAAGTATTTTTTTATCATAAAGAATATGTTTTTCATTGCAATGGTGCTATAAAAAAATGATGTTGGACATTCTGTTATGCCTAAACATTGTGAGTTGTCAAAGAGCGATGGGTCCAAGGTCATTGAAACAAACTAAAAAACATGATTATTGGAGCTTCTCCTATTAATAACCATTCATTTGAAGATTTTGAAGATGATACATTTTTGAAACATAAGTCTTCTGATGTTTTATCTATCTGAACTTATTATTTTTAGTTATTATAATACATTAAAGAGTTTCCATTAAAAGGAATCCCTGTCAGGGTTTTTTTCTTATGAACAACTACATTTTTATTCTATGTTCAATCATTATTGTGATTGAGGGCTTCTAGAGAAAGGAATATTTTGAATCATATCCATTGGATCTAGGTATATTTTGGATAAGAAGTTAGATGATGATTGTTGTTATAATCAAGGGATTCAGAGGATAGGAAGACATACCTTATTATGATCATCATATCAAGGGATTTCCTGGTAAGGAAATAAATACTTTATAGTAAGAATAAAACTATTCAAACCTTTATTATTGGATATTAACTACCATTACTCTTATGTTAAAAAAAGAGATTCTTTTAATATATATTGTAAGTCATTCTTAATTTTATTAACTATTATTTTAATTGTTTTGACAAGTCTGTTCCACAGTTCATGTATCAGAAAGTTAGTATTTGTACTTATATTTATTTAATATTTGTTTTATCTATGTAATTGTGATTACAATAAAAACTTAATTTGATATAATTATATCAAAAATTATTATAATTCCTTCTCTCTGATAATCAAATGAATTATTATACTGATAATATTACATGAATAGGTTTTGTGCATTGATTAGATTGAACTTTTTAAACTAAAATTCAACCACCCCTCTTGTAATAGTAACCATATAAGCTACTCTTTCGATCCAAAACCATAGACTTCATTTCCACAATTCTTATCACTACTATAATCATATTAAGCATAGTCTATACTCTATATATACCACATACCATGTAATCATCCATTATATAATATCATGACGTAGGGTAGAGTGAGAGGAGGTAGTGATTTATCTTATTATAACATCACCATATGAATGTGGGTCTCAATTGAAATTAATAAAAGAGTTGGATTTAGAGAAAATGATAAAATACAACATATACATAACTAAAATGAAAAAATATATTATTATAATAAACTAATAATTCCCCATATACTCATGTTAGTCATGTTTTAGTTGTATCATAGTCTACAAATAACCACAACTTATGTATCACAATATCCTCTACAATGATTACATGAAAATAAATACAATAGTTCATTTCACATATTTTAAGCATAATAACATGATATAAATCATCCTAAAATGGTACCATTTTTTCAGTATAAAGTTCAATGATTAAAGAAAAAATGTCATCCAACTCATCCATAGAATTACCATTATACAAAATACACAAGAACCAATAAAAAACAATTAGAAAAAAATATTTCATCCTCAACCATCCAAAATACAAGATATAATACTCATCAATATTGAATTGAACATTTTATCCAAAAACCTATTAAAGGACATTATCGATTTAAAGTATTTAAGAGTTTGGGAAGATTTATACTGTAACGACCCAATGTTTTATCAATGGAATTTCCTTCTTATAATTATTCCTTATAGTATAATCACACTAGGTAAAATAATGAAATATCATGATACTAAATAATATGTGACCATTAAACCGAATTGTTCCACTTTTGTGTCTTGAATTTTAAAAATTTGACATACACAGTTGCATTCAGGGTGTTTTTTGGGTTCTGATGGAACAAGATTAATTTTTTGTTAATAATAACCTACCATTATAAATTGTAACCTACCCTTATGAATAGTAATATGACCCTTATGAATATTAAATCATCCAAAAGAATAGTAACCTCACCCTTAAATTTATAAATAAAAGTTAGGCATATTATAAGTGATAATATGACAATAGTAAAAGTATTGGTATTTTTATAAGTCATAAATAAATAATTAAAATTAATTAATTAATTTTAAAGAAAATATATTTTCCTAAAAGGTGTTCATAAATGAACAATTTTATGTCTTTTGATTTTAAGATAATTTTATAATACCTTATTTAATTTTTTAAAGCATTATAAAATCCGTTATAGTTTTAAAATCAACATTTTTCATGTAAATTATGATTTTAATAAAAAGTTAAATTTATAATATTTAGAAAATTATTTTGGAAAAAATGGATTTTATTTTTGGAATCTTCATGTATAAAAATGGTTTGGGTTAATTATTGGGATTTTTTTAGAATACTTGAATTTTTAATGAATAGTAAAATACGATAATTTACAAAATAAGCTAAATACATTAATTATTGAGTCATGGGTGTTGTTCTTATGATGTAAGAAACATTGGTTCTAAATAAAATGCACATATTACTATTTTTTTCATGAATTTATCTCTATTTTTTGTATTATGGAAAAATAATGAACTAATGATTTAAATACTAAGAAAACCCTCCTCCCCTCCATTATAAAAAACCACCCACACTCCCCTCTTCTGTTCACTACTCTCAAGCCTTTACTTACCTAAATTATACTCCAATATCTCCACAAGATCCTCCTACACATCTATAATACTTTTATATCTTCAAAAAAACAAATCATCTTACCTTAAGAGGCTCTCAAGGATGATTAATTCAAGAGGAAAATTCATCTTTTCAATTCGTTTACATTATTTTCAAGTTCCTTTGTTTTATCTTATATCCTTACCTATCCTCATATAAATTTTATGAAAACTAAATTACCTTATAAGTACATGAATTTTTATATGATAATGTAATAATTTATTATCTTCTCTCATTTACCCTTCTTTTATACTGGTTAATAAAAAAACAATATGAGATATGTTAATTTACCACATTCAAGGCTGATGAGTTTTCAATTTCCATTACCGTAAACAATTATGGTCATGAAACCATTATTATAGTTGAAAAAGACTGTAATATATGAATTATGTCTCATCTATAGTTATGTATTATTTTTGTACACATGGTTTTGATTTAGAATACAAATTTTTTTCATTGTGATAAAAAAACCCATTAACCCAATAGGTTATCACAAAAGATCTATATAAAGATTCATCTTCAGTCCAAGTAACCAAATGAAATTTACTACCATGTAACCTTTTTTATGTTTAATAATATAACCCCAATTATGGACAACCAACTTCATTTTACATGATTATCCATACATGTATATAAGTAAACTGATCATGAAACAAACGGACCCGAACAGTGAAACTGAAACTCATAACCAATCAAAAAGGTTATGAATGAACTCAAAAATGTTATAATAAATAAATTAATTGTAAAATAGGTTCTGTAATTATTATCTAATTAACCTGATTTAATTATTCAGGTCATTAATATCAAGTAGAGAACACCATCAGACTTAAGGTAAGGGATTCTACCCAAACCTCCATTATTCCTTCAGGTTGTTCTAACCCTCTTTTTACCCAAATGAAATACTATATTATATTTATGTAAATATTATAAATAATGTTATATATAAAAAAGCATGTATCAAAATCCATTAAACATTCATTTTTGGGGATATCCATGCTTTTATTTGATTCCATCCTCAATACTCCTCGATAAGAAAACCCGTTTTGAGGAAACTTCCCGAATTTTTACCCAATTTCAAGTGCACTTTTCAATCTATTTATTATGAAATAATTATTTTTTCAATTATGGTTTTATATAAAATATTATTCCATTTTCAATTTTAAATGATCTTTAGTATTTTCCTTAAAACTGCACTAAAATGTTTCAATGATAAAATTTCTTAAATACTCTTTTTACATGTTATCACTTCTATTTGACATCACTTACCATGATATATGCCTATGTATGTTCTAATTAATTTATTTCATGGATACTTGTATGATACTCCCATTAAATTATGCTTGATGACATGATTATGATACCCATTTCTTTCCTTGTGTTCCCTTGTGTTTATATATGATTGATTATGTATGATTTATTATATGGAAAGAATATTCACGAACATGTTAGGATGGGTGCACCCAGATAGTGTTCCAATGTATTGGGTAAATTTGAGTATCATGAGAACTTATGTGCAATGGTCTTAGCATCCAGCCTTGACTTGTGCTACCATTTGCAACGATCTTGTTGGTTAGCCATGAATTGTGCTACCATGTGCAATGGTCTTGGTGGTTAACCTTGACTTGTGATCCTATAAGTGAGATGAGCCTTGACCCATGCTAAATTCATGTTTTATGTATTTGTCACATTATTATGGTTCCAGGATTATATGATCCCAAGTAATAAATGTTATGGTTCCATATGTTCAATTTCATTATATGCATTTTTATATCATTATTTGATGTTTTCTAACCAATGTGATTAAGCTTTATTCTTATTCTTTTTACCTTACTGGGATTTTTAGATCACCCCTTTGTTCATGTTATCCCCAAGTTATCCTATGTCGATTTATGAGAATAATGGAAGTTAGGAGATCAATATGAATATTAAATAAAGATTTTTTTTAAGTTTTCAATTTTATGTACCTAGTCTTTAAGGACACTAAAATCCATGATCCATGGATTGTATTCCAATGTATAATTATTTATAATATCATGTAATGTTATTTGAAAAAGTCTATGGTCATTATAGTTGGTATCAGAGGATGTTCTAGTTATTTTTTGAGATTAGGAGTAGAGCACTTTAGTAAGAACCTTAATGATGAAATGAAGTATAATAAAACATTTCTTGATTTTTTTTATGTATAGAGTAAGTGGTTTATAATGAAAATACATCCCTATTTAGATTAAAACAGGTAGAGGTGGCTCTGGAACAGATGTATCTAGGGGTAAAACTTGAAAACAATTATTTGAGCTAGACTAGAATGAGAACTGGTGCACGACAACAGGCCTTGCTGCACTCTTGGTTTGGCACTCTTGAGGGATATGATTTGGTAAATTCATGAGCTTAGTATGAACCATTATTAAGAGAACAAAAAAAATCCCATAAGAATATATGTTAGGAAACTGATCACAGATAACCTAGATTGAAACCTAGGGAATCACAAGTTAGGATATACTTTTCATTTAAGAGTTTATCATTTTATGTATAAAGTTTCCTTTTTATGCATATTAGCTAAGTATTCAAGCCCCCAAATTGTACATTCGTTTTCATAGTTAATGGTGGGAAATAGAAGAGCACCTACCGACAATCAATGTGATAGTGAATGTGAAGATTTATCTAATGATATTCCAAATATTATTGGAATGGGTGCTCAAAACTTCATGATAGTACTTGCTCAGCTGGCTCAAGTTATAAATAAAAACTTGAATCATTTGGAACACCCTCCTCCTCCAAGGAAAGAGAAAGTTTCCATTGAATACATCATAAAAAAGGACTCCCATGTTTAGTGGATATTATGATCCCCTCCTCATGGAATAGTAGATTAACTCTATTTAAAAGATATTCTCTATCCTCCAGTGCTCAAAAGAAGAGAATGTTGTACTAGAAGTCTATTGTTTTTATAGGGAAGCTAATAAGTGGTGGAAACTATTAAAAAATATTAAGTCAAAGGAGGAAATTTATTCCATTGATTGGGAGGAATTCCAGATAATATTTTCAATAAATAATTTTCTTGAACCCTATATATAAGGATGGAAAGGGAGTTACTTAGACTCAAGCAGAAGGAAGATTAGTCCATAAGGGCATATGAAGAACACATTACAAGGCATGCAAGGTACTCCTCTGGATTTTTCATGAACACCTAAAGCAAGGTGGATCACTTCTTTAGTGGACTAAAGTCGAGTCTATGATAAGCGTTGGTGATTTGAGACTTTGATAGTTATGAGAAGATTTTCCGTTGTTCCCTAAAGCTTGAAATGGAGATCAGAGAATCGAAATGGTCTCATGGTCCCTGTGACAAGAAGTGGAAAATGGAGTCCAATATTGGTGGTTCGGAAAATAATTCCCAAGATGGAAAGAAGATCGAACATCCCACATGTCAAAATTTTGGAAAGAATCATCCTAGGAACTATCTAAAGGGAACCCAAAATTACTTCAAATATGGAAGAATGGGACATCTGGCTACAAACTACTGAAGAGATATGAAGAATCCCACTAATGTGGAAGAAGAAAGGAAGGTTAGGATGAAAGATCATCTAGTAGTGCAGTGTTACAACTGTAAGGTACATGGGCATTATGTGAACAATTGTCCTAAGCCGAGGGTTGTCAAATGAAATCAACAACATCCTAAAAGGAAACCAAGAATGGATTATTCCATCACTACCATGGAGATGGAGACAGAAAATTATTTCATGATAGGTATGATAGTTATTCATTGAAGAATAACAAATGTAGTATTTGATTCTGGTTCAATGATTTCTTTCATATTGTGAAAGTTTAGTAGAACTATTCAAACACCACCTCAAAATTTGGAGGATAAGTTATCAATGAGAAAAAAGAATGGGGAAATTATTTTATCTAAGATCTATAACTCCTCCCCATTTAACTTATGTGGACTAAACCTCCCAGCAAATCTTATCATACCTCCTATAGTGGATTTTGATGTTATCTTGGGCATGTATTGAGTATCTTTATACAAATACAACAACAACAGTCGGGAAAGGGATATCAATCTTCACATCCCAAAGAATCCTCCAATTCTTTACAAGTGTAAGGAGGAAGATGAATCTCCTTTAGAATCATTATCTCAAGTGTTGATATTACTACCTTATGAACAAGCATGTCTAGATCAAATGATTGAGATGATACTTCTTGAAGTTATGCCCATCATGAGAGATTACACTAATGTATTCCTTGAAGTGTTTCATGTCCTTCCTTCCAATCAAGAGGTTGAGTTCTCAATTGAAAATATTCTTGGATATCTACCTATATCAAAGAAACCATATATAATGTCCATCGTAGATATGGAAGAGCCGAATAAGTAGTTATAGGGAAATATGGATAAGGGTTTTATATTCCTGAGTGCTTCACCAAGGGGTATGCTAGTCCTCTTCATCAAGAAGAAGGATGGATCACTGCAAGTCTTCCTTGACTATCATGAGATTAATAAAATCATGATAAAGAAAAAGTATCCCCTTCCACAGATAGAGGACTTGTTCCCTTAGCTTTGTGGGGTCAGTTATTTCTCTAAGGTGGACCTTTAGTCAGGATATCAACCATTAAAGGTGAGGAAGGAAGATATTCCCAAGAATTCCCTTCCAATGAGGTATGAACACTATGAATTCATAGTGATTCCCTTCGAACTCACTAATGATCTTTCAATTTTCATGGATTTAATGAATAGAGTCTTCATAAATTACCTCGAAAAATTTGTGACAGTCTTTATCGATGATATTTTGATATAATTCAAGAGAAAGGAGGAACATGAGAAGCATTTGAATACTATGATAAGTAATTTAAGAAGGGATAAGATGTTTGAAAAGTAGAGTAAATGTGAGTTCTGTATGGATGATGTATCATTGTTGGGGCATTGATGTGGCTCTATTTTTACATAGTTTTGTCACATATTTTTACTTAATTTTTAATGATTTAATTAATTATTTAAGCACTTTATAATAAATATTTATACTTTTGTATTTTTTTATAATTAATTTTTAATTAATTAATTTTTATAATTAATTAAGTATTTTTAGTCTTTTAACTAATAATTTTAATCTCACTTTTCTCATCTAATTTAATTATTTGTTAATTAGTTTGGTTAATTTTAATCTTCTTACCTTTTAATAATTTTACTTTAATAATAAAAAGTCATTTAATATCCTTATTTTTGTTTTAATTAATTTATAATTTATTTTAATATTTTATTCTTTGAAATATATTAATTAAAATATATTAACTTCATTAAATAATATTTATAACAATCCTGCTAACTAATTAAGTAGAGAATTTTAGTTTAAAGTAAATAGAATAGTTCTCTTTTTTTACTTTAGGTATTCACAGTGTTTTTTAATTAATTAATTAAGAGTTTTAAAACATTAATTATTTAATTTTAAGAAAGAAATTTAATTATTAAGTCACTAATTTTTGTTTTTAGTCTACCGCTGAGGTAGAAAAGTGCCATCAGTGACCTATTGGGTCACCGATGCTACCCTTTTTTTCACTCACTTCCTACCCTGTAATTATTTATATAGTAATTTTAATTTAAGTCATTTATCAATTTACCTTTTCAAATATTCAGTTCTTAATTTTAGTGTTATCAATTAATAAATTTTATCATAATTTTAAAGTTTAAAGTTTAATTAAAAAGTTTGGTTTTAAATTTAGGGTGATTAGATTTCTTTTAATTAATTATTTTCAATATTTTTATTTAGTTTACTTAAGTTTTAATTTTAAGTTTAATTTATGTGTTTTGAATTTTTGAAGGTCACCGTTAGTGATTAATTTTTGTTCTAACAGTGACCCTTTTCTTAATGGGAAATAATGATCTTTTAAGTCTACCGGTGACCTTTTTTCATTGGTGACCCTTCTGTTTAATTTTCACTCGTGACCTTTTATTTCAGCCTATCAATGACCGTTAATAATTTTCACCAGTGACTTATAAAATATTTTCTCAACGGTAACCATTTATTTTGTTTTCACAAGTGACCCTTTGTTTTTAAACTAAGGGTGACATGTCCCTTATTTATCTTTCGGTGACCTCGTATTTTACACTAACGTTGAGATTTTAATTTTTGTATCAGTGACTTGTTTTTTATCTGCAACAGTGACCCGCAACTACTTAGCCCACTGATGACCTTCTTTATTTTTACCGCTAACAGTGACCCCTTATTTTTATTCTACCAGAACCCTTTCATTTTATCGGTAACCTTTGACTATGCTATCAGTGACCTTTCAACCAATGGTGAGATTATATTTTATATCTATAGGTGAACTTTTATTATCACTATCAGTAACCTGTCTATTTTATTGAAAATATCATCAACCTTATATTTTTATACTTAACGATAGCCTTTGATTTTAAACCATCGATGACCCTATAATTTAAGCCAATAGTGACCTCTATTTTCTTTTAGGTATCGGTGACCCTCGCTCCCCTGCTTCACCCCTTTACCGCGCCGTTGCTATTCCCACTTATTTATTCTACAAATTTAAACCCAAAAACAGTTTTATCCCACTGTTCGAAGGAGAAATCAAAGTCGTCACTCCCCTTGTGATGATGTGGCATGTGAGGAGGAGCCTTCCAACCGTTGGCCGCTGGGAGGAAGTAACGCCTGCTCCAGACAGAACCTACACCGCTGATTATCTGACCCACCACATGATGAAGCTACATTGAGGATGGATTTTCCTCCAGCTTAAGTCAAGTTCCTGCTCCGCGCTACTGTATGAGCCAAGACCTGCTTGAGGAGTCTGTTGTCGGGCCAGAGCCATTGCGTCACATCTACTATGTCAAGCTGCCACCATTGAGGGAAGGTTGCACCACTGTTTAGATGACGGTGGAGGTTGTGATTTTCAGAGGAGTAGCTATCGCATGTCATGGTGAAGAAGGAAGGTTCGCCAGTCGCCACAAGACCTGCTTGAGGAGGAGGCTGAGCAGGGCCGCAACAGCTATCTTCTGGAGGAAGAAGAACGAACCAGCCCCCCTTATAGTGCCGAATTTGTGGCGGGGGGGGGGGGGGGGATAAAAAAACACAAACATAAAATAAATAATAAAATTTAAGTAAATTAAAAATTAATAAATTAAATTAAACTTAAATATAAATAATAAATAACTATTATAATAAATAACTATTATATTAAATAGATTAGTTATAAAATAAAATATAAGACTAACTAATAAGGTTGTATAAAATTAAAATATAAACATTAATAATTTATTAACAGAATTAATTACTAACTCGATTAAATATTTTAACACTTTAATTATAATTTATTTTTAATTTAATAAATATAATAATAGATTTTTTAAAGTAATTTATTAATCTAATTTAAAAAATATAATTTATTTATACTAACTAATTATTAATAATACTTACACTACATAAATAACTTAATTAATTATAATAAATTAAGAACTTAATAATTTTATTAAAGATTTGATAATAAATTAATAATCTTAACAATAATATTTAATAATAATTACAAATAAAGATTTTTATTAATTAACTTTATTTATTGTAGCATTAAACTAAAAAATAACTTTCTTTATTTCTTTACGTATTCATTTATTTATCTTTCTTTCCTAAATTTTCAGTTTCATTCAAGAGACGTGTAAACATCCAGGTTCACGAAACTATCTCACCATGAGTTAGTTACGTGAGAAAAATTAGCGCGACATGCTAGTCGTGGAAAAAAATGCACATGTGCTATGCATACATGAAGAACACTCAATGTTGGTGGAGATGAACGGTGACAAGAAGCAGAAGACTGTGACTACTTAAGATAGAGAAACCAGCCGCTAGAGAGGGACATTCAAAGATATTCAGGGATATTCATTGGAGGGGAAATTCATTCAACAGATTCGAAGATCCAGTTCCGAGCAGAGAGAGTTTAGAGGGCGACTTTGGAACCAATTGCTGGAGCTAGAGGAGTTTAGGAGCTGAGCATTGTCTTGGGAGTTTATCTTTCATTTTGATTCTAGTTTTTGTACTCTGTTTTAGTATGTTTTTAGTTTCTGTAATGATAATGAAAAAAATAGTAGTCTAATCATGTAGTTCGGGGATGAATTGAAGTTCCACTGGTTATTTTTTAATTTTATTTTCACTTTATCATTTTTATGGTTTTAGTATTAATTGGAAAGATTGATACTGAGTTCATCCAATTGATTGTAACACTAGAACATAATATCAAGATTTCACAGTCAGTTTGTGAGATTGATTGCGGATATACTTTTCGAAAGATAATTAATTCAAAGAATTTCAAGACTTACGGTGAGTTCATATTGTTGACATTTGTTTTCAAACGGTTCACAGTTGATTCATTTTAGAGTGGCGAACTCTTAAATTGATTGTCTTGTGTGACCTAACTCCTGGAGAGGGGGGTGAGTCATTATTTTTAAGGTGGTACTATGCAACAACCTTTAAGTGAATCAGAATACCTTTTAGAACCAGTAGAATAGATACTTTTCCCCAAGCGTTTTACTAGTTTGTTCTTTTAACAACGTACTATATTTCTGTGTCTCATTGGTTTCAACCATCCTGGGCTTCAATTTAGTTTAGATACATTCTTTGGAGTATTTTTTTTCACTTTACTGCTTTTTAAAAAGAAAAATAAAATCAAGTATCCACTCCACTGCAGACAATAGTGGAGTTTTGGAAGGTTTTTAGAAGATTAGTTGTTAGAATTTCCTTCCCTGTGGGTTCGACCCTGCTTGCCACATATACAATAGTTAGTAAGAATATAAATATTAAACTTTGACCAACATCAAAGACGGTTCAGGTCAGGTTTTTGGTTCCATTTCTGGGGATGGAATGAGCCATTACTCTAAAAAAAACAAAAAAAAACACATATATAAAAATCTTAAAAAATTTGAAAAATTTAAAAACTGTAACAAAAATATGTTTCACTTCTTGTTGAATTGTCATTATTGACTACTGTCTATTGATATTTGTATGAGAACAAGACACTATTCTATTAGTCTAGAGCCACTTAACTTAGAAATAAACAAACATCTCACTGCTATAAGAAATAAGAACAAAACTGAAATGGAAAACTTAGATAATAGAGTTCCTAATAATAACTTTCAAAACCATCCAAAAATCATAGAAGAAAATGAAAGGACCAGGATGTGGGAGTTTCAACTTCCTCAAGTTCCAAGAAATCCATCACCCATCAGATATAGTCCTAGGGCCCAAAATTATGAATTGAAACAATCACACATCTCACCGTTTCCTACTTTTAATGGGCTCTTTAATGAGGACTTTCTTGCCATCATTAGAGACTTATATAATACAGTGCAACAATTCACTCTTCTAAGAATCATAGAAAACGAACTTAGAATGAGAGTATTTCCTTTTTACCTTATAGGGAATACTAGAAATTGGTTTCTGAGTCTAGATGATAACATTTTTGAAAAATGGGATCAAGTGTATAACTCTTTCATTATGAAATTGTATCCCAAAAGACTAAAAGGTGAACTTATAACTAAAATCAATTGTTTTTATCAAGATGATGGAGAATATTTTCATGAAGATTGGGATAGATTGAGGGATATGCTTAGGTAGTGTCCCCATCATCAACTCCCATCACACCTTCTTATGGATACATTCTATGAATGGATGTCCTCCTCTAGACATAATTTAGTAGACCAAGCTATTGGGGGAAATTACAATGATATAACAAATGAAGAACTTAGAAAAATTTATAATAATCTTACACTGAATTCTCAACATAAAAATTCAAGAAAAAAAGAGTCAATAGAAATGTTAACCCAAACATTGGTTCAAGGAATGAAACTCAAATTTAACTTGCTAAAATCACCAACCAACTTCAATCTGTAATGAACCAGAACACTAAAAAAACTGTTAACCAACTTGGCTATCAAAATACCAACTAATATTTAAGGGAACATTGTGTCTAGTGTGGTATGTTTAGGCATACTGAAAACTTTTTTCCTAATTTGGATATGCCATCCCAACAACAAGAAAGCTGAAACTTTGTTATCTATGGTCCTAGAATTTCTCCTAAAGAAGATCCATTTTCAAATAATTACAATCAAGGATATAGGAACCACCCTAATCTATCTTGTAATGATCAAGGATTAATTAAACAATCCATTTCACCTAATTAATCTAATCAATCAGGAACAAATTTTCAGAATCAACAAAGGGGTGAGTCTTATAATGTTAAAGGAAACAATGATTGTCACTTGTCTTCTAAGATTGATCTAATTTTCAACAAAATCAACTCCCAAGAGGAAAGACACATGACTCATCTGACCAAATATAAAAATCAATATGATTTGGATAAAATGAAAACTGATGTTAGAATGCAGAACATGGAAACACAACTTGGCTAACTTGATAGAGATTTTCATCTAGGAACAAAGGTTGAAGTACTAGTTCCACTGAGCTTAACCCTAGAGATAATTATATGGATGTTGTCAATAGGAGTGGTATTAGTACCCAAACTATAGTTGAAAAAGACCTTGAAAATTCCCAAAATGAAAATCTGCTTCAATCTAGAAATAAAAATCTGCTTTGTTCACATGCTGGAAATTCACATAAAAGTCTTGAAAATGATCAGAATCTGAATTTATCATTTGAAACTCAAGCTGAAACTTCATCTAGAAATCAAAAGAATAAAGGAAAAGAAAAATTTTAGGAAGAGGTGAGGGATATACCTACTATCATTAAATTTTTTCCCCTCCCATCCCTTTCCCTGAGAAGCTGAAACCTCAAAGTAATACTAGGGCTGAACTTCTTCACTTCCTTGGTCTCCTTTCCAAACTTCAAGTGAACATTCCATTCATTCAAGATTTAATTAAAATTCCATATTTTTTAAAATCTCTTAAAAAAATTATTTCAAACAAAAATACCTTAGAAGAATTTGCTACTTACAACCTCACTGAAGAGTGCAGTGCTGTACTTAAAAAGAAAATTCCACCTAAACTGAAAGACCTAGGTAGTATTATCATACCTTGAACACTAGGAAACTCTGATCAGCTTAACTATTTGTGTGATTTAGGTTCTAGTATTAATCTACTCCCATACTCACTATTTCAATAGTTGATGTTGGGTGATCTTCAAACCACCAAAGTCATACCGCAGTTAGCTGATAGATCTTTCACTCATCCTGTGGGTAGGATAGATGATCTGCTAGTTGGGGTTGGGAAACTGTTTCTGCCTACAGACTTTTTAGTATTATATATGAAGTGTGATTAAGAGGTTCCCATCATCTTGGGTTGTTCCTTCTTAGCCACAAGGGGTGCTGTTATTGATGTTTCTAAGAGTAAATTAATTTTCAAAATTAGAGAACAAGAGGAATAGTTCAATGTGTTTAAGAATATTAGGGGACTAACTTGTTCTGAAACTGTTCAAAAATTCAGTTCCTTAAAGTTGAAGTTTCTTATAAAAATCAAATTAAAAACATAGATAAATCTGAAAATCAATCATCTGTTAAAAGAAAATAATTGTGAAGCTTAAAATCTTGTTGAATTTGTCTTAGAAATTGAAAATTCTGCTCGAACATCCAATCTGGAAAATTTTTCTGAATAGGACAACTGTCCAGTTTTTGTTGTATAAGGGTTATATGTTTCTAAACATAAGAGATTTTTTGAGTGAATTTGAGGGTTTTTCTGTTAACACAAACCTTAATGAATATTTTTATGATTATGAGGGAGAACTTATAAGACAAATAAATGATTATTCTTTGATAAATTTGTTAAATACCGATCTTGAAAATCTGTACAGTGTACTGCCCACTTTGGACAACAGTACTGTTACTTCTGAATCTGGAAATGAAATTGAAAATATTTCATCATTTCAAACACCTTACAAAAGATATTTTGAGGATCTTAGACCTCCCAGGCTTAAGATTCTTCCTTCTAGTGTAGAACCACCCACTCTTTAATTGAAACCAATCCCTACTCATCTTAAATATTCATTTTTGGGTGATAATTTCACTTTTCTTATCATAATATATATTGAACTTAATGAAAATCAAGAGGAAATATTGTTAAGTGTTTTTAAAGAAGTTTAAATCTACCATATTCTGGACAATAGCTGATACCAAGGGTATTAGTCCCTCATTTTGTATGCATAAAATACCTATGGAGCCTGATCATAAGCCTAGGGTAGAGTGTCGAAGAAGGTTGAATCTGAACATGGAAGAAGTTGTGAGAGAAGAATGGATTAATATATTGAACACTGGTATAATATATCCCATTTATGATAGTGCTTGGGTTAGCCCTTTCCAGGTTGTCCCCAAGAAGGGAGGTTTCACTAAAGTAAAAAATGAAAAAAATGAAGAAGTCCAAGTTAGGAAAGCCAAAAAATGGAGAGTCTATATAGATTATAGGAAACTTAATACAACCACTTGGAAGGACCAATTTACAATGTCCTTTTTGAACCAAATTCTTGATAGGCTCACTGAAAATGATTTTTTCTGTTTTCTGAATGGGTATTTTGGTTACAACAAGATTCTTGTTGCTCTAGAGGATCAGGAAAAGACCACTTTCACATGCCCCTTTGTGACATTTGCTTACAGGAAGATGCCCTTTGGGTTGTGTGGAGCTCCAGAAATCTTTCAAAGGTGTATGATGGCTATCTTTTCAGATATGAACGAGAGAATTATTAAGGTTTTCATGGATTATTTCTCCATTGTGGGTAGCACTTTTGATACTTGTATGAGAAATATTGAGTTAGTCTTAGAGAGATGCATTGAAACCAACCTTGTTCTTAATTGAGAGAAGTGTCAATTCATGGTCACATAAGGTATAGTGCTTGGTCATAAAGTGTCCAAAAGAGGATTATAAGTTGATACTACTAAGATTGATGTTATTCAAAAACTATATCCTCCTATAAATGTTAAAGGTATTATTAGTTTTCTAGGGAATGCTAGTTTTCACCGGAGATTTGTAAAAGACTTTTCCGAAATAACTAAGCCCTTCTGTTATTTGATGGTCAAGGATTCACCATTCAATTTTTATGAAAAATGTTTGAATTCATTTAATCTTCTTAAATAGAAACTCACTACATCACCCATCATCACTACACCTGATTGGAAACTACATTTTGAACTTATGTGTGATGCTAGTGATATGGGTGTAGGTGTTGTCCTTGGACAGAGGAAAGATAATAAGTTTCATGTGGTGTACTATGCTATTAGACTATTAGATGATGCTCAAAATAATTATACCACTACTGAAAAAGAACTGTTAGTTTTTGTTATTGCTCTAGAAAAGTTTAGAAAATACTTGTTAGGTTCAAAATTTATCATTTTCACTGATCATTCTGCCTTAAAATACTTGTTGTCTAAGAAGAAAACTAAACCCAAACTAATTAGATGGATTTTGTTGCTACAAGAGTTTGATTTAGAGATTAGGGATAAGCAGGGAGCTGAAAATTTAGTTGCGGACCACCTTTATTGGATTCCTCTTACTCAATATTATTCTGAAAATCATAGGGAGATAAACTCTTCTTTTCCTAATGAGAAGTTGCTTACAGAGTTAATTAGGCAATCTGCTTGGTTTGCAGATTTTGCCAACTTCCTGGAAGGAGGTGTCTTTCCCAAGAATCTGTCAAATAATAAAATAAAGAAATTCAGTTTTGACCTTAAATACTACCTTTGGGATGATCCTCTATTGTTTAGGAGATGTTGTGATGGTATCCTTAGGAGATGTGTGTCTGAGGAAGAAATGCTTCCTGTCTTAGAAAGTTGTCACTACTCACCTTGGGGAGGTCACCATGGTGGTGAAAGAACTGATCCAAAAGTTTTACAATATGGTTTCTATTGGACTACTCTTTTTTAGGATGATAGAAGTTTTGTGGTTGGATTTTATAGATTTCAGAGGCTAGGAAATGTGGGTAGGAAGCAGGAGTAACCCCAAAAAAGAATTTTGGAAGTAGAAATTTTTGATTTCTGGGATTTAGATTTCATGGGTCCATTTCCATCATCTCATGGGAATGAATATATTATTGTTTCTATAGACTATGTTTCAAAATGGGTTGAGGCAGTGATAGTGCCCAATAATCAAGCCAATTCTATAATTAAGTTTGTCAAGAATAACATCTTTACAAGATTTGGAGTCCCAAGATCTTTTATCACTGATAATGGAACACATTTTAAGAATTATAAATTTAAATCTTTGATGGAGAAATATGGATATGTTCATAAAACATGTACTCATTATTATCCACAGTCCATTGGACAGGTGGAAATTTCAAATAGGGAACTTAAACAAATACTTAGTGAATCTGTGTCAACCTCTAGGAAAGACTAGTCTCTTAAATTGGATGAATCTTTATAGGCTTATAGAACTACTTTTAAGACACCAATTGGTATGTATCCTTACAGTCTGTTGTTTGGGAAATGTTTTCACTTACATGTGGAGTTGCAACACAAGTCTTATTGGGCAGTTAAGGCTCTAAAATTTGATTTTAAGAGTGCTAGTGAGAGAATATTAATTAATCTGAGAGAGTTAGATGTGATTAGGAGAGAGAGTTATGATAATTCAAGGATTTATAAAGAGATTACTAAAATATTTCATGATTATATCATACAAACTAAAGAGTTTAAACCTGAACCTAAGGTCCTCATCTTTAACTCTAGACTTAAACTTTTTCCTGGAAAACTTAAGTCCAAGTGGTCTGGACCATTTACTGTAGTGAGAGTTCTGAAGAATGGAGTTGTAGAAATTATAGGTGAAGAGAACAAACCCATGTTAGTCAATGGGCAGAGAGTGAAGCTTTATTTTTATGGACAACCGAAGGGCTTGGCTGCCTTCCCAGTGTTTGAAAACTGATCTCGAATAAAGTCTAGATAAAGACTTTAAAAATTAGCGCTGCATGGGAGGAAACCCATGGTTCTTTTTGTATTTATGTTGTTTCTTTTTAACCTTTAATAAAGTGCTTTTTCTATGTTCTGTTTTCGTGAAATTCCTATTACTGCTCGTTCTTGGTTTTGTTGTTCTATTTCAGAGTTATCAAGAAGCTGCTGTTGTGTCTTATATGGAGTGGAATTCCCTCCAGCTTTAATGATAAACTTTGGTTCAAGTAAGTTTTCTATTCTTTAGTTTATACTCATTTTCTGTTCCTGTTTGCTTTAATAAAACTTTTCAGTCATAGTAATTAATATCGGTGAGCCAGTGACTGTTTCCTTAAAAATTATGCTTGTATAAGAAATTCTGTTGCATATTTTCTTAAAATCTGTTGCATATCTTTTATACTAATTTTTTTTATGCATGTCACAAAAATTTAATTAAAAGATTCTTCATGTGCCTCTTGCTTAAATTTGAATTCATTGATAAATATTGAAATAATATTTCACTTTATGAAATTAAGTGTGGGTGGTACATGCTTGCTGGTTGTTGTGTTTTTTGTTGAATGTTCTTTTCTAGGGGGTGTTAGGAATGATTTCTTTATGCGTCATTGAACATCTAATTGAATCATATTTTCTAAATTTCTTTACACCCAATTCTCTCTATACCCACAATTTACATGCTTGGTTTGAACTTTAATGGAAAATATATGTCATTGGACTTAAATGATTATATATGTACATGCTTGTGAACCTGCTGTAAGTTATTCTCTATGGCAATAAAAATTTTTAAACTTCATTGAGATCCTTTATACATGTCATCTATCTGCTAAATTGAAAATCTGTTTTGAACTTAAATGTTTAATTGTTCTTCTCCATGTTTAGAAGTCAACTTTGGGGACAAAGTTGGGTTTTAAGTGTGGGGGAGGGGGTCAATTCTTGACTGTGCTAAACTGTTCTTAATTGGAAGCCCATTAATTCCCATTTCACTTCAATATTTTTGTAAAAAATGTTTAAATTTTATCAAAATTATGTTATATTTCTAAGCTTTACACTGTACTCAATTGGGTCTTTCCTTTGAATAATTCTTTGATTGGTGGTTAAGAACTACTCTGAATATGAAATTAATGAGTTTGGATGATTGCTGAGTGATCTTACTTAGTTATTTGATGAAACATTTTCTTTAGGAGCTACTTATGAAAGTGATTTGGGTTACATGTTTGTGAAGTTATGATCATAACCCTTGGAACTGGAAGTTTGATTTTGATTCTAGGGAACTTATTGTATTTTAATTATTAAAGTAATTTCCTTAATAAGAAAATGTAAATAATTTTTCATAAAAATATTTTAAAACTAGAGTATTCTGGGCATCTGGGATCCCACGGTGAGTCTCTGAGACCCTAGATGCTGGGTGCATTTCTGTTAACTTTAATCCCTCTGTTCACCTTGAATAAGTGCATTGCACAGTGCTTAGCACATGATACATGGCTTGGGAATAAATAAATAAAGGGTCCAGGGTCCAAAACGAGTTCATTAAGGTGAGGTGAATGATGAACACTAGATGAAGAAGGGGTCAATTGGTTTATATGGGAGTCATTTAGGTTGTATCATTAAGGTGATTCACAAAAAAAGATTATTTATTCTTGCAACCTAGGTGAAAAGTCAAAGCACAAAGTTCCATTGGTTAAGCTTTTAATTCCACATAAATTTTACCTCTTGTCACTCTTGATATTAGAACATGAGTTTGGATTGAAATGATCACTTAGCAGAGTTGCGTATGAGGCATGCCACTTACTTTGATTAATGAATCTTTTCTATCTTGATTACACTTTGAGTACTTGTTTGAGGCAAGACTTGTTTTGAAAATATTTTCTAAAAAGCCTGATTTCATGTCATTTCCTCTTTTCTTGAGTGCTGGACATGTTACTGTTTAAGAAAAATAATAAACACTTTACTATTTTCAAAGATTAAAAAACATGGGATTGTTTGAGGACAGACAATACTTAAGTGTGGGGGAATTTTATGTGGCTCTATTTTTACATAGTTTTGCCACATATTTTTACTTAATTTTTAATGATTTAATTAATTATTTAAGAACTTTATACTAAATATTTGTACTTTTGTATTTTTTATAATTAAATTTATTAATTAATTAATTCTTATAATTAATTAAGTATTTTTAGTCTTTTAACTAATAATTTTAATCTCACTTTTCTCATCTAATTTAATTATTTGTGAATTAGTTTTGTTAATTTTAATATGCTTACCTGTTAATAATTTGATTTTAATAATAAAAAGTCATTTAATATCCTTATTTGTGTTTTAATTAATTTATAATTTTTTTAATATTTTATTCTTTGATATATATTAATTAAAATATATTAACTTTATTAAATAATATTTATAACCATCCTGCTAATTAATTAAGTAGATAATTTTAGTTTAAAGTAAATAAAATAGTTCTCTTTTTTTACTTTATCTATTCACATAGTTGTTTAATTAATTAATTAAGAGTTTTAAAACATCAATTATTTAATTTTAAGGATGCAGTTAAATTATTAAGTCACTATTTTTTGTTTTTAGTCTACCAGTGAGGTAGACAAGAGCCATTAGTGACCTATTGGGTCACCGATGCTACTTTTTTTTTCAATCACTGCCTACTTTGTGATTATTTATATAGTAATTTTAATTTAAGTCATTTATCAATTTACTTTATCAAATATTCAGTTCTTAATTTAAGTGTTGTCAATTAATAATTTTTATCGTAATTTTGAAGTTTAATTAAAAAATTTTGTTTTAAATTTATGGTGTTTATCTTTCTTTTAATTAATTTTTTTTCAATATTTTTATTTAGTTTACTTATGTTTTAGTTTTAAGTTCAATTTATTCATTTTTAATTTTTGAAGGTCACCGTTAGTGATTAATTTTTGTTCTAAAAATGACCCTTTTCTTAGTGGTCAACAGTGACCTTTAAGTCTATCGGTGAACTTTTGTCATCGGTGACCCCTCTATTTAATTTTCACCAGTGACCTTTTATTTCAGTCTATCAGTAACCTTTAATAATTTTCACCGGTGAATTATAAATTATTTTCTCAATGGTAATTACTTATTTTTTTTTCACCGGTGACCCTTTGTTTTTAAACTAAGGATGACCTGTCCCTTATTCATATTTCGGTGACCTCGTATTTTACACTAACATTGTGCATTTAATTTTTGCACTGGTGACTTATTTGTTTTATCTAAAACAGTGATCCACAGCTACCCAGCCCACCGGTGACCTTCTTTATTTTTTCCGCTAATAGTGACCACTTATTTTTATTCTACTGGTAACCTTTTATTTTATCGGTAACCTTTAACTGTGCTATCGGTGACCTTTCAACCAATGATGAGATTATATTTTATATTTATCGGTGACCTTTTATTATCACTATCATTAACCTGTCTATTTTATTGAAACCATCAACAACCTTATATTTTTATACTTAACGGTAAACTTTGATTTTAAACTATCGGTGACCCTGTAATTTAAGTTAACGGTGACCTATCTTTTCTGTTAGTTATCAGTGACCCTCCGTCCCCTACTTCATCCCTTTACCTCACTGTTGCTGTTCCCACTTCTTCATTCTGCAAATTTAAACCCCAAACTAGTTTTATCCCACTGTTCGAAGGAGAAATCGAAGTTGTCGCTCCCCTCATGATGATGCGCCACTTGAAGAGGAGCCTTCCAACCACTGGCCGCTGGGAGGAAGTAGCGCCTGCTCCAGATGAAACCTATGCCGCTGATGATATGACCTACCACAGGATAAAGCCATGTTAAAGAGGGATGTACCTCCAGCTTAAGTCAAGTTCCTGCGCTGCGCAACTGTAGGAGCCTAGACCTGCTTGAGGAGTCCACTATCGTGCCATAGCTGTTGCGCCGCAACTCCTGTGTTAAGCCACCACCATCGAGGGAAGGCTGCGCTGCTGTTTAGCCGATAGAGGAGGCTATGATTTTCATAGGAACAACTATCACATGTCATGGTGAAGAATGAAGGGTCGCCGGCCATCGCAAGACCTGCTTGAGGAGGAGGCTGAGCAGGGCCACAACAGCTATCTTCGAGAGGAAGAATAATGAACCAACCCCCCTTGTTGCGCCGAATTTGGGGGGGGGGGATAAAAAAACACAAACACAAAATAAATAATAAAATTTAAGTAAATTCATAATTAATAAATTATTTTAAACTTAAATTTAATTAATAAATAAATATTATAATATATATATTAGTTATAAAATAAAATATAAGACTAACAAATAAGGATTTATAAAATTAAAATATAAATATTTATAATTTATTAACATAATTAATAACTAACTTTATTAAATATATTAAAATTTTAATTATACTTTATTTTTAATTGAATAAATATATTAATTTATTTTTTATAGTAATTTATTGATCTAATTTAAAAAATATAATTTAGTTATACTAAATAATTATTAATAATACTTACACTACGTAAATAACTTAATTAATTATAATAAATTAAGAACTTAATAATTTTATTAAATATTTTATAATAAACTAATAATATTAACAATAATATTTAATAATTATTAATAATTATGTTTTTTATTAATTAACTTTAGTTATTATAACATTAAACTAAAAAATAACTTTCCTTCTTTCTTTACGTATTCATTTATTTATCTTTCTATCATAACTTTGTAGGTTCATTCAAGAGACGTGTAAATGTCCAGGTTCACACAACTAACTCACTAGGAGTTAGTTACATGAGAAAAATTAGTGCGACATACCATTTGCGGAAAAAATGCACGTGTGCAGTGCATACATGAAGAACACTCAAAGTCGGTGGAGATGAAAGATGAAAAGCAGTAAAAGACAGTGAATACTTAAGACAGAGCAACCAGCAGATAGAGAGGGACATTCAGAGATATTCAAGGACATTCATTGGAGGGGACATTCATTCAATAGATTCAAATATCCAATTTCGAGCAGAGAGAGTTCATAGGGCAACTCTGGAACCACTTGCTGGAGCTGGAGGAGTTCAGGAGAATAGCATCATCTTCGAAGTTTATATTTCATTTTTATTCTAGTTTTTATACTCTGTTTTAGTATGTTTTTAGTTTTTGTAATGATAATGAACAAAATATTATGCTAATCATATAGTTCGAGGATTAATTGAAGTTCCATTGGTTATTTTCTAATTTTATTTTCACTTTATCATTTTTATCGTTTTAGTGTTGATTGGCGAGATTGATACTGAGTTCATCCAATTGGTTGTACCACAAGAACATAATCTCAATATTTCACAGTCAGTTGGAGAGATTGATTGTGGATATACCTTTCAAAAGACAATTAATTCAAAGAACTTCAAGGCTTACAGTGATTTCGTCTTGTTGACTTTTTTTCAAACGGTTCAAAGTTGATTCATTTCGGAGTGGCGAACTCTTAAATTGATTGGCTTGTGTGACTTTACTCTTGAAAAGGGAGGTGATTCATTATTTTTAAGGTGATACTCTGCAACAACCTTTAAGTGAATCCGAATACATTTTAGAACCAGTAAAATGAAGACTTTTCCCTGAGTGTTTTAATAGATTATTCTTTTAACAACATACTATATTTCTGTGTCTCTTTGCTTTCAACTATATTTGGCTTAAATTTAATTTAGATACATTCTTTGGAGTATTCTATCACTTTACTGCTTTATAAAAAGTAAAAGAAAATAGAGTATCCACTCCACTGCAAACAACATTGGAGTTTTTGAAGGTTTTTAGAAGAATAGTGGTTAGAATTTCCTTCCCTGTGGGTTTGGCCCTGCTTGCCACATATACTGTAGTTATTAGGAATATAAATATTAAACTTTGACCAGCTTCAATGACGGTTCAGGTCTTGCATGTTATCATTGGAAAAGGAATATATGTGGATCCTTCTAAGAAAAAGGAAATTGGTGAGTGGCCTAGGACAACATCTATAATGGAGATCCATATCTTCCAAGGTCTAACTGGGTATTATCGATGATTTTTGGAGAAAATTTTATGATTTTAAAACCTAATGAACAAGATGAAATGAAATAGGGTGAAGTTTTTTTGGACTCAAGAATTTGAGGAAATATTTAAGGATCTCAAAAAGAGGCTGATCACTACACCAGTACTCACACTCCCAACAAGTGGAGAACTCTTTATAGTGTATAGTGATGGTTAAAAGAAGGGATTAGGCTATGTGCTGATGAAAAATGATAAAGGGATATCCTACACCTCAAGGCTGCTGAAAATCCATGAGAAAAACTGTCCTACGCATGATCTGGAGATGGAAGCTATGATATTTTCATTATAAATCTGGTGACATTATCTCTACGTGGATAATTGTGAGATATATACTGATCACAAGAGACTCAAATATATATTCACACTAAAGGAACTTAATATACACCAAAAATGATGGTTAGATATCATCAAGAAATATCACTACTCAATCCACTACCATCCTGGTAAGGAATATAAGGTGGTGTATGCTCTAAGTAGAAAAGATCCTGCCTCTTCATCAATGATGAGAATTGAAAAGGATCCAATTTTATAGGTTTTCAGAGGATGGACATGGGATTCATTAAGGGAGAAAAATCATAAATCCTTTCTCAAATTATTTCTCAACCTTCCCCTATGGATAAAATAATAGATTCTAAAATAAAAGATGTGTAAATTCAGAAAGGGGTAGAAGCTATCAGAAATGGGAAATCCTCTAAGTTTAGGATTAATGAGGAAGGAGTTGTAAGATTTGAGTCATGATTATGTGTACCATCAAATCACAAGATAAATAAGGAGATTTTTAATGAAACACATAACTCAACCTTATCTATTCACCCAGGGAGCACAAAGATGTATTGAGATATCTGAGAGAACTTTGGGTGGGACGAATTGAAGAAGAATATTGTTGAGTATACATCAAAGTGCCTGGTATGTCAACAAGTGAAGGCTAAAAGACAGGAGTATAAGGGGATGATGCAACTACTACCCATACCAACATGGATGTAAGAGAACATCACCATGTACTTTCTTACAGGACTTATAAGGACTTCTAGAGGAAACAATGCTATATGGCTCATTGTGGATCGTCTTACAATGAAATCTCACTTTATCACAATTTAAGAGGACTTATCATTGGATAAACTTTCACGAATAAATATCAAAGAGTTTTTAAGGCTTCATAGAGTACCACTATCTAGTTTATCTAATAGAGATCCATGATTTACCTCAATGTTCTAGGAAATTCTCCAAGATGCTATAAGAATTGAACTAAACCTTAGTATGGCATATTATCCTCAAACTGATGGCCAATCTGAGCGAACTATTCAGAAACTAGATGATATATTGAGAGAATGATCTATGTAATTCAAAGGCTGATGTAACCAACATCTTCCACTAGTCAAATTATTCTACAAAAACATTTTCCACTCCAGCATCTGAATGGAACCATATGAAGTCCTTTATGGGAAATGATGCAGAACACCAACGTGTTGGGATGAAGTCAGTGAGTATAAGCTGCTAGGACCTGAAATGGTCGAAGAAATGGTGGATAAGGAGAAAACCATTCAGTAACACATCAAGACATCCCAAAGTTGAAAAAAGAGTAATCCAGACAATCATCGATGAGACCTTGAGTTCAAAATTGTATACATGGTATTTATTCACATATCTCCATAGAAGAAGTTCATGAGGTTTGGGAAGAAATTGAAGATAAGTCCCAGGTACATCAGCCCATTCTAGATACTTGATCGTGTTGGATATGTGGCGTATTTACTGTTACTTCCCCTATCATGTCTAATGTGCATGATGTCTTCCATGTACCCCTATTAAGAAAGTACATACCATATCCTTCACATGTATTGAATTTAGAGGTGGTGTAGTTGGAGAATGATCTTTCTTTTGAGGAGTAGCCGTTGAATATCTTGGATCATAGATATAAAGTTTTATTCAACAAGACTACTCACTTGGTTAAGGTACTATGGTAAAACCCTAAGTACGAAGAGGCAACATGTGAATTGGAGGAAGCAATGAAGGAAAATTACCCGCACTAGTTTATGAGTTAGAATGTAAAACAAAATTTCAAGGGTGAAATTTCATAAGGGGGAGGGGGGAATGTAATGACCCAATGTTTTATCAATGGAGTTCCCTTTTTATAATTGTGCCTTATTGTATAATCAAATTAGGTAGCACAATGAAATATCATGATACTAAATACTATGTGACCATTAAACATAATTTTTCCACTTCCATGTCTTCACTTTTGAAAATCTGACATACATGGTTGCATTCAAGGTGATTTTTGGGGTTTTATGGAATAAATATAATTTTTGGTGAATAGTAACCTACCCTTATGAATAGTAACCAACCCTTATGAATATTAATATGAACCTTATGAGTAGTAAATCATCCCAAAGAATAGTAACCTCACCCTTGAATGTATAAATTAAATTTATTCATCTTATAAGTAATAATATGACCATAGTTAAAGTATTGGTATTTTTGTAAGTTATAAATAAATAATTATAATTAATTATTTAATTTAAAAAATGTATTTTCCTAAAATATGTTCATAAATTAACAATTTTATTTCTTATGGTTTTAAGATAATTTTATAATACCTTATGTAATTTTTGAAAGAATTATAAAATTAGTTATAGTTTTAAAATCTGTATTTTTCATGTAAATTATGATTTTAATTAAAAAATAAAAAAATCATATTTAGAAAATTATTTTCAAAAAACGGAATTCATTTTAGGATTTTACACATCGAAAAATGGTTAGGGTGAATTTTTGGTATTTTTATGAAATACATGAATTTTTTATGAATAGTGAAATATGATAATTTACAAAATAAGCTAAATACATTAATTATTGAGTCATGGGTGATGATCTACTGATGTAAGCACCATTTTTTTGAACTCAAATACACATATTACTATTTTTGGTCATGGAGGCATCACTATTTCTTTTCTTATGAAAAAATAATAATCTAATGATTTAAATATTAAGAAAACCCTACTCCCATCCACTATAAAACCACCCACACTCCCCTCTTCTCTCCACTCATATCAAGCCTTGTGACTTGCCTAAATTCTGGTAAAATATCTCTCCAAGATCTTCCCCCACATCCATCATCCCTTTTTCTCCTAAAATGACCTAATCCTCTCCCATTAAGAGACTCTCAAAGAAGATTAATTCCATAGGTAAATTCATATTTTCAATTCTTTTACTTTCCTTTCAAGTTCCTTTTTTTTATTTTCTATAACTAGATCTCCTAATCCAAATGTTATGAAAAATATAGTACCTTATATTTACTATAAAGTTTCTATGATAATTTAATAATTTAATATCATCTCTCTTTTACCCTTCATTTATACTAGTAGTGAAAACACCATCTGAGATGTATTAATTCACCACATTCAAGGACGATGGGTTATCAATTTCCATTACCATCATCAATTATCATAATGAAACCATTATTATGGTTTTTACAAACTATAATATATGTATTATGTCTCTTCTATGGTTCTTTAATCTTTTTGTGCACATAGTTTTGATTTATTAAACAAAATGTCTTCGTTGTGATCAAAAACCACCAATTAACAAAAAATGTTATCACTAAAGTTTTACATAATGATTCATCTTAACTCCAAGTAACCAAATTAAATTTACAACCATGTAACCTTATTTATTTTCAATAATATAGCTCCTATTTTCTACAACCATCTTTATTTTACATGATTATCTATTCATGTATATGAGTAAACCAATCATGTAACAAATGGACCAAATAATGAAATTGAACCACATAACCAATCAAAATGGTTATGAATGAACTCAAAAAGGTCATAATAAATCAATTAAATGTAAAATAGGTTCTGTAATTATTAATTAAAGGGCATAATTTTATTACTTAGGTCATTAATATCATGTGGATAACACCATCAGACTTAAAGTAATTGATTCTACCCAAACCTCAGTTATTCCTTCAGGTTGTTCTTACTCTCTTTATACCCAAATGATTTCATATATTCTGTGCATGTACATATTATAATTTTTATTTATATGTTAAAACTCATGTATCAAGATCCATTCATCATTATTTTTTAGTTATATACATTCTTTTATGTGATTCCCTCCTCAATACTTCCCGATTAGAAAACCCGTTTTATGGGAACTTCCCAAAATTTTACCCAATTTCAAGTACACTCTACCATATATTTTACGAAACCATTGTTTTTATAAAATAAGTCATTATAATATGAATAAATTCTTGTTTAACTTCTGGTTTTAGATAAGGAATTATACCCTTTTCAATTTTAAATTCTATTTAGTATTTTCCTTAAAGCTGCACCAAAATGTTTCAATGAAAAAATTTATTAAATAAACTTTTTATATATTATCAATTCTGTTTGAAATCAATTACTATGATATATTCCTATGTCAGTTCTATGTAATTTAAATCAGGGATAATTTTATTATATTCCCACTAAATTATGTTTGATGACATGATTATGATACCCATTTCTTTTATTGGGTTCCCTTATGTTTATATATGATTGATTATGTATGATTCATTATGTGGAAAGAATATTCATGAAAATGTTAAGATGGGTGTGCCTAGATAGCTCTCTAATGAAATGGGTAAAGTTGGTTCCCATGAGACATTATGATTAATGTTCTTGGCAGTTATCCTTGACTTTTGCTACCATGTGCAACGGTCTTGGCGGTTAACCTTGACTTGTGATACCATGTGCAACATCTTGGTGGCTGACCCAAACTTGTGATCCTATAAGTGCAATGAGCCTTGACTCATTGTAAATTATTTTTTTTATATTTCTGCAACATTATTATGAATCCATGTTTATATGATCCAAAGTTATACATGTTATTGTTCCATATGTTCAATAATTTTATATGACTTTTTATATCATTATGTCATCTTTCCTAACCAATGTGATAAATCTTTATTCTTATGCTTATTAACTAATTGGGATTTTTAGATCACCCCTTTATTCATGTTATCCCAAGGTTATCCTATGCCTATGTATGATCACAATTGACGTTAGGAGCTCAATATGAATATTAAATAATGAAATGTTATATGTTTTCAGTTTTATATAACTAGTCTTCAAAGACACTAGACATCACTATCCTTAGATTTTATTCCAATTTGCAATTATGAATAGAATCATGTAATGTTATGTACAAAAGGATATTTTCACTATATAGACTAAAAAATACCTTGTTTTTCTCATCATATAGATATTATTTCCATTATATATGAAACATTTTAATCATTAATAAGTCTTTAAAATGAACCAAACAATTATCTACATATTCTATACTTTTAGACCTGTCATGTCTTATAATTATAACCATGAACAAAATAAATGGAAACATAAGAAGGATGAGCTCGAATTATATCTAATATAAAACGAAAATTAGAAGTTATCTATAAATGAACTTAGAAGGAATAATATGGAGGGAAATGAATGATTATCAAATAATTTCATATAACTCATCCTGTGATATGGAAACAAATTAATAGTTAAAAATAAAAAAAAACGTGGACAAAAATAATTAAATATATGGTGATATAATACATAATTTTGGACATCCTTTACTATCAATACCTCAACTATGAAATAATTAATTCCTTATAGTCCATAACCAAGACATGAGTTTTATCATCAAGTAAAAAACTAAGATATCATTGTTTCTTTCAATGTTTTAACCAAAAAATCATTCTTGCACTAGTTCGACATAATCTAAATAGACAATGATTTTCTCTCATGAAACAAACTAATTTATCAAAGAAATAATATAATATCGAGCCCCTAGGGAGTTAGTCGAGTGGTTCACCAGTTGGTTCATTTCGCTGTCTGGGGGAACTGGCACATGCTCAAGTCCCCCAGGCTCGGACACTGTTCATATTATGAATGGGGATATTCAACTCCATTGCTTAGTTGGGGAACGTATATCTCCTTGGGCTGGCAGACCCACCATACAGGTAAAGAGGGGGACTTAATTGACAACCACGTTTTTCCAACGAGCCTGTACCCTAGTGGTACAGGCATATACTTGACATCCAAAAGACCCAGGATAAAATCTGGGCAGGGACTAATTTCTAGGTTACTGTAGCAGCATTGTAGCAGGGCACTATAGCAGTAGTGGAACTGTAGCGGCATAGACACAGTAGTAGGAACTGTAGCAATGACGGAACTGTAGCAGCAAGGGTACTGTAGAAGTACTATTCACCAAGGGTCCCTTTGGGACAAAAAATGGGCTTTGAAGTCTATAATTCAGGCCACTTGGCCTTGGGCCTTCAGGCTATGTAATGGGTCTCCCTCTACCCAGTCTAAAGAAGTCTTTGCTTTAAATAACAAAATGAGGCTTCAACCCCAACCTTTAAAAAAAATATAATATCGAGAACCACCATTCACTTCATTATGTCAATTTAATTCACCATTTGAAAGCTATGAATATTAATACAATTCATAATAAACATAATATAGTAACAAAAACATATGTATTGAGATAAAAACAAATATAATTTTCATAATCTTCTTATTAATAAATATTTTATCCAAAGAAAGAAGGTGGATGGTCAAACAATACATAATAAACATACCATAATTATTGATAATCATCAAAATTAGATAATAAGAATTTGATTTATATATTTCCACAATCAATCAATATATGTAATCTAGGTGAACCACATTCAGTGAAAGAAAGGAATTATTGAGTGTTCCTAAAGGGATGGAATCAGATGAAAAATCAGGCCTATAACGAAGGTGGATTTGGAAAGAAAAAGTCCATGAGGGATTTCAGTGACATCAATACCTCAAAATAAAATATTATTAGATTAATTTTAATGTAATACATAACTAATATATATTATAACAATATTGAAATAAGTTGTGAATATAAATCATATATCAATACAGAATAATTGATATAGAAAAATTATGTTATAAGTAACATATGAATCAAATGGAAAATAAAGAGACACCATGAAATTAAAATATAAATAAATGAAACATATTCATTATAATTTAAGGATATAGTATATTGAAAACAAAAAATAAAAGAAAATGTGGTTAGTAATATCCAACAAGTCCCATGGAATTGAATGTAGAGACAATAAATATTTATGTATTTATAAAATTTTGAATTAGAACTAATTTAAGGATATATTTTAAATTGAAAAATATAATACCATGACTAAGTATAGGATCATGATAATTATATTATTGGGTTAATAGATACACCATACAAATGAAAAAATGGTGTATAATAATACATATGTCATAATGGATGAAAATTGAGATAAGAACCCCTTACCATAATTTATGAATTATAATAAAGCATATGAATATACTATATAAAAAATAACTATCCTAACATAAAATTTTATTAACTTATTCATATTTATAATTTTTTATAAATTTAATTTTAAATTATTCTCTAAAGTTTTAAAAATTAGTAATTATCTTTTCTCAGTATCTAGTGTGAGTAATATTTATCATTTTTAACTAGTTTCATAATAGTGGTGTTGTTCTTAATTATTATCCAAAATTTCATCATTACTAGATAATTTTACACACAATAATAAATTAATTTTTTAATCTTATATCTTATTCCAAAAGTGTTTTAGTTATGTTGCATTAGAATAAAACATATTGTGGATTATTTCAATATTGTTTTCAATCAAAGATCATATTTATTAATAAGTAAATTACAATATTTAACATGTATAGAACCATAAAATATTGTTTATTTTTTATTACATTACAATAATATTATTATTTAGGTTCCTATATTCATCTGTAATAGTATTTTATAACATTGTTTAAGTATGTGGTATGACTGACCCAAACATGAACATACTATATTTTTATGGTTGAGTATGGGAAATGAATTTATTATTTTGATCTTATATCATTATTACATTTGAATAATTATCGTAATTTTATCTTTTCAAGTTTTTTATTTGATTTTATTTATATGTATATAATGAAAATAAAGAGAAAAACATTATTTTTACTAGTTGGTAGTCTGTATAATGCATGGTTAATGTATTCATTTCCTTCCTTGAAGCTCTTAATGGTACTGATCTATATAAAACTACATCAATGAACCCACCAATTTTTAAGAAATTGGATGATGGTCGCTTCTTAGTGGAGGATGATCCAAAGAACCTTCAACAACATACTCAAATTTGTATGATTTTGATTATGGGTCACATTTCATACATCAATGGAGATAAACCCTATTTGTCCCCCAATCTTAAACCTATAATTACACATGTTTGGGGCTTCAACGCTTGGACACTTGTTCCAATCGGTAGGGGTTACTTTCATATTTTTCTAAAATCTCAAGAGGACTTAGATCATGTTTGGAAGATAGGTAATATACATCTAAAACTATGTCTTCTTCAAATCTATGATTGTGATTATGATTTTAATCCCCATACTCATAGGAACACCACGGATCAGGTTTGGGTTAGTTTTCATAGTCTCAATTGGTTTCTCTGGCACCCCAATATATGGAAAGAAATATTCTCTTGCATAGGCACTCCCCTTAAGATTGATCAACGAACTCTAAATGAAGAGATAATTTTATATTCAAGAGTTATGGTGGAGGTCAATATAGAATCAAAACTCCCAAATGTTAGTAGTTTTAATGCAAAACATTACAAAACAGAGGTTAGGATTGAGTTTGAACATAAACCCCAATTCTGTGAACTATTTAAAATTGTTGGGAATTTAATTTTAATTTGTAGGGTTGTGAAAAATCAAGTTTCTCAACTAGAGGACAATTAATGGACATAAGTTAGAAGATGCAAGAACGATAAGGGAACTGTTATAGATAAACCTGATCCTTTCAAGAAGAAAAATAAAATATTGGTGATGAAATCAAAATTTTCTAACACTTCGGGAGATAATTCAGTTAAAACCTATGCTAAAATAGTTTATCAAGAAGATAATGATACTATATAATAGTAATTTTAGAATAAATAGAAAAAATAGTCCTGGATTCTATCAAACAGTCCCATGCTGAACACATAATAGAGGAATCCCACAAGGACACCTCTAATAAAAATGGACAACATGTTATTGTTGATATTGACTCTACAATGGTACATACTGATAACAACCTACGAAAGAATGTTATTCCAATGGATATGGATGAAAATTCTATGGGAGAAAAACATGTCAAGGAAATTTTTCCAAAAGAAAATGAACAAGGTAATTGTAAGGAAGATATCGATCCCCTACTTGTAGTGGAAAAATTGTCTTCTGAATTTCTGGTTCTTACAGACTCACCTAATGGGAAAGTGACCAAAAGATCATTTGAAATTAATGATAACTCATCTAATGGTACAAAATAGGTTTTGGATCTTGAAAACTCCAAGTATCCTCGGAATTCCTATACTCAAATGGGTTTCAATTCTACTATTGATGCTACACAGTTTCAATGGGAGTGCAACCTCGTGGAGTTGGAAAAAGACACAACAGGAGCTCTCTAGTACTCCACAGATGTTGTTGAATAAAAAAATACTGAATTGATTCACACTATGAATAAAATCATCATTGATAATATAGAAAAGGATCTTATAGCAGATTTCACAGGTATGGTTTCCCCAGACACTGCTATAGGTACTGTTTTAAACTCTACTACTACATTACCTAAAGACTCCTCTAAGATAGGTGGCACAAACCACACTATTTCTATATTAGTTTCTACTAATTTTTACAATGTTAATATTGAAAATCATTCAACTAATTTATGTGTCAGCCCTGTGGTTACCCCATTGAAGGCTAAAACACTTGAAACAACTCGGGGAGATGCTGATGCAGCTACCTCTAACATATCTTCTATTTCTTCTATAAGTAAACAGGGAATACAACCTAGTATGAAATCATCAAAAATATTTAAAAGATCTACCAGGAGGAAGTTCTCTATAAGTAGGGGAGTTCCAACCCTAAATTCAGGTTCCAATGATTTTTTTGGAATTTTTAGGGTATTGCCAACCCTAACACTTTTATTGTCCTTTCAAGATTTCATAATACTCATTGAACTAAAATATTTGATATTGTTGAACCTAAAATCAAATTTTCATAAAAAATTACACACCATTCATCATATGGTTATAATTGTTTTGGTGCATGAATAGATGGTGTTTCTGTAGAAACTCTCTAGGGTTTTTTATCATTCCTCTCTACAAAATGCAAATGTTTTCAAAGACTTTGAGTAGATGTTTACTTGTGAGTTTTCAATTGATTATTGGAACACTTTTTGTTCATTGGTTTGTGATAAAAATAGATACCAAAATATAAGAATTCTTTGGCATGAAATTTCTTATTTAGCTAACAACATTCATGATCCATTGTTTGTGATTGGTGATTTCAATGCGATTCTTATCTCCAGTGAGAAACTTTTCCCATCTCACTCTTCTATCTCCTCAAGAGAATTTAAAACCTCTATTGAGGATAATAATCTTGTGGAAATAAACCATAATGGTGCCAAATTCACTTGGTATATAATGTACTAAAACATAGTAGTTTCTAGAAAATTGGATAGAGCATTAAAAAATGAGGGTACTCTGGATAAACAGGACACCATCTCTAGAATTACCATTCCTAAGCTTAACTATTATCATCATCACATCCTTGTAAGTATTCATATCAAAATCCTGAAATCCATTCTTCCTTTCATATATAATAACGCTTCTTCCTCTGAACCCAAGTGTTTTAACATCATCAACAAATTTTGGGCATATATGAATCATTACAATCATGATTTTTCTTATATCATAAAACTAAAAAATATTAAGAAGTTTCTTAAAGGTTGAGGTAGTTACAAATATAAAAAAATTGAAAATGAAATATCTTTTCATGATAATGAACTTATCCAAATACAAAACACCAATAATATATCTGATTTCACTATAGATCCTCAACATTAAATCAACACTTCTATGAAATGTAACACTTTTCTAGACCTTAATGAAAACATGCATAAACAAATCTTCAAAACTAAATGGATATTTTATGGAGAAAGAAACACTAAGTTATACAACTCTATTCAATGAATCATAAAGGTTTGTATACCTTTCACTTTTCTTAGAGACAGGGACACCCTCATTGATACTAAGGATAGCATTGCTAATCATACTGTCTCTTATTATGATAATATTTTTAATGGATGAGACATCAACAAAGACCTTATTCTTGATGTAATACCGACTATGGTGAATGAGGAAGATAAAAACTATCTTTTAAGCATCACTCTTGATAATGATATTAAATATACTTTTTTTATCCTTAATACTGATAGTGCTCTAGGCCCTAAGGGTTTCAATAATGGTATATATCAGCACTTCTGGTAGGCTATTCAAACTTATGTTTGAAAACATGTCAAATATTTTATTACAATAATGTGCTTCCTTATGGGTTAAATGAACAATTTCTTTCTTTAATTCCAAAATTGGACAATGATTCTGATATTCATCTCTATAGACCTGTTATGCTTATTAACACACTTTAAAAAATCATCAAGAAACTTATTTCTAACAGACTTTTTGCTATAAAAAATAAAATTTTCTCATGGAATCAATTTGTATTTATTAAGGGTAGTTCTATACAAGATTTCATTTGTATTTCCTCTGAATTCACTAACACTTTAAAAAAAACCACCAGGGGAGGAAATATTTCTATTAAATTTGATATCAAGAAAGCCTTTGATAATATTTATTTGAGTTTTATTTTCATGGTTATTCAATGTTTTTGTTTTAATGATTCCTTCATTAGTAGAATAAATTCTTTATTCAAATAATATAGCATATTCATCCTTTTCAGTGGTTCCCTTAAGGGTTACTTTAAATGCACCAATAGAGTTAGAAAAGGTGATCACCTCTCTACCATTATTTTCTAATTCAGAAGCTTATTTATGTAGATTTTTTACTCACCATATCGACCAGAACAAGATTAAACCTATACAGGCTTCTAGGAACTTAAATGTTCCCATGCATCTTTCATATGATGATGATATCATCCTTTTTATACAAGGAGATAAAAGAAATATTCAAAGTCTCAAAAGTGCCCTCTCACATTACGAATTAATATCTGGTTAAACCATTAGGTGGAAGAAATATTTTTTATTCTCTGGAAAAAATATTCCTTATAATAGAAAAGGTAATATTATCAAGGATTTAGGTATCAAATAAGGATCCTTATCTTTTACTTATCTTGGTGTACCTATTTTTTGGGGAAGGCCTAAATCTAGTTACTTTTTAAAAACTATTGACCAAATCCTCAATCAACATTCCTCTTAGAAGGGTAAATCCATCTCAATGTATGATTGAATATTTATTGTTAATTTTAAAATTTTCACTCAAATGGTCTACTCATTTATGGTTAACAAATGGCTTGCTGGTCTCCTTAGGAAAATAAATGTTTACATCAAAAACATTGTTTGGACTAGAAGCATGATTGAAAGGAAACTTGTGACCATTCATTGAAATACATGTTGTAATCCTTTAGATAAGGGTGGTCTTGGAATTGAAAAACTTAGACTTTTTAATGATGCTTTATAAGACAGAATCACTTGGAACCTTCTTCACAATAACTCTATTTTCATTTATTTTCTTAAAATAAGATTCCTTGAAAAGTTAAGGAAATGAAATATAAATTATATTAGATATTAAATTTGGCCATCCATTCGGAATACATTTACCAATATCATGATTAACTATATATGGATGGTTAGTACCAATTCTTCCATGAACATTTGGATGGACAACTGGACTGTCATTCATTTAATCTCCATGCTTCATCTCAATAATTTATCGGAGCACCCCAACTGCACTAGTAGGTATGTTTTAAATTCTCATAACATTGGTCTTTCTAATAATATCATTCATGTTATTGAAAATTATCCATATTACAATTCTAAATATTTTCTAATCTAGGAAACATCTCAGAATGTCATCCTAGACTCCAAATATTTTTAAAACCACAACTTTCAAAATTTTAATAAAAAATTCTGTTGGTTATTTTTTTTGAAAGCCATGGATTAAGGACTCGAGGCTTAATCTTGTTTGGCGTATTGATCACAACAGAGTCACCACTGATGTTTCTATTTAATGTTTTTGGATTCAACATTGATCTAAGTTCCATATTTGTAATCAACATAGAGATGATACTGACCATATTTTTCTATCTTGTGCTATGGATTCATCTCTTTGGAACTATATTTTTGATATTTTTGGGCTTGTCTGATGACTTAGGATTGATGGAATCCATTATCAACCTAGATTTACTTTTTAAGTGTTCTGGAAAACCCATATACCTATTTGGATTAAGGAAAATGTTGATGAGTCTTCTAAAATAAATCTGAGACCCTTGGGTTGTGGTGCTATTTTCAGAAACCACCTTGGGCAGTGTCTTAAGTGATTCTTTGGTTGCTGCAGAATCTCCTCATCTCTAAAAGCTGAAATAATGAGTGTGATTCGTGCCATTCCTTTGCTGAGAAATTGGTTTAGAACATTATTTTTATTTAAAGTGATTAGACCACTATTTTCCAAGATATTTGGAATGGTGTCGTTCATCTATCTCGGCCGCTTAAAACCCGTTGGATGAACTACCTCCTTTCACTTCTGGAGATTAGCTACATTTACACTCTTTCCTTTTGTGAAGAAAACATGGTTACTGAAATTCTTTCAAATAAGGTTGTTAAATATAACATAACCTGGTTGGATGACCATCCTATTGATTTAATTCCTCTTTGTGATAAGGACTATAAAAAGATTCCTTCTTACGGACTCATGTAACCCCTTTTTCTTTGTATAATAATTTGTGCTTTGGTCTTTGACCAAGGCACCACCTTATTTTAAAAAATATAGTTGATTAAATTAATATATTATCATATTAGTTTAATAATTATAATTAGGTCATTATATACTTATTTTTATTATAGGTTTATTTTGGAAAGAATAAAAAGAAAAATATAAGTATTAATTAATACTCACTTTGGGACCTTGAACTATATCTTCAAAGACTCACTATAAATGAAGGAAATAGGTTAACTAATTGATTAAATATGCTAATGAACATGATATTCCATCATATTAGGAGGAAAATGGTAAACTTTGGCAATAAATTTAAATTATTGGGTGTTTTAGTGAGGGGTGTAAGTGTCCCTATTTATAAGTGATGAACATGGAACTTTTGTGAAAACCCATTATTTTTAAATAATAGAATGAAACTATTGATGGGTAAATAATTATAAAATTGAAACTAATGGATTTTGGGGTAATATTGTGTCAATAATACCTCAATAATTCCTTTCTACACATGGTTTAACATTTTTTGGAATTCATTTATTCTTATATTTTTACTGTCCCATTTTTTTGTCTTTACTTGGGTAACTAATTTTCACACATGAAATTTATGATTCAATAAATATATATAATAACCCAAAGTAGATTGTTTTTCAGTTATAAACCTAAATTTATTCTCATTTAATTAATATTCTATTTATAATTATAATAATATTTACTTCCAAATTAAAACATTATATATATAGAAAAGTTTTAGTAGAAAACTATTTTCTCACCATTAAGTGTTGTTAATCATATTTAGTATTGATTACTAGTTGAATGAGGGAAAATTAATTTAGATATTAAAATAATCATTTTAAAAAAATTTATTCATAGATTAAATTAATTTATATGATTATATAAAAATTACAAAATATTAATAAAATAATTATCTGAAAATAAAATGCTTACCCTTATCATCATCATTAACTTTATTCATAGTAATTATAATTTTATTAAAAAAATAAAAATAAAAATTATGAAATTATATTATTAGTTTTTTCTAAAATATTAAAACAATTTTTTCTGCATTTACATGTACTAATGACTAACATTTGAGTATAAATGATTAAATCAATTTTTAGGATAAAATGTTGTTTAGGTTTTCAAAAGGATTTTTGTGTTTTCTTACATATAAAATAATATTTGTAAAGATTTATTATAATTATATATATATAATATATACATTTATATTATAGAAAAATGTTTTAAAAAATGTATTCCATTATTTTATTATGATAATTTCACAATATTTATAGTTTTTGTAATATCACTATCTTTTCACTATTCACCTTTAAACCAATGTTTTTAAAAAAATATGCGAAACATTTATACAAAGATAATTTGAAATTTATAAAACTAAAAATTAAATTATTTTTATATTTTTAAATTTAAAATATTATAGATTTAGTTTTTAAATATTTTTTATAATGAAAAACTATTTAAAAAAATAAATATTCTTTTCTTTCTTTGAAAATTCAAAATGAGAAATTTTTTAATTATATAAAATAAAAAAATTATTAAGTACCAGATTATATCATCCCAATTTCAAGTTACATATCCCATAAATATGTCTCCATAATATCTATGAATAAGTCATTATTTTTTGGTAGTCTAGTGTAGTGATTACATTGGCATTTATGTTGTGTAAATATATATTTCTTGAATTTATCTTGAATAAAATTTCACACAAACCGTAATTATTCAAGTTTCAACTAGTATTGGTCTATATTAAATGTTATAAAAGAAACCTATATTCAAATATTAGATAAATGAGCTTCTAAAAAATAATTTCTCAAGTTCTTTCCATTTCATTCATTTTTGTTCATAGATTTCATAATATGGGTATGTTCGTTTACACATGCAAATTTAAAAACTATATTAAAAAATATAATTTTATTATAACATATCAAAATTTCATTTTATTTTTGTGGGGTTGGTATAGTAATATTGAAACATATTATTCACTTGATGAAAATTCCTATTGAAGTTTCATGTCATTACATTCAACACCACCATATAAATTATGTCCTCAAATTTTAATTATTCATAACTAATGAAAAGTATAAGGTTTCCATAAGATAGAGATGACACTAGATTAAATTTATAATGTGGAGTAATCCTTAATATAAATTACATGACCAATGAAATCATATTTTCCCACATAATATGGATACTACAAATAATGATTTAAAATCCCCAATATAATGGGTGTAATTTTTAAGGGGAGGTCTATTTTCATCCTTTAATTAATAGGGGATCATAGATTTATTATAAAATAAGATCTTCTTATCCGAGAAATTTTTATTGTCCTTATGTCAAGTGGACCAATATATTTCTACTATAAGATAAAAGTTGACTAAAGGAAGGGTAACATTATTTCATATGAATCACATTATAATAAAAATATATTAGAGAGTATTTATATATACTTGGGGTATAATAGTAACACCACAAAAGAATTTATTATCAATATTACATATAACCATAATTGTGGGGATTTTATGTTATTATAAAAATACTATGAACATAAGAGTATGTAGAATAAGATATTAATACAATACTTATAGTTCTCAAGTGCGTGATCAGTGTTTTAAACTCCTCATTATCTATAGAACTCAATTCTATCGTTGGTTTTTCAAAGTTATTCAATTTTCTTGAAAATTTTATGTGCCTATCATTCTTGGTAGCCCTTGGATTAGGGTAGAGAGGCTGATAATTTCCATGTTCCCATATTTTAGATAGTTAATTGTTAATGGAAATTGAAAATGGAATTTTATTTCCATTCTATGTGTCCATTGATCACATCACATTACCTTGAAAAATAATTTATATATTCCCTCATTTACAATTGATAAAATGTCTTCCAGTTCTTTTGAGATGATGTAATTATTGATACTACCCATATTTTTACATGGAAGAAATTTAATCTTCTTTCAATAATCATCTTCATAACATGAATTTTTTTGAGAATCCATCCTTCTCTTTTTTTTGTGATTGGATGCTCAACTAAGTTCACATATTTAATCATAATTTTAGTATCTGTCTTAGAATATATGCATAGTCCTTAACTCCATATCTATAACATTAGGATAATAATTTGGAAAATATACACATTGTGAAGGGAATCCATTTTTAACTTGATTAACTTGGGGTTTTTTCATTACTAAAACCAAAAGGATTTAACAATGCGTCTTAAAAGATTAACAACATAATATAATTCTCGTATGAAAAATATAATCTAAAAATTTATTACTCTATGAAATTATTAAAATATTTTTCAGTTTTACTTAGGTTACCCTAAGCTCAATCTAGGTTTTGTTATGTTAAGTTATCTCTGATTACACCTTAATATAATAAATCCTTAATTATAGCTTCTAATGATAATGAGATCAACCATATCATATAACCTAGGACTATCAAAGTAACTTTAAAGTGAGGAATCTTTTTTATGAACCAAGTTATGATTGAGTTAAGAGGAAACACACCCATTTTAGGGTTATTACCCCTAGTTGAATCTACGATAGACAAATATTCCACTATTATTATCCTGTTAGGAATATTTTTTTTCTAGGAATACCATACAACTTCCACCTTACCAAATCATTTGGATTTTATTCTATATAAAGAAATATTCATTATACATATACCTAATTTTATCTACGAATATTTCTTTTCCTGGTCCATAAAAATAATAAAATATTCAATATTACATCAAATAAGATAATGTGTGATATACGTAATTGAAATTATTTAAAACCTGAAATTATAACTCCTTATACTATCCTCAACATACATCATATTATTTTTAAATATAAAAACCTACCTTTTATACCAACTATGATGCTTTAGACTCATACTACTAAAATATATTGTAAATAAACACATTCTATCTATACTAGTTTTTAAATGAACCAAATTCACCCAATTATAACTATTAATAATTTTAATCTCACTAACAAATATCAAGTCACATACATTCGAAGGAACTTTTACATTTAGTTTCTTTGATAAGTTAGAAATATTTTAACTAAAAACACTATCTATTTCTCATAAAATGGATACATTTTACATTATATTAGAATATAATAAATATATAACATTTTATCATCATCTACAATAAAATTATACATGCATACTACTCTTATAGACATAACATGTGTAATAATTCTCTTCTAACATGGGGAAATAGAAACATAATAAGGATGATATAAAATCACAAATAAGGGAAAACATATATAAAAGTATATAAAGGAATAAAAATGAAAAGAATAAATATTTAGGGAAACATGATAATAAAATAATTATATATAATAAAACACATGATCCTAAATCAAATACATGGTTAATAATATAGATTAATAAATAGACAATAATAGTGTAAATTATTGTGATGGAATTCATAACACCATATATCATTTAGCATCAATGTATAAACTACGAAATCATTCTTTTCATCAAGGCCATTGACAAGGAGTTATTATTTTATTCACGATTTCAACCATGAAATCATTATTATTATTAAGGTTTTAGCCCAGTTATCATTATTTCCTTAGGTAGGCCTACACTATATACATAAAATTTTGTCTCATGAGAACAAATAATGCATTAAGGGGATATATAATATTGGGAGGTAACCCTAACTTCTTTATGTACAACACATTCACCAATTAAAACAAATTAATATCAATAAAATTAAAAATCCACCTGAATTAGGATTCAATAAACATCATAATTTATATACAAACTTGTGTAATATCAATACATTTCCTCTCAATAATGAATCCACCTAGTGAAATAACATGGGTGGTTAAAAAATAAATAATCAACTTTACTGATTGATAAATTAACATCAATATTAAAAAAACACACACACATATATATTTCAATATTTCACCAATCAATATATGTATTTAATTGAGTTTAACACCCCTTAATCAAAATAAAAAAATATTGAGGGTTCATAGAGAAAAAGAATGTGAAGAAAAATTACACCTATAATGGCAGAGTATTTGGAAACACAATAGACATGATGGATTTCCATGAGTTTAATGCATAAAAAATAGGATAGAAATTATATAGTAATCCATGAAAAATATATACACTACAAAATGAAAATGATTATTGAAAATGAATCATATCTTAATGATAAAAAATTTAGATGAAATAAACCTTATGGTAATGATTAAATTAGAAAAAAATAATATTATAGAGATAAAATTAAATTAAAATATAAATAAATGAAATAAGTGTTTTATAATTTAAATAAATAGGGTTTTGAATACACCCAAAAAATAAAATATGGTATTTATTATTAAACATGTCTCATGTAATTAAAAATGAAGAAAAATAATAGTATTGAATTTTTAAACAATTGAATCAAATACCACATGACCAATATAATTTCATATAAAACATGAAATACCATGAATAATGAGATTATGATGATTATAAATATTAAATAGGGTGTAAATACATCATACTAAAGAAAACATGGTGTATAATAAGAAATATTTCTCGAGGTGTGTAAATATAGACAAGAAATGTATACAATAATTATTTAATTCCACTAAAGTTATTGACTATCATAAATAAAAAATATCATAATTACCAATTTTAAAAAATTATTCATATATATAATCTTTTATAAACATAATTTATATTTATTCACTACATGTAAATTAGTTAGTTATTATGTATTTTCAATATCAGGTGTGAATAATCTTAATCATTTTGAACCACTTTTGTAACAATAGTGTTATTCCTAATTATTATAACAAAGTTACTCATGCCTATATAATTCAAGGTTCTATAATAGATAACTTATATTTATTTATGAATCACATATATCATTCCATTGGTGTGTTTGATATGTTTCATGAAAATGGATTTGATGTCATTTTATTTATGTAATTTCAGCAATTGGAGATGATATTTCATTATAAGTTAAATACATAGTATATAATTTATAGAACCATGAAAAATCAATATTTTTTATTAATATATTATAATATAATTATCTATGTTCCCATAGTTATCCTTGATATATTTCTATAACATTGTTCAAGTAGCTTCTTAGACCGACCCAAACATGAACATACAATAATTATGTGGGTGTGTATGGTAATTTTTTTATTTCAAAATAATAAAAATATTATATAATAATGATGATATTAATTATATTTTGAATTCATTTTATTCTGATTTTTTTTATTTTGATAAATAATGAAAATCAAGTTGAAAAATGTTACATTATGCAGAATGTAGTTTGCATAATGCATGGTAAAAGTTTTCATTTCCGATAGAATTAGAGAGAATATATGTGCTTTATAATTTTTCACATAATATCCATAATAATAATATATATGGAGCTTTTATTTTTTTAATTACATCCTTAAAACCAATAATGAGAGGTAGTGGTGAAAAACAAAAAATTAAAATTCATGGAGGCGGTAGTCTGCACAAAGCATGACCAAAGTACTTATGGGTTTCTAAGTGAATAGAAAGGAATACGTAATGAATAGTACAATAATATAATAAAAAATAAATATATTAATGATAATATTCTAAATATATAACTTTGTTTAGGAGTAGTCTTCAATGGAATGGATAATAATAAAAATATATTTTTTAAGTAGTACTCACTTTGGAACATTTAATTTTATCGGGAATATATCCCTAAAATAAAGGATTTATGATTAATAATTGAGAGTAGATGATTATGAAAATGGGGCATGTTTCATTTAGGAGACAAAATTCTTAATTTCAATTAGATATTTTAATGAATATGTGTTGAATGAAGGTGTGGATGTGTCTCCTTTTATAAGTAAAGAATAGGGATCTTTATGAACATCCATTCTTTTTCAAAAATTAAATAACACTAGTCAAGGGTCAATGGTTACAAATGTGGTATATAAAAGAGTTTGGGGAGATATTAGTTTATGAAATACTCAAATGAGTCTATAAAAACATGTTTTAAAAAATTTATAATTTATTTGTTATTATCTTTTTTATATTAAACATTTTTTTTTGTTTTTACTAGGGTGACTAGTTTTTTCCCAAGTAATATATATATTAAAACATATAAAATAAACCATATTACCATATTTGGGTTTTATAAGATAAATTTTATCTCAATTTATTTTAATTATATTTTTAATTAATATAAAAATTCTTTTTACATTATAACATTTTATATAATGAAAATCTATTTTGATTAAAAATATTGTTTCAACCATTATGTTCCCTTGATATTATTAAGTATTGATTAAAAATTGAACCAATTTTTTTTATTAAAATATATTATTTAGAATTTTATTAAGCTCACACTTGGGAAGATATGATATTATTTTATTTTATAAACATTACAAAATTTTAATAAAGCAATTGTTTGAAAATAGCAGTTTTACCATTATCATGGTCATTAACTTCAATATTAGTAATAAATATTTTATTCCCAAAAAATAATCTTTATTTTTTAAATAATATGATCATATTTATATAAAATATGAAATCCAATTTTTAGGTTTACTAGTGACGAAAACTAATTTTTTATATATAATCAAATAACTTTGGGTTTAGAGTAAAATATTACTTATGTTTCCAATATGATATACAACGATACATAATCATTATTTTATATAATTTATTTTACTTGTAAATATAATTATTTCATATAAAAAATATTCCCATAAAATTTAATTCGTTCTTGCATTATGATAATTTTATAAATGTTATGGTTTTAGTAATATCTTTATATTTGAACTAGCTAGCTAAAAAACAATGATTTCAGAAATATACCAAAAAATCATACAATGCTAAATTTTGACATTATAAATACTTAAAAGAAATCAAATTTTCCTAATTAAGATTATAATAGACAAGTACATCTAGAAGAAAAGCTTTTGACCATTTATTAAGATAAAAAAACTACAGTGGAGGTGAGCAGAAGCAAACAAAGGAGCTTTACCTCACTCATCAAGAAAAAAGTAACATATCATAATAGGACATATCATTCCTCTAATCAGAGTCATCAATAGTTTCCCACTTAGATTGGGACTTACCCTGATTCAAGATCTTAAGAATATCAGAATTGCCTTACCCGATAACTTGGAAGAGGATCGGGTAGACATGGTTCAGGGTGTATTAGTATAGTCCTTCCTTGGTATTCTCTTCAATGGAGAAGGAGTGAGTATATCAATGTCATCCATCTTCTCTTTTCCAGTTAAGATTTAATCCTTAAAAGATGTGTGACCACCACTTGTCATTGCCTTTAAGGGAGTGCAATCCAACCCTTCTAAATCAGAAATGTTACCCCACTTCTCAGATGTTTTAGAAGAATTTTTTTTCCAAATCTTCTGACAACAATCAACTTGCTGAGGTTCTTCAGTGTTAAGGAGGACATCACCCTCCAATGATTCATGATTTATTGAAGCATGTTGTATGAAATCACCACCCAAATCAAAAGCAAATGTACCCACCTACACATTCACATAAAAAATGGGATTCAGACTAACAGTTCCACATCGTTGCTAGCCCCCACCAGAACAATCACTCATATGAGGAACATGGAACCCAGGACCCTACTTCACCAACGAAGAAGATGTCTGTACTTTCCATGCATGTTCCACAGCATCGACCACAACCGTCTTCTTCAAATCTGCACATCCATCACCATTCAAAAAATATGTAAATTTTTATCTAAAAATTAAAAAATAAAGATATAATAATTTTTTTAAAATATAGTTTAATTTTTCCTTTTAATGACAAAATGAGAAATGTAAAAAATACATGTGATAAATAACTTATTACCTTAAGAAATAAATACCTTTATTATCCTAATTTAAATTAATATATCCCTAAAAATCATTTTTCGATATCTTAGAATAATTTATTCTCTAGTGTATATTGTGGGTGTTTATTCCAATAGTGTAGGTCCACCAAAAATTTATATGATCCTGAATTTCTCACGAATATGATTTTTCTCATATCGTAACTGTTCGATTTATTCCTAATATTTCTCTTTAGAAAACCCTAGAATAAATAAATTCTTCCCAACATTGGATAATTGATCATATTAAGGAATAATTCCACTATATAATTCCATTTCACTTCTTTTTCATAGATTTCATTATATGGTTAGTTTCTTTTTACCCATTAATTTACTAGATGTATTATAATATTGAAATTTTATTTTATCATATTACAAGTTTGTTTTAATTTCATGTTTCTTATATAATAATATATTATCATAATATTTACATAATTAAAATTCATATCAACATTTCAAGACATTACACTCGACCCTCTTATGTACAACATTTCATCCTCAAACCTTTCAAATAAAATTTTTGATAATCAAACCTTGAAAAAAGAATATCTAGTACTCAACCATTTTAAAACATAATATCCAAACTATCTGTTAATTTTTTAGAATCTATAATTTACTAAACTATGTAAGTGAAATAAAATTCATTATAGTTTAAGAATAATAAAATAGAACATATATTGAGAAAGAAAATTTATAGAATTTAGAAAAATATCCTTTAAGTTTTTTACTTTTGATTCATTATTGATTTATTCTCCATAAAAAATATTCATTACTCAAACTATTTTCATAAAGGAGAGAGTGTAAAAAAATTAATTAGATATTTGTTAACTCTCTTTCTAAAAAATAATATTTAACCATTCCCCATTGAATAGAATTCTAAAATCTACAAATAAGAAGATTGGTATCACATACCTAAACCTCAGAAAAATATATATTCCAAATAATGATTTTATTTATTTGTATTATACAATATAATATTTTTTTGAAATCAAACTCCATCATAATGATATCTAAATTTAATATATGATTGGTGAAACTTCAATTTCCAACTCAAGATAATGAACTATAGTGCAATCACATGTTCAACCATAAAAAATTTAAAATTTATTATCTCAAAAAATAAAAATCCATGGATATAATATTAAATTCAATTATATTACCCAAGATTCCTTTATTTATAACTGAAATAATTAGATAATAATTAAATTTTAACTCATAAATAAAAGATAAATTAATATAATACGACCTTGAGCTTTGATAAATGAAATTTATAATATATATTTTACTAATAATTTAAATCATTTTATTTATTCATATTTGTAAATTTTTTGAATCTGTTGATTTTTTAAAAATTTAGGACTAGTTTGCAATTATAGGTATGATATTTTAAATTATACCTTCAATAATATAATTAATTGAGATGATTATTTTGAGTAAAAAAATTTACGAGTGAACCATGACTTTATTTTTGAAATTATTTATAGTTCACCTTGATAATTGGATTTCTATTTAATGTTGATCGAATAAATCTTAATCATATATAAAAAACACTGAAATTATGATTTTTAATGAATATATGGATCAACACCATGTAAATAAATTAACTTATCTTGACTTTTTGTGATAAAATACCATATAAAATGATGTATAAATTTTAAAATTTGCATTGGTCATATTTAATAAATCAACTAATCTTGAATGATTGATAAGAATGGACACAACATTGTTTACCTATTGAAAAAATGTTATAGAATTGAGAAAAACAATTACATATTTGAAAATGGTAAAATAAACAACTCATTTCATTTATAACCATGATTATTAAAGGATATGGAGAAATACAAAGCAGTTTTATAGATGAAAAATATATAATGAACATCACATATAAGTGAATGTGGAAGATATATACTGCATTAAAAATATAGTCCTTGAGAAATTATCCTAGCTTGTTTCATTTCACAAATAAAGGTGGTAAAGCATTTAGAAAACATGAAATATGATGAATTATTTTACAAACCATATCAAACCATATTAGGAGATGACATAAAAACCCATATTAATTCCCTATAATAAAAATAAAGAAAGGATAGTATGTTATCATGTGACATAGAGTTGATTTGAAATGGAAGAGATGAAAATATGGATGCTGTAATTTTATAATTTAATTATTGTGGAACAAAGTACCACTTTACATAAATGTTCACAACATTGAAACTAATGGTATGATTGATGAATATCTATATAATATATGTAAATAGATAACCAAAAGACTATAAGAAATTATTTAGAGCTTTCTTAAAAAGGAAAATATTATTTGATATTTTTCTGTTTTATAATGTTCATGGGATATGTATCTAAAAAACCAAGTGGCCTAGAAAAATATTTCATTCATTTACAATTCCTAAATTCTTAGTAATCTTGAGGCTTTTATAAAATTATTACAATTCCATGAATTGTAATATGTGAATGTTAAGTTGATTTGTAGTTGTTTTCACTATCTTATTTATATATATTGACTCTTTTATTATTATTATTTTCTTCCCCATGCATGACGTATTCCAAATACAATGGAGTATATTATATTAATTGTGATATGGTAAGTGATTTTTAAAATGTATTTTGGGTTCCCTTAATGTATAAAAAAACTTATATATAACAATAGTTATAGTAAAATAAAATTATTAATAAATAACTCTAAATATCAATAGGTGGTAAAAGGTGGTCATTAATTTATTCACATACTAGGGTGAGGTATGTGGAACTAATACATTGTGAAAAATGAATTCAATAGTTTAAAGAGTCAACAAGAATCATCTACATTTCTTAAATTGATATTTTTATCACACTTTTCATAATTTGATATATGTTTTTACAAAAAATAATTGAAAATCATATTCAGTATGCTATTTCACATTTTAAATATAAATTTAAAAATTCATAAAATAACTAAAAGTATCCTCTATAAAAGACAATATATAGTTTCCATGTATTTATAATGTCATAATAACTTATCTCTTGAAAACGATAAACTGATTCATCACAATGTTTTCATCATAATCATAATATATCCATAAAATTAATAAATTTAGTAACATTAGACCATATAACCTATAAAGAGTCATTAACACCCAATTATGTTATCATACACAAATGATTCCTTTTAATGATCATTGGAATATTTCATAAGGAAATTTACCTTTTCATTATCAAATCACATAATTAAAATAAAAAAACTCAAAATATTATTGAAAATGTTTTAAAATAACCATTGAAGCTTTTAATGGAATATTCAACGAAAATTGTAGTCATGATGGTGGTAAAATATGTTCATGCAGTGTATGTTAAAAAAATAACATCATCCACAACATTGGTAAAAATTTCCACATTCAGAAAGTAAAATGATGATTCCTTTAAACCCATTGAATATATATTCCAAAATGTGTAAAAATAAATTAAAAAAATCATATGAGAAATGTAATAACATTCCTGAAGTTTATTTACTAAAAATATAGAAATTGTAGAAAATTAATCTCGATCGAATAGAGAAGATAATTTTTGTTTTTCATAAAAACATTCTATCAGAATCTTGTATTCTTAAAGAGATGATAAGAAAATAAAAATTAAATATAAAAAAATAAAAAATGAATAAGGGAATATATAATATTATAGGGAGATATATCATATAATTTCATCAAAAAAATTTCAAGCATAATAAATCATGGGTAAAACGAGATGGTAACATAAAACACATACATCATGTCTGACATGATTAGTAAGCACTCTAAATTATTGAATAATATATTTAAATTTATTAGAGTACAATAATTGAATAATATTATTAAATATAATATTATATATAGTACAATTATTGAATTTTAATAACAATTTATTAATAATTCATTTTTAAAATCACCATTTCTAGGAGTTAATTGTTTCATTTTTCATGAAAGGTTCCTTTCGAAATTTCAAGTTTCATTACTATGATCTGGGTACCATTATCACCAAAATTTTAATCTTTATATAAATATCAAAAAAATTGATTATATATATATATATTTAAAATTATCCATAAAATGAAAACATAGAAAAAAGAGTTATACCATTCAAGGATATGGTAGTATGTTCATACACATGGCCATTAGATTCATTTTCTAAAAAAATAATGAAAGTAAGATAATATTTTTACATTTAAATAAAAAAAATTATAACATAATTTTAATAAATATATTCATTAAATATATCTTTATGCAATTCCATGTGATGTGGTTATGGAGAATGAATCATATCGCTACATGAAGGTGGTAGTTGACACATACGGATAAACAATACATTCATTTCCCATTAGATGGAAAAGAGGTGAAAATGGTCATTCAATAATAATAATAACAAATAAGTATAATTATGATATATGATTCATCATTTTTTACTGATACAATATATTAAGAGAAGTTATAAGAAAAAAATAAATTAAAATATCTTTATTAAGATTTATACCTCTTCTTTGAGAGACCCCCTTTAGATTACACCTTAACCATTGAATGGTTTTTCTTAAGGGAAGAAAATGGACTCTATGGAAAATTCAAGGAATATGAAAAGGTATTAGGGTAGGAATTTTCTTAGATAAAACATTCAAAATTCATGAATGAGTTTGAAAAAGATATTCACTTTTATAATCCACAGGGAGGAAATGCTTGGGAATATGAAAAAAATATTTAAATAATATAATATCATATTATCATGAAGGTTTCTCCAAGTATCCATAAATTTTATGGTAATGAAAAAAAAGGTTAAAATATATCCAAAAAAAATTATACATGTTCAAGTTGAAATATTACCCTTATCTATTAGTTAGACACCCAAGTAAACTTGTTTTACCCTTAACCATAGTAACAATTTTTTACTTTTTTTAATATTCCTTATGTCATAAAATGAATGTGACCTCATTATAAAATTATTAGGTGATTTTTATAAACATAAAATCCATTTTATGAGATACAATTTCTATAAGTGATACGACTTAAATTGATAATTTTCTTATGAATGTAAATGAAAACTAGTTTTTGGAGAAATGCATTTTTATGTAGAAAACTGAGTTAACATCCATTAATTTCCTTATGAAAATAATAAAATTAATGTTAGAATATTTTCATAAATGTATAATCAATAAATGTAATTGAAACAAATAATAAATAATGATTACTAAATTTATTATGTTAATAAAACCTTACACACATAAAAATAGTTTTATGAAAAATAATTTTCTTTATTATAAAATGATTTTATCTCTATTTGTAAGTCTTATATTTCAAATATACAAAAGAATAATATTTTATTTATATAAATTAAAAATAAATTTCACTGAAATAATTTTCCAATATTGATTATAACACATTTATTAGATAAAAATAAATAACATATAGAAGAATAAATTTCATCCAAAATTTGGCCTTTTATTCATTAAATAATGTCATTAAATAATTAATGATTATTTATTAGTATATAATTAGTTAACTTGAATTTAAGAAAATATTTATATATATAGTTTAGGATATTGTAAATCCTTTTCATATCATCTTATCCAATGGCTCGTTTAAAATTGTATATTATATTACAGGTTTATTTAGGCTTGGGGTTGGCTATAAAGAAAGCTAACAAACACATCTGGTCCATTTCAAAGGAAATACATTTAATATCATAGAGTGTTAGATTATACAACAATTAATATTATTTTATCCCTTAAATTTAATCAAAATGATATAAACAATGAGTATATCCATACATCATCACCAAATCAAGTTCACTTGTATCTTATTTGAATATATAATTCCCTTAATGACCTTTAAGCAGGTGAGTATAGATGTTCCATAGAAACGTTTCTCTATAAATAAAGCTTTACATTGGTTTCTATTAATAGTAAAAATTATTCTCTACTAGTTTAAACTATGAGTTCATTACATGTGAAGGATTAGGCATGTAATTACTCTTGTGGGAAACATAGAACAAATTTTAAACACGATGGATTCTCATTTGTAGTGTGAAACAATAACATATAGTCCCTAAATAGTCTTCAACATCAAAGGGACCAATAAGCAAAGGAATCACCTTACCATTATTTCTAAATCTCAAAACCTTATTCCATTTGGCTATTTATAGAAATAACTTCCCGCAAACATCAATTTCTAGATCTCACCAATGATTCTCAGTATAACTTTTCTATGGACTCTAAGATACCATGATTTTCTATTAAAGGCATTCAACCGTATTTTCCATTTATATAGCTATCTGGGGTCCCCAAATATTCCTTTCTCCAAATTTATCCCAAAAAATAGTCTCTTACACATTATTCTATGGAGTTACTCTTAAGAAGATATTTGAATACTTGCTTGAAATCTATCATTATAAGAGATTTAAACAACTTGAAGGTATTAATAAGGTCCTATACTTTTCTAGGTACTTCCTTATAGAGTTTTGGTTGAACCTATTTATTTTGGTCTTCTTTTTTTACTGTAAACCATGGTGGTAAAGGATTTTCTTTAGGTGAAGATATTTTTCCAAGAGAATTACCAAAATGTTCATGGATTTATATTTTTTCAAATTAATATAGTGCAAGAATAAGTGTTTCAAAGGCTTTTGAGGATTCTGTTAGGGTTTGAAAGGATGTATAGGTGGTTTGAGCCTTTTATACAGAATTTGGGATGTGTAATGTGAGATAGAAACTTTTAAGTCATGAATAGTTTACATTATGTGAAATTGTTTCGTAAAATAATCCATGAATTGGTTCAAATCAAGAGGATTTTACACATGATGAAGTAGAATCACATTTTAAAACGGTTGATTAGGGTTATTTTAAGCTATAGAGATGCATTTTTTAGTATATCTTATATATTACGAAATTATTTTCGTTAAAAGGGTTGAGATTATTAATATTTCGGGAATAGTGGTTTTGAACCACAAATCATGCTTGAATTTATTTTTCATTAATCATTTTTCCTCCCCAATCAATCCCTAGAGAGACTATAGGGGATTTTAGAGTGATTCTATCCCTTCCAAACATCTTAGTCATGTTTTTAATCTTTTTTGTGTTCAAGCACATTAGTTTTAACTTTTTATTCTACTATCCTCCATTATAGAAGTGGGATATATTTACCACCATTGAATCAGTTTTCTTTCTCAATGTTCTTGAGATCTAAAATTTTCTTTGGTTATCCTACATTGTTGTTCTACATTAGAGTTCCAATTGAGCATGTTTATTTTAATATAGGATAAAGATATGTGGTCTAGAGAAAATACAAAATAATTTTTTTATATTTCATTAAGTCTAGGAAATATTATGAAATTATTCCTACAAAATATGAAGTTAACTAATAGAATAACTAATGATAATAATATTGTGTTCAGACCACTCCTTGGATCCAATAGTGTTGAGACCATTCATATAGTTACCCATGTTTTGTGCCTTCCCCTGAAAGATAATCAACTAGATATTGTATTAAAAAATGACATAGCATGACATGAAACCTTAAGTGATTTTTTTAAAGGATCACATGGGAAAATGGATTATTTGGTTATTGAATTGATTGGTGATAAAATGGAATGACATGGATATGTACATAGACATGTTAATAATATAAAACATTACTTGATGAATCTGTCGGAATTGAATGATAAAAGGTAATTGGTTGAATATAACTTCATAGATCATGATGTACCATGTGTTATTTCTTATAATTATGATTTTCTTGTATATTATGTTGAAAATTTTAAATTGTGGACTTGGACCAATTATGGTGAAATTATAATGTAAAGGTATTTTCCTGGTTATAATGAAATTCTTATATAAAGGGTCTGGACAAGTTATGCTAAAACTATTTTACAAAGGGCTTGGCCTGGTTATCCTAAAAAGATTATATAGAGTACATGGTATAGTTATAAAAATACTCATAAATATTGAGATTTTCTCGGTTATGTGGTTACTCCATCGACATGGGGTTATAGTTTGTATGATAACTCCTCATGGTCATAGTTATTCTAGCATGGTTCCAAATCGGGTTAACTCTTATATTGTTTTAATTTCATTATTTATACTAATATTTTCCTCTTCATTACATGAACTTACTCTATGAAAATAATTTTTTATACATGGTGGTGTCATCCTGATAATTTTTAACCACATGCTATCTAGACCATCATTTCATACCCTAGAACATTACATTGATTCATGTTTATAATAGGGCATAGAAAATTGTTGTTGATTAATGTTTGTCGGATTGGTTAGATCATGGAGATGGGACCGACTAGTGATTCCGGACTAGAACCTTTTGAGTTTATTTATTTCATATTGGTATTTTATCTATATGAATTCATGTATTTAATTTAGTTACAATTTACCCTAATAGTACACGGTTAGATATTATTTGGTTTACTTGGTTCATGTTTTTTCTTCCAGTTGTATGATTCAAAATTTTATGATACATTTTTTACTATAATATTTGTTTATTTCCTATATATTGAAACTCTATAATAGGGGATACACTCTCCCACAATGTTATATAAATCCACACTACTAGTTGGTATCCTTTGTAATATGGGGAGGCATGTTTTATGTCTAGTAACAAACTTTATTTGTCCACATGAGAGAGTTTAAGATCTTGGAACATTACAAAGTGGTATCAGATGAGGTTTTTCATTTGCAACACCCTAAGCTTCCATGGTACGTTTCCCTTTGAATAATGTAATAGCTTGCATTGTACTCAACTTTGAGATTCTAACACACCACGACCAATCAAACTAGCCGTTATGAATAGTAATACCAACTTTTTTAAATTTTATAAATTTTATATTTCAAAATGGACTTCATTTTTGGATTCTGAATCTTGAAATTAGCTTAGGGTGAATTTTTTGTATTATTCGGAAAACTTTCAATTTTTGATGAATAGTGAAAAACACTGAGTTATAGTTTAAAACAGAATTTTTATTTAAATAATTATTTATTTTATTTAAATTTATTTTAGGTCAAAATAGATACATAATACCAATATAAGTTCAATTTAGTTCATTGGATTCAGTTTATAATAATTTTAGATATATAAAAATTTTATTGAACTTTTTAACCGTTTTTTACCCACCTCCTAGGAGCATGTGAAAATTTGAATAAAAAATAATTTTAATAGTTATTTGAATTTAATTTCAAAAATCTGAGAGACATGGTTGATATCAGTAAGTAAAATTTGGTTCAATAAGATAAAAATAATTTTTGGTGAATAGTAGCTTTTGACTTTTATTTACCACGGTTAAAAGTAAATAGGGTAATTAAGGGTAAAAATGATATTATTATTACCCTAAAACATGTACTAATTCTATTGGATAAGTTTAATTAGACCAAAAACTACCTTCGGAATAAAATATTATCCTTTAGGCCCACATGGATTATATTTGGACATTTATTATTATTTAATTCAAAGAAGAGTTAAAAGTGTTAAATTCAAAGCTTAATAACTAAAACATTTTTAATATAGGGTTATACAAAAGATAAATTTGATTACAAATATTCATTAGAAAGATAAAAATATTTCCTACATAATGGTATTTTATTTATATTTTTTAGATATTAAATAATTTAATTTATTTATGACATAATTATGATGCATTAATTACCTAATTAATGAAATATTAAAATATTTGATTTTGTAAATATCCAAATAAATGTAATTTTAGACTTTTTAGGAATTAAAATAATTTTATAGATTAATATGACATTTTAGGGTTGGTTAGATGAATTTTTTTCTAAGTAATAATGCTGTTATGAATTTAGCAAAAACAAAATACCAAATAGTGTCAAAATTGACATAAAAGAGTTTTTAAAACAAATATTTTATTATTAATTGATATTATATTCTTAAAAATCTATGTTTGGAAAAAGGAATTATATAATGATAGGTGTATCATTAATGAACCACTTGGGGTTCTCTTGGAAGTATATAGTAAGTTTATTAACCATATAATATAAAAAATAAAAAGAGACATGGTAAATGTCAAACTATTTAACTAGGAGTTAAATCTAAAGGATAAGGTTAATATAGTGATCCAAAACTATATAAAACCTTTTGGTTGAGTGTCTTTCGACCCATACACACATTATCATTTAAATAATTCATTTTGGAGCCATTATAAAGCGAAAATTAGTTTATTATAAAATAATATTTCTAGCTTTTCCTAAGGCGCCTCTCAGCCCTCTTATAAAAGGGCACTCCCCCTTCCCTCAAATTCACACCTTGAAAGCCTTTGGTATTGTTCAAACTCTACCCAAATACCCTCTAAACTATCATCCCTTCATCCTAGAGGCCTTAATTTAGTCATAAAGCCAGCCTAAGGATCCCTTTTGATCAAATCAAAAAGAAGAACCCGAAGAAGAGGTAAATATTTCATTATCTCTTTCAAGTTCCTTTATTCTTCCACTTACTCTTTCTTTGTTGTTTCCATTATAAAATAATAACTCCAGTATCTTCTATATACTATGATGTTATTATAAATATGGTACAACCATATTCATTATTCTATCCATCCTTTGAATGACATGTCACCATACGTGCGTACGTATGGATTACCGTCTCCACGTCGTGGTGTAATTGTTATTCAATACATTATTATTTGGATGGGTATAATAATGATGTGTAATTTATGTAAATAATAAATATAACATAATAACAATTCTTTATATATGATATACCATCCAATTATATATTATTATAATATCAAAATAATGATATTGTCGCTCGTGCGTAGGTACGGATTACCGTCTCCACGAACACGATGAGATTCATTCACTATCATAATCCATTGAAGAATAATTTTCATTAGATGATTAAAAATAATGTTTAAAGACTTAATATCATTATTAATATGAATAAGATACATCCTATTCATAACAAACACTACTTACGAAACAAATCATATAAAGGAAAAAGAATCAGTTAACACCCGAAACGACGGTAATACTAAAATATTATTAACAAATCAATATTAAAAGATCATATATGATATAATATTAATGTATATGATTATTTTATAATTTAATAACAATTATTTCACCATTGTAAAGTAGTTTAACCGACCCTCGACCAGGGAAAAGTACAAAGTAAGGGGGATCTTATCTCACTTTTAATTCCGTGAGATTTCCATTGTTTGCCACTTATTTATTAAATGTGGTGTATTGTGTACTGTCATTTGATATATATATTATAATTATTCTATTTATATTCATGGTATTTGGGGATTAATTTTGTTTTTATTAACTTTTTTCCATACGACTCGATTGATTACAACGAAGTAAGGGTTTTCATCTCACTTCATATTTCTGTGAGATTCATGTCATACTGCCACTATTTCCTTTGTGTGGTGTATATACTGCCCAATGATTGTATTTGTGTAATATAATTTAATTTATGAGTAATTAAATCTTAATTTTATGATCCATATTTCATGGGATGTATGTTTCATAAGTTACCAAATTGGTAAGGGAATTTCAAATTTCAATTTTCACTCATTCAGCTTTATGCATACTTCATTGATTATTTTACTCCTTGATTATGTGTGGAATCACTATTTATTATTTGTGTAGTAATTTACACTACCATTTATAAGGATATACTTTTGATACACATAATCAATACATTGATAAATTCTCAAGTCATCGATATGAACTTGATAAGAGTAATTTTAACTCAATCTCCATTTATTGAGTTAAACATCCAATTCATTGGTGTTGTTTTTACAGGAATCTGTGTGAATGTAATCTGATTTATTTACAATTAATATCCAATAATATTGAGTGTATTTATATTTTTCTCACATAATTATTATGTTGATTTATTCTTAACCTAAGGTTATAGTCTTTATAATAGATTTCATCTCAATTTACATTCCATTGAGACTTCTTTGTTGTTATATGCTAATTCACTTTTATATGGTGTATATATTGTACTTTGACAAAGTATATCATGAATTGTTTTATTCCCATGATATTATAAAGTTTTTATTACCTCAATTATTTTTATTCAAGTGTCTCTCTTTTGGTTAGGAACTCTAACTAAAATATCATTTAAAAATGTTTTAAAGATTTGTTTTTCTAAATCTTTCTAATTAATGTCCATGTTTTAAAAATGGGTTTAAGGATTTATTTATATGGACATTAAAGTTTTAAAATTAAAATTTCTTTTAAAAGTTTCAAAGTGGTATGGGACACTTTGATTCAAAAATCCATTTTAAATGACTTCTTGATAAATAGTGAAACTTTTAAATGTTTTCAAGAAAAAGGGGGGTATTTCTCTCAAATAGTTTTGATGATTATTTTAATCTATGTCAATATCCTTCATTATTCTTTATTGAGGTTGATATATTATAATACAATCTTCCATATTGTATTTAATGAGTTATGTTTGACTATGGATGTGCTATTTTTATACCATTCATGGTTTGTGGTTAAAATATTGACATTTCGTATGTTAGTTTTAATATGAATGTTCAGATTATGTTTCAAAATTTTCATCTATGGAATGCATTGGACTTAGTAAGTGATGGGTGGTGCCTGATATAGCTACTAGATTCATCGGTAGGTCTCATGAGACAAACTAGTGTCATGGAACAAGGCCTTGAAAAAAATCATATTTGTAGTCTTGGCACAAGGCCTTGACTATGTGGTTATGAAAGTCTGGCATTATGAATTCCATCATTTTGCAAGCGGATATTGATATTTCATGCGATTATTATAATAGTAGAATATCCATGTGAATAATTAAATGGAATTATTTTATTTTATCTTTTCCATATTATGCTGAATTTCAAGTTTAAAAGGCTTTTGTTTTATCCTTATTCATTTCCTTAAATGTTTATGCTTATTTATGAATGTTTTCGCTATATTGTTATCCTTACTGAGCATATAATGTTACCCCTTTATATGTTTTATTTTTTCCCAGGATGCGAAGAAGTATATTATGATTGACCTGCAGGGATTGTCTATGAGATCTCAGTGTTGTCTATGGAAACAATGTTTTTGTAGTTTTCCATTTTATGATGTAATGTAAAGCTGATGAATGTATCTAGTACTTCCAAGTCTACTAAACTATTCGGTATTTTGAGAATTGATCTTTTGTGATCATGCCAATGATACATAATAATGCACCGACTCTAGGATTACAGGGTCGGGGCATTACATCATTCCTGTATCATTACTATTTGGTAATGATATAAAGGAAATTGGGAACAATTTAGGATTTGGTAATGATATTTTTCAGGGATGTAGCTAAACCATGTATAGAGTAAATTTTATTTTAAATTTATAGGATTTTTGTATGTGATGTTAACTTATACAATCAATTATATTTCATCTTGGGTGATTCACATGTTGTGTGATATTATTGTTTCTTGATATTTTGACTTGTGGCCTGGTATGGCATGAGATGAGTAAGAATTCATCACAATATAAACATAAGTGTATATATTAACATTCATTACTCTTATTAGGGATATATTTATTATAGGTGATATAATTTCTTATATGAACAATGAAATGAGATATCTATTATATCTGATAAATGAAATGAGAGACTAATAATTTCATACCAGTTTACTTGTTATTATATATCTAGAGAGACTATGAACCCGTGGTTATCGATTTTTTCTCCTATTGAGGTTTACCTTAATGTGGTCTCATGTTTTAAGGGGTTAGTTTTTATTGTAGAGAAAATACATCCTCCATATATTTGTATTGAGCTTCAAGAGATCATATCTCAACATGATCCTAATGTTGCTAAATTGGGGCATCCTATAGCTCCTATGGATCAGGCATATGTTTTTCATTGAAACAGATTCTGAAGGATCATGTGATCCATAGAAAGGTATTCTATTCTCACTGTACATTATATTTTTGAGATAAAGAGGGAGTTTCATTTACAGAATATGTTTTCATTCACTCAGGAGGGAGAAACCTAGGAAGAAAAACTCTTGATTGAGTCAGTACAAATGATCTTAAAGAACCTCGAGATGCCCTATGGTATGAAGGTGAAGCATGGAATATAAATTCTATATGGAGCTTCCATGTTTTGGTGTGAAATTATAGAGTTATATTTTCAGTAATAAGAGTTATCCTGGAAGGAATTTGAGGTGCAGATCCTAATACACTTCTATCATGAAATGTTTATGGGTGAGAAGGTTCTCGATTTCATGAAACTGGTGAAGGAGGTATTTTTAGTGATGGAATATGATTTATGTTTAACAAACTGAAAGTGTATTTATCCATATATATCAGCTGGATAGACTTTTAGGGAGAGGAATTTTAAGGATGGGATTCACTATGAGGGAATATCATATGTGAATTTTTTTTACATGATTAGATTATTGAATGTGCTTAATTAGGATGTATTCATATAAGAGAATTTAAGAGAGTCCCCAAGAAGTAGCTAGGATGTTTAATTAGGGAAAACAAGGAGCTCTTATTCTTTTTTTAAGAAGGTTATTTATGTTAGTTATATCCAAAGATATAATGGGAAGAGAATTTTGGGAAGTGTTATGTCATCTTAGGATTGTGTTCTGTTGTAGTGCTATTAGTGTGGATAGTTTGGTAAAAAGTTGTATCATTGTAGATACAAAAATCTAGAGTGTTGTTCTTCTGGTAGTATTTTACACCTATAGAAGGTTTATAGAGGCATTCAAAAATAGACCAGTGGCAGGAGATCATAGTAGGTACCATACTCTAGGAAGGACTCAACTACCACTCAGAATACTGGTAGTTTGAGTTCCACTGGACACTCAGGTCAAGGAAGATAGTGTGTTTCTCTAGTGTTGGAGTAGTAGTACCTTCTAGAGAGAGTATCCTAGGGAAATAATACTTGATCATAGTGTATAGGGTTAATTTAAATGCACTATACGTAGTCCACTCTACCAAGTTTGGATTTAGTACCATCAACCATTAGAGGTACAATTCATGTATCATCTACCCTTGGTTTTCATTTTTATAGAATATCATCACATTCCATTATATATTATTTTTTTGAAAATCGGTTGAACTTGGTTGGGGAAATCTATGATGGTGTCTTAACCATAGATAAACCATTGGGAGTGTGGTCAGGGAATATCAAACTTTTTACAACATGTTATCTATAAATGTGTTTTTATCATTTCATTTGGGAAATTTTTATGCTTTAAATAATAGGATTCAATTTTATACATGGTATGTATTGGATAGTTCAATATCAAGTTCATCTCAAATTTTACTTGAAGAGAGTTACCTTTATATCTCTATAAGGAAGTATAATTTTTTACCAGGGTGAGTTCAATCTTAAGTCTGGTAATGCTAGACTAATTTAGTGAATATTAGATTGTCTCATGAATCAGATATAGGTATTTTTATGGATGATGGTGGAATTTATTAGGATTATTTTCCAATAGTTGTAGACTTTTCTCATGATGTCTTAATGATGAGTTCTATGAATTACCACCAAAGTGGTATATTGAGTTCATGATCAAGTTAGTATTGAGAGAAGAGAAAGTTTATTTGTAATCTTAAAGGATAGAACTGACAGAGCGCAGGGAATTAAATTTTTAGCCAATATATCTTGAATCCAAGGGTTATATATGAACTATTACGTCACTGTAGGTTTATCCCATTTTATTCTCCATGAAGGATAATGGTAATTTGTGTTTGTGTGTGGATTTTTAGATATTGAGCAATATGATGGTCTGGAAATGGTATCCTCTTCTTCACATCAAAAATATCTTTAGCTATCTAAGAGCTGCCCATAGTTTCTCTAAAATTGAATTTAGATATGGGTATCATCCATTGATAATGAGACCATAATGCACACATCTGACTACTTTCCGGAGAATCTGTGGTTGCATGAGTTCATAGTGATTCTATTTCATGTGAAAAACACACTAGAGGTATTCATGGACTAGATGAATCAGATCATTCAAAATTTTTTGGATAAGTTTTTTTTTTGGTTTTTATGACATCATAGTGTACCCCCAATGTACATATAACGGTGGAGAACATATTGTAATTTTCCTAAGTACATTGGGAGAGCATCTTCTTTAGGCCAATCTAATGAAACTAATATTTCGTGTTGATAATATATACTTCTTAGGTCATGTAATATTGAGGGTTGGAGTATCAGTGGACCCAATGATGGTTGCATCCATGGTATCATGGGATTATCCCAAGAATGAATTTAAGATTCAGAGAATTATAGGATTGGTATGTTATTGTTGGCATTTTATCTAGGATATATCTCATTTGGAAGCACTGATGCCTAGGATGACCAAGAAATGAGTAATGTTTGTGTGGATAGATTATTGTGAGAGATATTTTCTAGTTCTGAAGGTAAATATGAACTCAACACCATTCCTCACCTTTCCTATGCTGGGTAATCCATATCCCATTCATTGTGACATATCTAGAGTTGGACATGAAGTATTTCTGATGTAGAAGGACTGAGTGGTTAATTATGGCTATAGAATATCAAGACTGCCTGAGAGGAATTATCCTACTCACAATCTACATTTGGTAGGAATGGTACACATACTAATATGCTACAACCACTATAGATTGGGTGAGTGGATTGTGGTGTACAGAGTCCGCAAGAGCCTCATGTACATATATTTTTTGTGGTACCTTAACCATCAATAGAGGGGGTGATTAGAGTATATATAGTATTTTTTACTTCAAGTTTTCTTATATAATGGTTAATGGAAACATTTTTTCTGATTCATTACGAATGAAATACTCAAATAGAGGAAGTTCATAAGTCTTATGATGAGTGATAGATGATGGAACACTTTGTAGACATGAATATTGATGTTCATGAGTCCTAGTGATGAGAAACTAGGACATTGACATCGGTTATACATTTTATTTTTGATGAGATCAATACTAAAAAGATAAATGATATGAAGGTACTTTCTCTAATATATTCCTTATATGATGCAGATCTTCCATCATGATGGTTTTTTGGATGTGTTAATTGTCTTATTTTCTATTTATGAGTATGGGTTAATAATGGCATATATGAGTAGATGATGAGAGAGTGTCATGATTCTATATGGGAGGTTCATATAGTTTTAAAAAATATGTATTGTTATCTCCATAGAATATACCAAAAGACATGGATGAAGAAGGTGGATGTGGGATTCATGTTGAGATGTTTTACCTATAAATAGGTGAAGGTCTTGAATCAGAGGCCTACTGAGCTGTTCTGACTTCTAGCCCTTCCTAAATTGAAATGGAATGATGTATTTATGAACATAATAATAGGATTACCAGAGAACCCTCATAATAAAAATGTGGTATGGGTGATCATGGACCGACTGACAAAAGTATTGAAATTATTTCCTATTAGGGAGACCTTCACTTTTAATTATATGGGTAGTCTCTATGAATGGGAGATAGTTTGATTTCATGGTTATATGAAGAATATCATTTTTTACATATCATCATTTCATATCTTGGTTTCAGAAGGATCTTTAGAAAGCTATAGGATCATCGGTTCATCTGAGTATGGCTTATCACCTTCTGACTAATAGCCAATTGAAACTGATGAATCCAATTCTAGAGGATATGTTATGACTTTATGTGTTATATTTTTGTTGTTAATGGGACAAAAATATTTAACTCATAGAGTTTTAATTTAATAAAATCTTCTATGAATCAATCCAAATAGAACCCTTTGATTCTTTATATGGAAGGTCATTCTATTCTCCTCTATATTGGTTACAGGCACTTGAGTCAACAATAATTGGAAAACTTCTCATGGAGGAGACATCTGATTAGGTTCTGTTGTTTAGGAGATGGTTGGAAATAGTGTTCAGTAATAAAAAATCTTACACTTACTCGTTAAATTCACCTATGGATTTTGGGGTTGGTCATCTTGTTTTCCTTTGAGTGTTTCCTATGTTGGGGAAATTCCATATCATGAAACTTGGAATGCTAGTGACCTTGTTTGTTATGATATTCGTGATATTTGAAAGGTTCGGTCTCATATCATCCAAATTGGACCTTCCACCTCACTACAAATCTTTACACAATGTGTTTCATGTGTGGTTGACATCGATGATGTTGAGCTTTCTATAGATGAATCCTCTAAGGATAATACGATAAGGATGTGGAATGTAGTGATAATTATATCCATGCAAAGACCACTCCTCTAGTTTTAATATAGTGGCCACATGGTTTTTTTCAATAAGAGACATGGGAGAGGGAATCTAATATTCTAGTACATTGGGAAAACATTTTCTATGAGACCCACAAAGTATCTTGGAACATTTTGGAGAAGAGATGTTATATGGTGTGGAGTTTATAAGATCCCATCATTTTCAGGTATGCACCACTTGATTTTCCATTGAAACTCAATTATTTGGTCTTCTTTTCATCATTAAAATTTAGTGGTAAGGAATTTATTTATCTTTGGAGATCATTTTTTTAGTAAGAGTGACATAAAGAAAAAGGAAGAATTTTTTTACCAAATTGAGTCATGGTATATGTGTTTCAAAGGCTTCTATGGGTTTTATAATAGTATGGATGACTTTAGTGGTTATTTAAGATTTTTACGAAAATGGGGGTATGTTCTATCTACTAGATAGTTTCACATCATGAACAATTTACATGACACGAATCTGTTTCTAGGAACAATTCCTAAGCTATTTCAAATCATGAAACATTTATACATTGTGAAACTTGTTCACATTGTGAAATTGTTGACCAGGGTTATTTTAACATGAGGAAAAATGTTTTTTTGATAAATCTTATAAATCAATAAATTCTTGTCACTAAATGTGTTGACATTGTTAATATCTTGAGGCTATCTGTTTTAAACCATATTGTGGATATGGATTTATTTTTTATCCAATGTGATGCATTTTCCCTTGATCCCTAAGGCGACTCCTAGAAATTTTGTAGTGATTCCTTCTCTTGTAACATCTCAGTCTATCATTTTATATTTGGTGAGTTTCTTCAATTTTTCCCCTTTAATTATACTATCTAATATTGTAGTGGTGGCACCTATTGACCACTGTTGAATCAAGTTTTCATCTTGATGTTTGTGTGATAATGATTTTTCATATGATATTCTTTTCCTTTGTTCACTGTTGGTGTTTCCAATAGATAGTGTTTCTTTGATCATAAGATAATTTATGGTTGTCCAGAATAAGGATATATGGTCTGTTTCTATTTTTTATGTATGATCATTATTAATTGGTTTCTCTCACACAATGTTCATGATAACTAATAGAATAATTGGTGATAATAGTCATGTTTTTTGAACACTCCTTGGATCCCTTCGGATCCATCAGTTTTGAGACTTGTTTTAGGGATACACATAGGGTTATCCTTCCCCAAAACAATAATGAGATGGTTATTGTCTTAAAATTTTAATTAACATGAGACCTTATGTGATTTATGTGATAGGATAACCAGGGAAAATGGCCTACTTGGTTAGTAAAATGACTGGGGATACTTTGCTAGGACATGGTTTTGTACAATGGTATGTTAATGGTTTAATACATAACATGATTAATTGAAGGGAATATAATGATTAAAGGTAATTGGATGAATTATCCTTTATGGATCATGAAACATGCTATATTATTTCATGAATTTATGATTTATATTTTATAACACATTTAAATTCTTATATAATTATCTTGGCCATTTATATGAAAATGATTTTATAAAGGGATTGGAATGGTTATGATGAAATTCTTATATAAAGGGATTGGCATGATTATGCAGAAATGACTATATAAATGACTTTTCCAAGTAATTCTAAAATTAATATATAAAGGGCTTGACCCGATCATTCTAATAATATAATATATATGTATTTCTCTAGTTATGATCAAATTATTATACATCTATTTTTCCCAATATGTTATTTTTCTGTAGACATGGGGTTATGGTCATCATGGCAATTCTACATGATTAGAGTTATTCCAAGATGGTTCCATAGAATATTATTTTTTATATTGTATTAATATTTTTTTAATTAATACCACAATTTATCACATTATTTCATGAAATTACTTTCAGAATGGATTTTATTTTAACATGGTTGTGTTAACCTACTGAATTTTAGTAACACCATATTTAGGACACTATTTGATACCCAAAAAGATTATATGGATATAGGTTTGGATAATGGAAATGACCTTATTTTTTACTACATTCTACTTGATGGGTTTGAGCGTGGAGTTAGGACCAACCTAGGATTCATGATTGGGGTCTTTTGAGTTTATATTTTTCATTTTTGACTATTATCTATATGACTTCTATCATGTCATTTAGGAATATTTGATCCTAACAATACACCATTCATTATTAATTAGTTTATTTGATTAATCATTTCTCATCCACTTGAATGATGCAATGTCTTCTCAATTTCTATTAATCATATATTTTCTTATTTCTAATATATATAAGCTTAGTAAATTGGGATATAGTCTCCCTACTATGTTCTCTACACCCCCACTCATAGTAATTAGCCTCTAAAATATGAGGAGGCACAATTTGGGTCCTTTAACTAACCTAATCTAACCATATCAGAGAGTTCCAGATCAGGAGACCTTATAGTGTTGATCCCAAATAGATTTGGAATATTAAAAATTGGATATTTTAATATACTTTAGGAAATTAATGGTTCTCTAATATTGACCATCTATCTAAGGGTGATGATAAGGATCGAGATAGAACACTATATTAAGATATTTTAAAAGAATTTTCCCAAACATCATGGTAAACACCATATCTCGACTAGATATAATAGAATGTGAAACTATTAGAAACCTTACCAATTACTTAATTAATATCCTAGAAATATTAATAAGAGATAAATATTTTTTAATATAAATTAAATGCTTTGAATTTATAATGAAAATGACTGAAAACATAATTCTATTTCCCCTTTAGATTATTTTTAGGATTCCAATGACATAATCCATGGCCATGTTATCGTATTTCCATTTTAATATGTTTAATAGATGTGACATACTCTTTTAATTATATCTCTTATCCTTAAATTTCTCAAATACCAAGTTCTATGATACATACTCCCCAATGTATCTCGTCATGTTGTCCCTCCTAAAATACTCTTTTCAATATCTATACACCTTCATACATGTTAGATGAAAAGAGAATGATGAACAATGAGATTCATCCAACAAATCCTTCTTCAAGTTTATTATTTATGGGGAATATACTCAATTAATGAGCACTATCATTCAATCATAATCAATTTTTAATTCATAAACATTTCCTAATATATTTTTTAACTCTACACCATTATTTTACACCTTAACAATACTTATACAGATAGATGGTTGAAAAATAATTTTCTAAATATAATATTTATATCTTTATTTATATATTTTAGGGTTTATACTCTAAAAATACAAAAATGTGATTATTTTATCATCATCCAAAATAATCTAGTATAATAATTTTTATTGAGTAAACCATCAACCATGTTTTTCTTTCTAGGGTGGTAATTTATTATACAGTCATAATAACTAATCAATTTAAACCATCTTCTCTGGAACATATTCAACTCTTTGTGGGTGAATATATACTTCAAAATTTTATGATCAGAATATACATCACTCCATTCTTCAAAATGATAATTTCTCTATATCTTTAACACAAAGATTACCACTGTAAACTTTTAGTCATGAGTCAGATAATCCACCTCATTAAATTTTAATCTATGGGAGTAATTAGATATCACTATATCATTTATCATAATAAAACATCCCATGTATATATTTGATTCTATAATATATATAAAAAACCCTTCCCCACTACAGGGTAGTGTGATTAAGTACTCACTAACTAACCTTTTTCAACACCTTAAAACTTTATTCTTATTAATTATTCCAAAGTAACTAGAATCCTTTCTAAGTTAACTTGGTTATTTTATTGGATATCCTAGATAAATTCTTCAAAAATTATCAATGATATCTATCATATCAAAGAAAATAATTGATCTTAGTAACCATGGATAGTCTAATCCAGTGTTAAATATGTTTTTTTCTGATGTATCCATGGATATACACTCTCTTGAGATTAAATATCCTAAAAATGAAACATTATATAGAAACAATTTACATGATGAAAATTTTAAACAAAACTTATCCTTTATTAGGGCCTTCAATACAATACTCAAGTGATCATCATTATTTTCATTTCTGTTGGAATATAAAACAATATCATCTATAAGGAAGAACAAAAATTGACTATGGTAATAAGTAAATACTATATTCATTAAATATATGAATAAATAAATGGAATTAGTTAAACCAAGTTGAATCACCAAAAAATTATAGTGTCCATAAATTTTATGGAACACTATCTTGTGTATGTCTTCATTTTAACCCTCAATTGATAGTATCCATATTAAAGAAAAATCATTGAAAAATATTGAGTTCCTTATATTTGATCGAAAAAATAACCAATACGTGGAAGATGATAATTATTATTAATTGTGATCATGTTATGTTCCACATAATCATTGAAGAGTCATATTAATTGGAATGTTATCTTACAAAAAATAATAGGTGAATCCAATGGTAAAGAAATTAGATGAATCGATCACTTATCAATATTATCCCATATTTTCTTTATCAATTCCTATAACTCAATCTTGGAAATTCAATATGAAGACATTGAAATAGGTGTTGCACTATATATGACTTCAATTTAAAACTCAAATTCATTATTTATAGGAATATTAGGAAACCCTTCCAGAAACAAGTCCATAAACTCTAGCACAAAAAATATCATTTATGTTGAGTTTATCCCCAACCATTTGATATAAATAACTATTTTAATAGGGATTAATACACAAACAATCAATATAATTTCCATTAGATGGTCACATTTATCCTCACAACTATAGAGGACTATTGGTTGGTTCAGAATATCACATTTGAATTACATTCCTTGTAAAATTATGTGGTATTTATATTAATATAACCAATCCATGATCATGAAAACAATAATTTTAACTAGGGTAAGAATAATGATATTTTGAAGAAGTACATTCAAAAAAACCTCAGTCAGATTAGAATCATTAGCCTAGAATGTGATCATCATACCATTAGGGTGTTTCAAATTGAATTCAAAATATAATCCTTGAGGAGGTGATATGTTACCCATTTGAAAATCATTATATATAAAATAGTGGGTAGATCTATAATAAAATAATTTAATGGTAGTTTTATAGTGGATGGTTAATATATCATTCACTACTTCATTCTGGTAACCCACATCGATAGTAGTGATTATGCAAGATTTCATTTTCTCTCTAGGCCTAAGATGTTTATGTTTTTTATCATCTTCATTAACCATTGAATTCAAGCATTGGCTAAAATGATTCCCGTAAATTGGGATTATGAATCACTAGAATATTAGTGGTGATTCTGGGGAGGATTCTCTCTATTCTAATCATTAGATATCTTTTTTCCTATCAAATTAGAATTTTATTAGATGAAGAAAATCCATTCAAGAATAAATAATTTACTAGTACCCATAATAAAATTGCTTTTATGTTATCTTCCATACATGTAGTTTAAATAAAGACTCTCTTTCATTCCTTGATTTTTTTATTATTCATATTTTAATATAATTTCATATTTCCTTTTCAATAAAAACCATGATATTTATGAGTGAAGTCACTCTATATATTTACCTTGATATCAAATTGAATGACTTATTCATAGATATTGAAATATATAATATTTAACTCCCTTCAGATAATTGGATTTATATAATTGAATAGCTGATAAATATTACTTTTAGGTTTGATGATAATATAATTAGAATACCACACATGTTATATAATAAAATCCATATATGTATTATTAGATTAATCACCCTTCTTTTAGCCTCAAAGAATTACTTCTCTATATTCACATGAAGAATATGAAAAATTTAACTGTTGAAAAAAAATTCCTTATAAGCTCATCACACTACATACTATAAATTTATTCATGTTACCTCTTGTTTGTGATATATTATATAATTAATCTATTTATCTTTTGAAATGATAAATAGACTTAATAAGTTTTATTTCTAAGCACACTAGAAAATAGAAAATATATTTTCATTGCAAATAATATAGTGATAAAAAAATTGTAGTTCAATTAACCAAATAAAATAATATGGATGTGGAATCATGAAAAACATAGCAAATATTTTCCTAACATTACTGTTTTGAAACCCAATATGATGTAGGTATTGATAATGTTTCACATGAAAGGGAAAAATATTATTCAATTAGTCTTTAATAAAATTTAGTTTCATATGGGGAACTAATTTCATCTTCTATTAAATTCAGCTTTGACATGGTTCCTTTGAGTTTAATCCATTAAAAAAAACCCAAATAAATAATATGAGAAACAATAATAATATTGAGAAACTAAAAAATCATGAAAATAAATTATAAGATGTATACATTTTGAAACCTTCTTATCAATGTATGAAACCTTTTGGTTAAAACTAATTAATCAATGGCTATACTATATTAAAATTCATCTTAAGGGTTTAGGAAAAATGTGAATTAACCCAAAAATATCACCCAAGAGTTTCTAGATACATGAATTGTTTTAGGTATACTCATCGTGTAATATCGATAACTGTGTTAATACCCACTCCAAAAATTTCAGGGTTATTACACCAAGGTTAGTATGACCCAAACAGACATAAAAATTCTATAATATTGACATTTAGGTATTTTCAAGAAAAAATTAACTCTTTTTAACATATATTATTATGTTCTCCTATACTTATGATTAGCCTAAGATTTATCACTAATGTTTCCTCATTCTAGTTTTCCAAAATAAATAACACTTTCTTTGATATCAACTGAGGAGTCCCAAAAATTATATTTATAAAATATCACATATCTTTAGATTAATATTAATTAAATATAATTATGATCGAGGCCATAATCATAAAGTATTAGTATCTTGGGAATCATGGATAAATAAAAACACTGGTATATAAATGATCTACATCATCTCCCACTATATTCTTAACTAGTAGAACCATTCTTAAAAATTTTAGTGTTAAAAAATTTATTCATATATTGGGGAAAATGAAAAAAAATATTATGTGATCTTTGATTATCTATAATGGAAAACAAATAATATTTCTATGCTCATTTAAGAAAAAATTATCATAATTTAACGATAACATGATCATGAAATTAGAAAATTATACCCAATAATCCATTATTATAATCAAGATTCATGGTTTAAATCGGGGTAGTTTACAAGTAATGAATTTTAAATGAATCAAATTATATGTGACACAAAAGTAAAACATTATCATAATATAATGTCTTAAAAGAGTTTCATAAATTGTTTCAAAATCATAATCGTTGAAATATTTTTTTAAGGATACCTAATAGGACATTAATCACATGTTTTTCTTGGGTTAACCACTAGTGCAACTATGGGATAACCACATGTATACCTTTTTTTGAGCATGGGATAACCTCACATGTACCCCTTGAGTGAATAAAACATTATACTATCCATAAAAGGCTACAAGACTATAATAAGACCAAACATCACATAATCATAATCCATTCATATATATGGCATAGTATGATAAAAACATTTATCATTTCGTCAAACATTTCCCGTGGAAAAGAAAATAGGTCTCATGAAAATTTATTTATCATAATAATTAACCATCCATGTAAAGAATAAATATGGTAACATTGGATCAAATCCCAAGAAAAGCATAGGAAACATAAAATTATGTTATTATAAATCAGAAATTATATTACAACATCAAAGGAATATTTGGGGATAAAAATAAAAATTTCATTTAGAAATTACTTATATCAAATATAAAAATGTATACAATATTAAGGAGAATATTTTACCTTTAGAAAAACTATGATAAAAATTTAACAGAAGCTTAAAATAAAATTATATTCATGTTGAATGGAAAATATGTTCATGTATTGTATGTTAAAAAATACATTGTTCGCACCTTTAGAAAAAACATACCACATTTAAAAAATGATAAAAATATTCCATTTAAACATTTTTATAAAAATTAAAATATGTGTAAAAATTAACTAAAAATTCATACCAAAATTAATTTTTTAATTAAAATATGTATATATAATAAAATATTATATACGTAATAGAAAAACAATGACTATCTTCCCTAAAAATGATTTTCAGTATAATTTATACATAAAGAATGTAAAATTTAAAGAAAAATAAAAATAAAATCTATATATATATAATAAATGTATAATATAATTTATAATATTATGTAGATATAATTTATATAATTTCAACCTTGTTAATTTAAGAATAAAAAATATCATAAAAATGAGATTGTAACATAAAACACTTACCCTAAGTTTGACTAACTTCATAACCATCATATCCACCTGCATAATTTTTTAAAATTTATTTTATTTTTTCAATAAAAACAAAATAATACATGTAACATTATATAAAATCCACTTATAAAACTTAAACACTAATTTAAAATTAATTTTTTAAAAAATTCAACGTCTTCAGGTGTTAATTATTTCATTTTTCACGACTATTTCAGTTCAGCAGTTCGGGTTCAAGAACAATGATCATTATTCCATCATCTCCATAATTTTAATAGTGATATAAATATCATATATAAATTATATATATAAATATTTTGAATCATCCCTATATGTTAGTTATAAAAAAATAAATTACACATTTAATGGAGACTATAGTTTGTACAAATACATAAATGCTGTTTTCATTTACTAAAAAAATATGGAATAAAAGGTAAATAATATTTTAAAATTATAGAATCATAATTATTTAATCCTAATAATATATATTAATTAAATCCATAATTATAAATATAAAATTTAGAAGGTGATGGAATATTAATAATACTGCAATATGGAGGTAGTAGTCCACACATATGCACAACTGGAAATTTAATATCTGATTTAATGGAAAAAGGTGAAAAATGGTTGTGAAATAATGATAATAACATATCAATATAAATTTTATACTAGAGTCATCATTTTATAATTGATATATTAGGTTTGGATATGTTTGGAGAATAAATAAAACTGGAAGACCTCTGTTGAGATTTATATATCTTTATAGTGAAAACTATTTTGGATTACAAGTTAATCCTTGAGAGATTTTCTTAGGAGAGGAATGTGTTATCACGAAATATAGGGAGTAATATAGTTTTTAATTTTAGTAGGCATTGGATGAGTTAATAGGATTGGTATTCATGAATGAATGTGGGGAGGAGGTCCCCTATTATTAGTGAGGGAGATAACAAACATGATATTACTTAAAAGATTTAAATATATAATGTCAGTTTAATTTTTATTTGGTGGAAATCCTTCAAATATTTTATGTTAGGATAATATATAGTCGAAATATATCATAATAATAATAATAATTATACATTATTAAGTTAAAATTTTACCCTTATCTATTATTTTAACCAGTAGGTAAAACATGTTTTTCCTGTAACCAATGTAACAATTTTTTTCTAATTTTACTATTCCTTATGAACCAAAATTAACGTGAAATAATTAATAAATATAGAAATTTTTATTATAAATATATAGTAAATTATATAAAATTCCATTTCTATAGTGTATAGAAATTGATTTTAAAATAATCACACAAACCTCAAAGAAACCCGATTTATAGAAAAATATAATTTAGGAAAAAAATGATTTTACATTCATTACATGACCTGGAAAAACAAAAAATTGAATGTAAAAATATTTGAGTCAACATAGTATCTATAAATTTAATTGAAAAAAATTGATCATTAATGATTTATTTTATTTATTACGATAAGAAGACATTAGGTACATAAAAATAGTTATATGAAAGACACCCCCTTTACCCTAAAATAATTTTATCTTAATTCAAGAAAATTATATAACTAATGGATTTATGATTATTAATTTATTCACATAAATTATCAATATAAATTATTGAAATATTTTGTCAATAATGATCAGTAATTTTTTTAAATAAATGTAAATAACATGTACACAACCACTTTTCATTGAGAAATATGTATCTTAGTCAATATAAAATTTAATAAAAAAAATTATTCTTTTTTATTATTCATTAATAATACATTTAATCTAGGTAAATATATATATATATATATATATATCATAATATATTTAATCCTTTTCCTAATTGCCCATCCAATAACTAGGATATTAAGGAATATTATATCACTCATTATTTTAGAAACATGGTTACGTGTAAAGTAAGATATCAAATATTTCACATTTATTTAAATGAATATAAACCTAATATCTTTGCGTGTTACATCTCCAACCATGAGTAGTAAAGATATGAGAAATAAATTTGTGGGTTAATATATTCCTTTAATGAAACTTTTTATGTATACCGGAAAATGATTAACAAGATTTGTTTAAACTATTCATATCAACTTATTATAGATCAAAAATATTTATCTTCTTTTTATATGGATATATTAACAGTAAAAAGCCTCTTAAGTGAATTAATGATAGATTAAATGATTGGAAAGTCACCTAATGAAGTCAAATTCCTCATTGAAGTAATTTTATAGAATTTATAACAACTTAGTATTAGGAATATAAGTACACAAGGACAACATAAGATTTCATATATTGAATCTGCTTTCCTATTATCATGTGTTTATAAAAAAAATATTTGGTCAGATTTTTATCTCTAAATATATTATCGTAACAATCCAATCCTATTTGGATATTGTTTCATTGAAATTAAAAATATGAATAAATAGATGGATGTTAAAAATTAAATAATATGAGAGTTCAGTTAGAAAATAAATATGAAAACAAATCAATTATATTTTATATATTAATGGGTGGAATAATTTTTTCAATATGTAGTATGAGTCAGGAAAAAATAACATATACCTAATTCTAATAATTCTTCCAATACGATCAATAATCAGAAAAATTTCATCAAGTGTGGAGGAATAATCAACCATAAAAAATTTCAAACTCATGGATAATTTCAAGAAAAAAGGAAATATATACTAATGAGATTTTAAAATAGCATAAGGTTATATTGAGTAACCAATATATTTAAAAATAGGAATAAAAAACCCTGATTAGATAACTGGTTATAACACTATATGTGTTCATAAATAAAGTGTTAGTTAGAAAATTTTCATAATAAATATTAAACATTTAAAATTTTCTATAATTACATTATGAATGGGTACATTTATTCAATATTTTAGTAACTAAAAACCACATATGTATAAAAAAATTTAGTGGTTTAATGAAATATAAAATAATAATTATGTAAAGTAGTGGATCTACCATTAAAAGTGGAAAAGTTAAAAATTAAATAGATTCCTTTAGCACCACCACCATTTACATCATGTATTATCAATCCAAGGAAAGCCACTGGGTAGTATTTATAGTATAATGTTATTGATATATTCAAAAAAGTAAGACAAAATATAATACGTTTTGGGGAAAATATGAAAATTATAGTTTATTAAAAATGTGTTTTTTATAAATGAAAAGTTTTTAAGAAGATAAAAATGTGGTTTATAGGTGGATTTATTTTAACACAATAAAACCATATAATTTTACAAAATTTAATCATCCAATAGTCCATTATATAACATGCTCTATAGAGATATATATTTTAAAAATTTTGTTATGTGATTATAGTGATTTTATATATTAGATTCCAAACTTCATATCAAATTCATTTAACAATAGGGAACTTAAAATTAAACGAGTCATTGTATAAGTGGATAATATAATGAAAACAAATTTAGTCAATGTTTTAGATAATGTTCTAGTATGAGTCTAGGACCTGATATTTCAAGTATAAATTTAATCATGAAGCATGGGGGAATAATGAGTCGATTCTCAAGAACCAATAACACATAAATGCCATTTTTAAAACAAAAAGTCAATTTATCTATATACATAATGAAATTATTTTAATTTAATTTATTAATGATATTATTTTCTTTAATATTATTAATTAATGAAATTTATTAGTCAGGAACACAATTTATTTAAAAAAACACATTTGGGAAAATAAAATTCTAAAATAGATAATATTATTTCATAATTGAATATTAATCATTATAAATAAACTATTTTCATCAAAATATTTTTTTTGGAAAAAGAAACATTTTATGAAATATATGTCAAAAAATAATAACTTGATTATGATGTCAACTTCATTGAAGAATTTTATACTTGGATTGATTATTTTTTTAGAGATTTTAATGAAACTGACCATTTTGATTCTTTAATGAATGCATCAAATGTTAGTGAAACATATTCCTTACTGTAATTAAAAACACTCTAAATTATAATTCATAAAATTTACAATATATATAAGGATTAGTTACCTATTATCAAATAACATAATTAAATACCTGATCACAAATATCAACTATTGAATATATTGAAGAAAAAGTCATGAAAATTTATTATACATTAGATGAAATTTCTCCCCAAAGTCTCGTTCCATTCATATATAGATTATTTTTCAAACATCAATATAATATAAAAACAAAAATAGTACAAAATTAACCCCACATGACTACAATTTATAAAAATTATATTCAAATTTTATTTCAAATTTGAATAATATACACTATTATTGACTCATAGTTGGAAATTATCATGAAAATAGAACCAATGAATCCTGATCTTACACTTATTTAAAATTATAAATATAAACTTACACTAATGAGGATAGAAAATGTGTAGGATGTGTATGTGATATATAAATTTTAACCATGTCACAAGAAAATATCATTTTATCATCCATTTTATTGATCCAATACTAGATTGATTAGTATAAAAACACACTTTTATTTTTTTGATAAGAATTATGATTTTTTGAGTTCCCACTACACTAATATACATGAATAAATTTAAAATCAACTACATATGTGGTATGTTCACATATTTGAAGATTGGTTTAGGTTCTTTAACACACAAGACATATTGAAATGATGCCCATTATGTATAGACTAAAATTTTATTAAAGTATTTATATAGATATTTCATGAAAAGATCACAATGTTTCAGATTTAATTTAGCAATTATCTATTTAATTTATATTTTGAGTTAAAGTAAATAACTAAAAATAATAAGGATATTAAATTTTATAAAGTTCAATTTTTTATTAAGGGAGGATTAATATTAGTTCCTGTGATTTTTGAATATGGAATAGATGTGAAAAATCGTAAAATAACTATTATAAAAAAGTGAAATTTTTATTTATTTTCCATTAATTTGGGAGAATGGTAAGATGATCATGGTAAAATATGAAACTAAATTCAATGGGGGCCTTGTGGGAACTAAATAGTTTTTTGGAAATCACTTGTGTAACTGGATATGAAATTACTGAGAATAAACTTGTTGAAATGCCACTACATCCCCAAATATCATGGATATCTAATATGTTAAATGATTTAATAATAAAATATTGATATAGATTATATGCATATTAGGTGAGGTATGGATTTTTTCTTCCCAAATATTTTGGAATTAGAAGAATTAGAAACATATAATCCACCATTTCTAGTTTGTTTGGTGATCATTTTGTTGAAGGTGGACATCACGATGATTGTATTGGTGTAAACTATGATGTTTTGAATCTAAAATTCAAAAGTGGTAAGAGATTTTGGTCATCATTAAAGACATATCATTTGGTAAAGTTATTTTTGGGGATTTTATATTTATTAATTTCATATTGAGGGGTATTTTGTATAGGAAAAATGGGGTGTTATGAATTTTGAAGCGACATTATGGTCATTGTAAATTTGATTTTGTTAAATACTATAATGATATGTGAAATTTGACCATGCCAAATATAAAACTGTTGTTATAAGATAAGTTGGAGATCAGGGAATCTAAATGTGGTAACTAGGGAACTAATGATCATGTTTTTGAAGGATGAACTGATTTTTGGAAAAAATATCTCCCTATTAAATATTTCTTATCATTGTCTTTCTGGAATTTTTTGTAAAAAATGGGGAGCTATATAATCATTAAAATCAATGATATCTTGATCATATAGGGTAATTTTTAAACTAGGATCTAGATAAAAACCACAATATAATGGAATGAATTTTGAGTATCTATCTTTCTTGGATTAATTAGAAATTGGAAATAATATATGGATGATGCCTCCAATCTTTGAATTCCGAGTAAGGGGAAAATATTCCATATTTAAGATATTTTTATGTAGTGTGTATTAAATATATTATTAGTTTATAATTTTAAATGACAAAATTTATATAGTTGTATATAAGTTGGAGTTTCATGGTCTTTGGAGGTCTTGGATGAGGTGAAAATAATTTTAAAGTGGTATATGTATGAAAATTTCGTGGTAAAAATAGATCTTAAAAAATAAATATTTATTTATAATTAAAATCCAATAGGTGTGGCTTAAGATTTATACAATTGAGTTGACATTGTTGGTCAAATTGGACTACATTAAATCATTTGGTACACAGGTAAAGGTCATGGATCATTGTGGAAATAAGGAAAAGCCCTAATAATTGAATGAATTGATTAATTATTGAATATCATATATAAACTATTTTGATAGTTCTGGTGAAATATTGAGACATGGAGTAACATAGATAGATCTAATTATAGTGAGAAGGATAACTAAGATAGATCATCAACATGAGATATGGATTATATGAGGAATAAGGTTTGAGACATGAGTGGTTATGTTCAATATATTAATATTTTTAGAGAATACTATAGCATTAAATGAGGTAATTCCATTATTGTATCTAGAGTTGTGGAAGAGAGGTACTCAGATAGGGACATTGTACTATGAAACTCAATTTTGGTTTCAGGGTGTAGTGAATCCCCCCCATGTATGGACTTCTATTGGGGGGTTAAATTTTAGGGAATGTAGTTCATGGTTGTTGTTGTCCCGGGTGATCAGTGTAGGGGTGTGGGTTACAAATGGGCACCAGATACTGGTTGCATTAGTTGTTGGACGGAGCATCATTCGTGTTAGTAGTGATTGATGTTTACATCACAAATTCCTGTTTGGATGAAGGTGGTTGGATAAGTGAATCTGTTGGTCAATGGTGGTGGACTCGAGCATGGGGTTGTCCTATCATGAATTCTAATGGGAAAAGAGCACTGGCAGGTTGATGATGAAGACTGGTTAGCTATGGGGTGGCCTTTGGCCCTTGGGCTTTTAGGTTATATCTCAGTCCTTATCTTTCAATTAATTATGGTATTTATGCATATAGGCCTTGTGGAAAATCAATTATGAATTGCTCATCCCATATAAAAATACTGTATTTTATTTATTATTAAAAAGGGGCTTTGGTCCCATAATTAAAAATAAAAATGGGGAAATTAAATTTTGGAATTATTCTTATATGGAGGATTTAGTTTTCAAAAATATAAAGAAAATTTTGAGTTTTTAATCAACTTTATATAAGGATTCGATCTTAGACATCATATGAGAAAATGTTAAGTGATGTTTGTTATAATGGAACCTTATTTTTAGAGTTGTGATACACCGTGTTTCATTTATATATACTAGTTTTGAAGATAAATTCAAGTCAAAAAATTGATTCATTTCTTGATGAAGTGCATGGAGCATGAATCAAGGGAGTGACCTTTAGGATAAGACTTTATAATTTATTGAACATGTATTAAAATTTAATTCAAAAAAGTGAGTTGAAAGTGGATTTTTATACACAAATACATAACCATGAGTATTTTATTAGGAAGTATACTTTTATGGGTAACCCATTTAAAATTCACGAGTTCATATGTCTGTTATTCCCAAATGATAATGGTCGAATGGCCATTAATTGATGTGAATTGGTCTATTAAAATAATGTTAACCACTTATTAATGATATTTTAATGTAGTGGCAAAATAATTAGTAACTAACCCCATGAAGTTTTATAGTTTTCAGATCTAAATGATACTAATATACTATTAACACATATCTAGATTAGAGAGAGATGAAACCAACTATAATGGACTCTATTACTTTTAAATGGAGTCACACACCTCTACATCTGTATTTTATTACCTTGAGGAACAACCCAATACAATGGTATTTTTCACACTTAGGGAATTAACCCGATCTCCCTATATTTATCACACCTATAGGTACAACCTAAAATCTACATTTTTAACTAATGGAAGAAGCCAAAACTTATTTTTCATTGGTCCAAATAAAAAATGAATCGACACATTTTTTTTGGGTTTTGAGTAACCTGGTTCATTACTTTTTGTATTAAAGTAAAAAAAACTATCCATCCTATTAATGGTTAATAAAACCCAACATGATAGATCATTGAAAATAATATAAATAAGTATGAACTGTATAAAATATATGAACAAGAATGGATCTAATTCTTGAGGCATTATAAATATATCTAACAATGAGAGATCCAACATTTGAATTTCATAAGAATGAAATTTTTGATTAACTTGGTGTATCATATAGTATAGTTCAAGAATATTCTCATCATTTATGTTGATATAGTTTTATAAAACACAATATAAAATATTATTTGATTCACAATAGATTTTAGAATTAATTTCTTTTTATTTATTCTTTCCCATATCAATATCTTATTTCTTTATTAAATTTGCATGAAAAACATACCCACTGTTGTTACTTTGATAATATGTAATATTAAAAATATTTTGTATACTCATAACGTGTTGGAATAAAGAATATAGTACCCAAAAATACATTAAGTTCCTATATAAATTTCACATAAAATACGTTTGATAAACTTCTAAAATTCTAACCAATAGAAATTTAAAGCTTAGGTTTTCTCAAGAAACAAGTGTGGGATTTAATCCCACATGATGAGAAATTAATCTTTAATATAATTCTTCCAAATTAAATTCCATATTAGTGAAATAATTCATATTTTTTATGAAATAAAGAAATAATAATAAAAAAGTGAATGAAACATAATGTAATTCAAAATATATAATTATAACTAACAAATTCTATTTTTTTGAGCTAAACTATCACAATGAAATTAATTGATTCATGGTCATAATGCTTGTTCAAAACATTTCAAAATTTAAACCTTATAATGTTGGTTAAAATCATTCCAAATTTCAAATTGTGCTCACACCATTTATCTTCATGTGGTTTATTTATTATCTTTCACATGGTTAGCTCACATTTGTTCATTCTGTTAGTTTATTTTTCATCACGTGATAACATTAATTTTATTAATGCAGTCACTTTATTTATCTTCATGTTTTCGCATTAGTTTTTTCATGAGGTCAGTTTATTAACCTTTCCTCAATAAATTTAAATCTATCAAATTTTTAATCAAGGTCACTTTTATACATTGTAGAATTTTTATGAGCATACTAATAATAGACCCACAACATATAAATCACCAACCCATATTATGAATTATTTGTCTCGAAAATTAATTCATAATATTTTATTTATAAAAGCATGAATAAGTAAAGAATGATAATGAGAAACTTAACATTCAATTTTTTTTTTATAATTAAAGGAAAAATATATTATCCAAAATTTCTCCCAATTTTTAAAATTGATCAAAAATATTTAATAGGTGACTATTAAAATTTAAAATATATTAAGGATTGAGATTATTCCAATAAGAAACATTTTAATTACTAATAAAATATATAAAAAATTTAATATTAACATTAAACATGAAAATAACCACTTTATAATTATAGGATTTGAAACTAACCTGAAAAATTACATTGAACACATAATTAAATTCCCATGAATTCATACATTTTTGAACATCATGTGTAGAAAAAATTTGTTTTTTTAAATAGTTTAAAATATTTTGGAAAGGTATATTATAATACATAAAGATAAAGGAACAAATATAAATATTTTGAAGGAATAAATCAATGATTTTAATTGAATTAAATAGTATCCAACTAAATAAGAATATTCAAGTGAGCTAAAAAAATTAACTTATGAACTAAGTACACAACACAAATGGAAAAAATTTAATGTTTAACTCAAAATTAGAGTCAAAATAACCCTAAATATATACTGTATATTAATTTTCAATCACTCCAAGATAATGTTTGAAATTATCAATGTTATCAAAATCCATTGTTTTAGTAAAAATGCTAGCATATTGATCTTATAAAGAAATAGATTCTAAAATAATATTACCTTTTTCAACATGATATCTAAGAATGTGATAATTAACATAAATGTGTTTAGTTAGAGAATATTTTAAATGGTTTTTAGAAATATAAATTGAATATATATTATCATAATAAATAAGGATCATATCATAATTCGGAAAAAATCAAAAAGTGTTCTTTTAATCCATAAAAACTGTGAACAACAAAAAGAATCAATAACATTCTCAATTTTAGTATTTGATAAAGCAATAAAATTATTTTTCTTAGAACCCCATGTAGCTAAACATTTTCCCAAAATGTGACTCACACATATTAGGATTTTTTTATATTTTTCAACCACCAAAATTATAATATAATTAACTATTTTTCTCAAATGGCATATGTAAATGATAATATAATCCAAGATTAATAGATCCTGTAACAAATAAAATTATTATTTTAACTTCCTATAAATAAAATTCTTTAGGATTACATTATAATTGAGAACATATACATGATAAAAACATAAAATCAATTTTAGATGATATTATACGAAGAAATATGTTATTCATATCTCTAAAAATATTATTATCATTATATTTATCATAATTTTATTGTTTATCTTACAAGAAATACTCATTGTAATATTTTAAATTTTAGAATTATCAATTCCATACATCTTCTCCAATTATTATTTGTATTTTCGATCATTAATAAATATGAAATATTTATTTTTAAATATTTAATTTACCAAAAAGTACTTAATTTCACCTAAAATACTAGTGTTAAACTCTTAAGACATTAAATTTGAAAATTCATTTCATAGAAAATTAATAATGTGTCCAAAAATAATATCATCTACTTATATTTATACTATCAAAATATATTTTGAATATCTTTTGATGAATATTATTGGATAAACCCTTCCATTAACAAAACCGTTATTCAAAATAAATAACGAAAGCCTATAATAAAAAAATCAAGGAGATTATTTTAGATTATAAGAAGATTTTGAGAGTTTAAAAATATGGTTATCTTCATATTCATTCTCAAAAAAAGTTTTTTTATTTACATAAACATATTTATAATTTTATCCATTAAAAATAATTTTTTTATCCATTTAAAAATGTTTAATTCCATAATTATATTTATTTTACAAAATAGTTCTTATATAATTTAATAAAGAAACCAGGGAAAATGAATCTACATAAACAATTCTATCATATAGATTGTATCCTTGATCCACTAACATGGTTTCATACAAGTTATTTCACAAGAATTAATTAAATTATTTCTAAAATTGCATTTGGTTCCTATAATATTATGATCATTAGGTGGTTCAACTATAGTCCATACATTAATACAATATAATTTATTTTATTCTTTATCAATATCTATAATATATTTGAAATCAAATAAATCTTCATCAAAATTTTGAGGTGGAAAATTATAAATAAATGTTTTTTAATTATAAAAGTTTCTAAATTTTTTTTCTATTTTTAATAGGAATAGTTATATCAGCAAATAATTTTTCAATTGGATGATATTTATGGACATTTAATTTATTTCATGAGAATTATTATCCATTTAATAGATTAATCCAACTCATAATTTTCAATTTCAATAAGGATTAAATCTCACAACTCTTCCTCAACATGTTCTACATCATATTGAATTTACATTAAGTGATTTTTATAAAATTAAATGTGGAAAAATTATTAAACTAATTATTTTATTTTGAAATGATCTATTTATGCATGAATTTAATTATAATTAAATATAAAAATAACATCAAATTATTTCAAATCAAATATTTCTAGGTAATATTTGGTATTAAGAATGAGAAATATTCATCCAAAAACTCATTAATAACCAATTATAGGATTACAAAAATTCTAGATTTTATAAGGTGTATTTTTAAAAATTATAAGTATAATTATGTGATAAACATGAAAACATATTTAAATTGATTATATACTAAAATATTTGTAGATATTTCTCATTTAACATTTTCCAATCCATTTCTTATAAATTCATATTTTTCTATTATATCACACGATTGTACTATGGATTCATAGGGGATAAAAAATTATGATAGTATCTATCATCTTCATTTAATTTTTCAAATTCCTAATTTAAAAAATATCCACATATATCACTTATAATTTATAAAACTACATAACCAGTTTCCTTTTGAACTAATTTTCAATACGAATCAAGTTTATACAAAGTCTCAAATTTACATGTAAGAAATTAAGTCCATATAAGTCTACTATAGTCATTAGAACAACAAACACATACTCTTTCCCTTCATGAATAGTATTTCTAATTGGGACAAATAAATCTAAATAAAATACTTTAGGTAGTATTATTGTCTATAGTTCTTTGAGAGACTGGAATAATTCTTTGGTATTATTATAGTTTATCTTTGAATTACATACATATGTGTTGTAATGTTTTAATTCTTGAATATATATTAGATTTTTTATTTTGGAAATATTTTTTAACATCCTAAAATTTTTATTTTCCCATATTCAATGCCATATAAAATTGTCTCATTTCACAATATTTTGATATTTTTCATTCTATTCAGTCAACTTAGTAAAATTAATTGACTAAATATTTTGTTCTTTTCATAAAACAAGATAGATTATTCATTGAAAATGAAACATTTTTAATTTTGATTATTCACATTAATATTATCACCAAAATTCTATGATATAGTTATTAAATTTTATTATATATCTTCAACTGTAAGGACCCATTCTTGAGCGATTGGACTCCGCCCTTACAAATGCTGTGTTTTTTTATAAAATAAACTTAAAATAAATACACAACATTACATCAAATAGAGGATCTTTAAAAGGCATAAGTTCTAGATAATTATATTCCAATATTATATTTGGATACAAAAGTACAAATTATAATAAACATTAAATGAAGTAACATCATAGTAATGCTTCCACAATTAGAATTTCATTGTAGCACTTCTACTAGACCAGTAAGAATAATTTGAAATACATGGGATGAGAACAAAAATGATCATTAAGGTATTTTAAAAACAATACCATTAAGAAATAATTGTTATTGAAAAAATTTCTTTTAATTATGTTGTTTAAATATTGGAATTATCATTTCCCATAACATGTCATCATCATTTTCTTGTGAGATTCTAAAACCGACTTTAGGATAAACCTATGCTCAAAATTGCTAAAATTGTTTAAGATTTACAAATAAAATACACTATAAAATATGCACACACTTGATCATAAATTCATGAAATGAAATATATAAGTTAAATAATGACCATACTTAATTATGTATGACATTCCAGTTGTGTAGATATAATTTTTTCACTTGAAATGTTACTTATTTGTATTTACATAGAAAAAGACATCAAAACAAATGTATTCAAACCATGAAATTATAGATTAGTTATTATCCTTTGTTTATGGATTTTAAATGAACAATTAACCCTTATTAATAAATGATATACATAATTCTAAATCATTATTCCATGTGCACTTGAAAAATGTATAACTGATTAATACATGTTCAAAAGAGAATGATTCTTAACCATGGTTATTCAACTAGTCTAATAATCACATAGAATTTCATTTTACTAGATTCATAATGAAGGAATGCATAATGTTGAAAAATAATAAACATTTTATCAAGGCCTCGTTCTAAGAACATACATAACTATCCTGTGAAGTCCTCGTTCGAAGACCAAGTTTGTCTCATGTGACCCACCGATGCATTGAGAAGCTATAGCGGGCCTAACCTATAATATAAAAAGTATTATTCATTCCTCATATGTCTAATAAAATTATGTATTTAAATCAAAGTGTCCCATACCACTTTGATTTATTTGAATCTTAGAAATAGGTGAATTAAATTCATTAAACAATCCAAAGTGTCCTATACCAACTTCAAAATTTTAGTTCTTAATCCATATATAATCATAAAAATATTCATCTCCTACTTAAATTAATTGTCTTTATTTTTATTTAATCAATAAAACAAATAATGGCATTAAATAAAAAATTAATATATTGTTTTGTCTTCTCAAAATAATATTATACAATAAATAAATATTTTTTCACATGAAATGATAACATCATTCATAGTTACACATAAAATGATAAGGTTTATCCCATGCAGTTGAGAAAACAAATGATACGATAAATAAATAGGTTTCACATCGGAAATGATAACTTGTTTCACAATTTCACAAAAAAATGATAAGGTTTATCTCATGAAAATGTACAAACATGGTGAATATAAAACCTTAACGACAAGTTTGATGTGCGTTAAATACCTGATAAAAATTTTAAATAATTGAGAATGAATATACCTAATATGTTTATACATAAATTCACATGTATGTAAATATATATATTACTTTATATATACTTATATATGTATATATGTGTGTTATTTATGATCATTACATTTCTCTAAAATTTTAAAATAAGATCCCTCCCATTTGAAAAAACACCATGATGAAGTTGATAAATGAACGTAATTGTTTTTTACTTGCATTTTGGATTATGCATACACTAATATATATGCATATCAATTTTAAATATAAATTTTAAAAAATAAGTTAAAATAATTTTTTATATAGAAGATTTATGGCAGAGAAACTGTTGATATATATATATATACTGAAAATATTATGTTGTATATGTGTATATAAACATGTATATACATATATTCAATTTTTTTGTAAAATATCACAGCATGGTAGTAATATTAAAAAAATTAATTCTTCAGAAATAGATCCTTAAAAAAATAGAGAATGAAAATCATATATGCAATTCAAAATAGAAGAAAATAAACATGGTTATATATATATATATACACACACACACAAAAATATACATGATTTTAATTTTAAATGAAAATAATAAAAAATTCTCTTACAAAAAATGATGAAAGTAACAAGCAATCAAATTTTTGATTTTGAAATAACAAAAAAATAAATGTTTTAATTATAGGTTTCTCTTACCTTAGAATTTTATGATAAAATAGGTAGATAGTAAAAAATGTAATAACTTTATTGGACAATATAATTTAAACCCTTACAGAAAATTTAGTAGATTATGAAGAATATAAAACACTAAAATCATAAATAATCCCTTACATAATTTTGAAAAATAAATATTTAAATTGCATGAAAAACAAATTGGTATTTGAAAACAAACCAAAAAAATTTTCCTTACTTGATTCAGTTTAGATGTGGCTGAGAGTTCCTGGAATTGAGAGGGAGAGAGACTTGGTAAAGGAATTTTTCAAGGGGTCTTAGAGTGTGAAAATTGTGGTTTTTAAGAAAAAACAATGTCTAAATTTTTTTATCTGATAAGACCAAATACAAACAAACAAAAGTGTTAATTAGTATAGATTTAATGTGCAACAACATTAACTGACACCCTAAAATTATAAAAATAAAATTAGGAGGAGGATCCGAGTAATGGACTCTGAGGTTTGTTTTAAAATAACACCACCATGGGAAAAAAATTAAGATGCCAAAATAAAGAGACTATGTTGAGGGTAGAAAGTGTCATCATGAGAAAGAGGGGATGGAGAGGTTCTAGTGGATACAAAGCTCAGATCGGGACAAGTGTGTCTCCATAAAGAAGAAAAATGGAGAAAGGAATGGGCGGTCTGAACTAAATCCAGTCCGATCTAAGTTTCGAGGTTAACCCTATGTTTTTTATAAGGGAGAAATGTATTTGGAATTTAGATGGTCAGGATAGATCCACGGATCTGACCATATAGCTATAATTGATCTAGTGTATTTTAAAATGGTAGAAGATCGAGATTTGATCAGGGTTGATCATACAAATGCGGTGGATCTAGGTTTAAAAAAAAGTTGAGTGGCCCAGATTGAACATGGTTAGATTGGACGGATCATAAAAACGTGGAAATGAAACCGTGGTGATGGGGGTTCAAATATTGAACTTTTGTGGATGTTCAGGATCTCGTGTGGCGAGATCTTGCGGCTAAGATTGCACCAGCATAAAAAAACACGTCCCACATCAAAACCCAATAGGTTTCGGGATTAACTTATAACCTTCCATGTGTGGTTGCATTTATTGATAACACAAGCACACACACCAAAATCCTTACACATGGGACTCCACATATGGGTGCCTTATCACACCCTCTCATGTGCTAGTGCGTGACCTGACTCACCTTGAGCTCGCATCAGATCGGGCCCTATACATGGGCCATTACACATGGATTTCCTCTATTATGCTCGCTAGGGTCCACTCTATCCTTCTCAAGCCTCCTTGGGAATGGGAAGATGTTTCCTTGCTGGGGTTGACCGGGTCCCCCAACATAGTCGAGGTGTCCTCTTAGCCTATGATGGTACCCATGTTTTATACATTTTTTTAATAAATATGGATTTTATAACTAAAATTTTTAGGCCGAAAAACAATTATCTAAAAAACATTATTATATTTTGAAACAAATCTATATTTAAAACCATATCATTATAAAATACTAATGACTCATAATTAATATGAATACCGATGATATATCAACCTATTGCATTGTTTCAAAACATCTAAAACATTTAACATGATTAAATTCATAAAATTATAATGTTTATTAAGTATTTTATTATAGTTTCATTTATCTGAAAATATTATTTTAAAACATTTAACATGCCCAATGGATTAAAAAAATGGTAATTTTAACCCCAAAGACTACTTATAACTATCATATTAAACCATATAAATAAACATTCATGTTATTCCAAGGATCAAGAACATTTATGGTTTTAAGAGGACGGTTCTTTATATTCCTCTGACTCTCTATATTTTTTTACTCTTCTCACTATATCTTTTTTTGGTGAATTAAAGGGATGAATATTACTTAACCAGTCTCATTTTGATGTTGGGTGGTCTTCCATTAGTTTTATTAGGTCTTGTGATGATTTTTCTTGAGTATTTGTAATCCTATGCATTAATGTAATATTGCAATGTTTGAATAAAATGTTTCTCTTTATCTTTAGAATGTTTTGAAATAAAACATGCCAATATGAATTAATGCAAGAATAATAATGATAATAACTAAAATTATTATCATTACATTTATAAATATGTTCAGGGAGTTACAATAACCCACCTTAACAGAATTTCACCCTAAAAAATCTCTTGTACTCATACACCTTCATCAACAACAACCTTCTATTATCAATTTCGATGTCCCTACAATTTTTTTAGTTATTATTAATTAATTAACAAAATTTGAATGAAAAAAATTTAATTTTTACTTTCACCAGGTCCAACACTATGGATAATCCACTGATGACCTTAGGTGGATTCCCAAGGTAGTTTTTAGTTCCAAAATTTCTTTTTCCCAGATACACATCGAGCAGTTAGGGTCAAACCTACACATAAAACACCCAGGTTTCGAGATGGATGGGATTTTGGGAGCTTAGATAATTCCAAATGAAATCATTCTTTATAGATATGTCGAACTATCTCATGCCCAAGTGTTTTGAAGTCATAGAGTCTATCAAACATACTAAAAATCAAAAATTATAATAGATAGGTTGCATGAAGGGCACTGTCCAAAGCAGATTCTCCAAGTTTTTCTACGACTAGGAAATTCTTAGATAGAGAGAAACATAAGAAGATACCTTCATGATACCTTCCTCTATGCATATATTCTAAAAATTGTGCATTTTCCATATAGTGATAGACATAACTATACCCTTGTTATAATCAAAGGATATTTAGGTTTGTTGACCCCTGATGGAGGTGTTTGTAGGACATACACAGGTTTGCAGAAGGTTGATATTCTTCTGAATATGTTTTGATAATAATTTTCTCAAGCAGTTCAGTCGGAAGTGAAAAGAGGTTAGTTTGTGAACCCTCAAATTCTATATGAATTTTTATGAAAGGTATTTCTCTTAAGAATACATACTTATGTTAGAAGTTTAATTCTAATTTTCTAAAGGTCATTAGGTCGTTCCTATGATACCAATTGTAAGGACCATGGCCCGAGTGAATAGACTCAACCCTTAGAAATGATGTCTTTTTTTATATAAGAAACTTAAATAAATACACAACATTACATAAAAAAGATGATATTTTACCAACCCGAGTTGTGTAGAATTGGAATCCAATATTACAATCAGATACAAAAATACATGTTCTAATAAAAAATAAATGATGTAACAATAGATCAATGATTTCAAATTTATAATTTCATTGTAGAACTTCTACTAGACCTGCACGAATAATTTGAAATACATGGGGTGAGCACCAAAATGCCCTGTAAAGGGTTTTAAAAACAAGACCATTAAAAAATAATTTTTATTTAAAACATTTCTTTAAAATACATGATTTAAATCATGGAATTAAAATTTCCCATAACATGTCATCATCATGTTCTTGTGAGATTCTGAAATGGCCTATAGTATAAATATATGCTCAAAATTTCTCAACATGTTTAAGAGTGAAAAATAAAATACACTACAAAATATGCACGAACTTGATCAGAAATGCATGAAATGCCAATTATAAGTTCAATATTGACCATAATTAGTTATGTATGACACACCGGGTTTGTAGATACAATGTTGCACATGAAATGTTACTTTTTTGTATTTTTACAGAAAACGACATCAAAACACATGTATGTAAACCATAAAATTATAGATAAGTTCTTAACCTTTGTTTATGGAATTGAATGAAAAATTAAACCCTATTAATAAATGATATATATAAGTATAAATAATTATTACATGTGCACTTGAAAATGTTTAACTAATTAATACATGTTCATAAGGGAATAATTTTTAACCATGGTTATTCTATTAGGGGAAACATTGACTTTAACTTTACAAGATTCATAATAAATGAATGCATAATGTAGGAAAACCATAATTTTTTTTTCAAATACTCATGCCAAGACCATACATAACCATTCTATAAATTCCTCGTTCCAAGACCTAGTTTATCTCATGAGACCTACCGATGCATCGAGAGTCTATAACGGGCTTTACCCGTCAGAAAAAAAGTCCTATGCATTCCTAATGTGTCTAATCAAAAAGTTTAGTTCTTAATCCACATATTATCATAAAAATATTCATCTCAAACTTAAATTAATTGTTTTTATTTGTATGTCATCAATAAAATAAATTATGAAGTTTAATCCAAATGCATATATTGTTTTGTCTTCTCAAAATAATATTATAAAATAAATAAATAGGTTTCGCACATGAAATGATAATTTCTTTCATAGTTTCACATAAAATGATAAGGTGTATTCCATGAAGTTTAGAAAACAAATGATATGATAAATAAAAAGGATTCAAACATGAAATGATAACTTATTGCACAATTTCACATAAAATGATAAGGTTTATCTCATGCAAACATATAAACACGGTGAATATAAAACCATAAAAACAAGTTTGATGTACATTAAATAGAAGTTACAAATTTTGAATAATTGAGAAAGAATAACTATACCTATTCTATTTATATATAAATGAATATATATATATAACTATATATATACTTATATATGTATTTTTTTGTTTGGTTTGTGATTAGTACATTCCTCCAAAATTTTAAAACAAGAACCCTACCATTTGAGCACACACCATGATGAATCTGATAAATGAATGTAAATATGTTTTACTTGCATGTAGGATTACACATATACTCATATATATCCCTAATAATTTTAAAAATAAATTTTAAAAAATTAGTTAAAATAAATTAACAGATAGATGATTCATGATAGAGAAACACTTTATATAAATATATACACTAAAAATATTAAGTTGTATATGTGTATATACACATGTATATAATTTTTGGTAAAAGATCACAACATGGTAGTAATATTAAAAACATTAATTCTTAAGAAATAGTTACGTGAAAAAAATAGAATGCATATCATATATGAAATTTATAAGAGAAGAAAAGAAACATGGTTATATATATATACACATATATACATGATTTCAATTCCAAAAGAAAATAAAAAAATCCCCTTATGAAAAATGATGAAAGTAACAAGAAATAAATTTTTTTATTTTGAAATAACAAACATATAAATGTTTGAATTATACATTTCTCTTACCTTATAATTTTATGATAAAATAGGTAGATAAGAAAACATGTAATAACATAATTTGACAATATAATTTAAACACTTACATAAAATTAAGTATATTATGAAGAACATAAAAATACAAAATCATAAATAACACCTTACATAATTATGAAAATGAAATATTTAAATTGCTTGACAAACAAATCAGTATTTGAAAACAAACCAAAACAATTTCCCTTACTTTATTCAGTTTTGAAGTGGGCTGAGAGTTCCTGGAACTGAGAGAGAGAGAGAGTGTGACTTGGTAGATGAATTTTTTCAGGGGTCTTAGTGTATGAAAAGTGAGGTTTAAAAAAACAATGTTTCAAATTATTGATATGAGAAGAACAAATCCAAACAAACAAAGGTGTTAATTAGCATAGATTTAACACACAATAGGGTTAATTGACAGTATAAAATTATAAAAATAAATCGATAAGGAGGATCCAAGTCATTGACCATGCTGTTTGGTTTAAAATAACACCACCCTTGGAAATTAAATGAAGATTCCAAGATAAAGAGACTATGGAGAGGGTGGAAAGTGTTATCCCTAGAAATAGGGGATGGATAGGGTCCAATGACTACTAGCTCAAATGGGGAATAGTGTGGCTCTATGACAATCAAAAAGGGAGAATGGAATGGGTGGCCCAAATTAAATTTGGTCCGATCTAAGGGTTGGGGATAAACCTAATTTTGATTTTCAAGGGAGACTTACAGATAGAATTTGGATGGTAAAAATCGATCTGTGGATCTAATCGGATGGATAGAATTGATCCGATGCATTTCAAAATTGTGAACGGTCGATATTAGATTCTGGTTGATTAGATGGCTATGGTGGATCTGTGGTTAAAAAAACTTGAGTGGCCCATATCAAATAGGGTCATATATGATGTCTTAGAAAAACTTGGCGATGAAACCACGATGAGTGGGGTTCGAAGGTTGAATTGGTGCAGTGAGTAGGGATCTTACGTGGTGAGATCCGGTAGCTGATATCACACCCGAAAAATAAAAATGCATCCCACATCGAAACCCAATAGGTTTCAAGACTTCCTTATAACCTTTCGCAAGTGGTGACACCTCTCGATGACACCAGTACACACATAGGAATCCTTACACATGGTACTCCACCCACAGGCACCTTATCCCACCCTCTCCTAAACCGATGTATGACCTGACTCACCCAGTGATCATGTTGGATCAGGCCCTATACATGGCCCTTTACACATGATTTTCTTCCACTATGCTCGCTAGGGCCCACTCTATCCTACTCGAGCCTCCTTAGGTGTGGGTAGATGACTCCTTGTTGGGGTAGATCAGGTCCCCAATCATAGTTGAGGTGTCCCCCTATCCTAGGATGGTTCCCATTGTTTTATAAAATTTTAAAATACAATTAGTTTTTATAACTAAAATTTTTAGGTAGAAAAACAATTAACTAAAACGTATGATTTTATTTTAAAAAAAATATACCTTTAAAACCATATCATTATAACATGCTAAATACTCATAATAAATATGAATACTAATTTTTTATCAACATATTGTATTGTTTCTAAACATCTTAAACATTTAACATAATTAAATTCATAAAATTCTAATGTTTATTACCCATGTTATTAATTAAAAATCATAATTTCATTTATTTGAAAATATTATTTTAAAACATTTAACACACCCAAAAGATTAAAACCCCAATGGTCATTTTAAACCCAAAAAACTACTTATAATGGTCATATTAAACCATATAAATACCCGTTCAAGGTATTCCAAGGATCAATAACATTTCTTGTTTTAAGATGATGGTTCTCTACATTCCTATGAATTTATGTATTTTTTATCTAATTCTCGACATATATATTTTTTTGGTTTTGGTAGAATCAAGGGATGATGGTTACTTAATCAGTCTCATTGTGATGTTGGGTGGTCTTCCGTTTGTTCTATTAGGTCTTGTGATGCGTTTTCTTGAGTTGTTGTAATCCCATGCATCAATGTAATATTAAAATGTTTGAATAAAATGTTTCTCTTTCTCTTTAGTGTGTTTTGAAATAAAATATTCTAATATGCATTAACAGAAGAATAATAACGATAATAACTAAAATTAATATTATAATATTTATTATTAAGTTTGGGGTATTACAATATCACCCTTAAAAGAATTGCATCCTAAAAAATATATTGTACTCATACACCTTCACTAGCACCAACCTTCTGATATTAACCTCGATGTCTAAACAAAATGTTTTAATTATTATAAATTAATTAAAAAAAATTGAATGAAAAAAATTTAATTTTTACCTTCACCAGGTCCACAACCATGGATAATCCACTAATGACCATATGTGGATTCCCATAATTGTTTTTAGTTCCTCAATTTCTTTGGCCCAGATACACCTCGAGCAGTAAGGGTCAAACCTAGACATAAAACACCCATGTTTTCAGAGGGAGGAATGGGAGGTGTGGAGTTCATAGATTTCAGAATGAAATCATTCCTTATATATATCAGCCAAACTATCTTGTTCCTAAGAGTTCTGATGTCATAGAGTCTCCCATGCATACTAAAACTCAAAACATGGAATAGATGGGCTGCATGACGGTCCCTGTCCATAGCAGCTTCCTGGAATTTTTCTAAGACTAAGTAATTCTCGAACAGTGTGAAACATAGGAAGAGACCTTCATAATACTTTCCTATATACCTATATTCTATAATTTGTTCCCTTTTTTCATATAGTGATATACATAACTATCTCCTTGGTATAATTGAAGGATATTTGGGTTGGTTGACACTTGATAGAGGTGTTTTCAGAACATACATAGGTTTTCAAAAGGATGATATTCTTCTAAACATGTTTTGATAATAATGGTCTCAAGGAGATCATTAAGCAGTGAAAATAGGTTAGTTGGTGAACCCTTGCCTTCAATCAGAAAATTTAAGAAAGGAATTTTTCTTAAGAATACACACTCATGTTTTTAGTTTTATTCTAATTTTCCAAATTTCACTAGGCCGTTCCTCTGATATGAGAGATAAGGACCTAGGCCCAAGCAACCGAACTCAGCCCTCAGAAATGATGTGTTTTTTATATAAGAAACTTAAATAATGCACAACATTACATCAAACATAGGATATTTTACCAGCCTAGGTTGTGGAGAATTATAATCCAATATTACATTCCTATAAAAAATTACAAATTCTAATAAAAATTAAACAAAGTAACATAAGACCACTTCTTCCACATTTATAATCTCATCATACCACTTCTAGTAGACATGTATGAATAATTTTAAATACATTGGGTGAGAACAAAAATTCCCTGTAAGGGGTTTTAAAAACAAGTCCATTACGAAATAATATTTTTTTAAAACATTTCATTAAAATAAATTCCTTAAATCATGGAATTAACATTTCCCATAACATGTCATCATCATTTTATTTTGGGATTTTAAAATGGACTTTAATATATATATATTCTCAAAATTTCTAAACTTATTTTAGAGTTACAAATAAAATAAACTATAAAATATGCACGCACTTGATCAGAAATGCATGAAATTCCACTTATAAGTTTAATATTGAATATACTTAATTATGTATGACATGCCAGGTGCGAAGATAAAATTTTTCGCATAAAATGTTACGTGTTTATATTTTCACAAAAAACGACATCGAAACACATGTATGAAAACCTTGAAATGATATATATGTGCCGAACCTTTGTTTATGGATAGGAAATTAAAAATTAACCCTTACTAATAAATTATATACATAAGTATAAATAATTATTCTATGTTCAATTAAAAATGAATAACTGATTAATACATGTTTATAAGAGAATGATTCTTAACCATGGTTATTCTATTTGTCAAATAATCACATTGAATTTCACTTTACTAGATTCCAAATGAGGGAATGCATAATGTAGGACAATCATAAACATTATGTCAAGGCCTTGTTCAAAGACCATATATAACCATTATATCAAGTCCTCGTGCCAATACCTAGTTTGTCTCATGATACAAACCAATTCTTCGAGAGGCTATAGCGGGTCTCACCCATCACATAAAAAGTCCGATGCATTTATCATGCATATAATAAATGTATGTCTTTAAATCAAAGTATACCATACCACTTAGATTTATTTTAATCTTAGTCATAGGTGAAATAAACTCCTTAAACAATCCAAAGTGTCCCATACCACCTTGAAAAGATTAGTTATTAATCCATATATTATCATAAAAATATTCATCTCATGATTAACTTAATTTTATTTATTTACAAGTCATCAATAAAATGAATAATGACATTTAATAAAAAATGCATATATTTTTTTGTCTTCTCAAAATAGTCTTATAAAATAAATAAACAGTATTCTCACATGAAATGATAACTTCTTTCATAGTTTCACATAAAATGATATGTTTTATCCCATGCAGTTAATAAAGCTAATGATGCGATAATTAAATTGGATTCACACATGAAATGATAATTATTATCTTATACAAATGTATAAACATGATGAATATAAATACTTAAACACAAATTTTATGTGCTTTAAATACCGGTTACGAATTTTAAATAATGGATAAAGAATAACTATACATAAGTTGTTTATACATAAATGCATACATATGTATATATATATATACTTATATATGTATTTTTGTGTGTTGTTTGTGATCATTACATTCCTCCAATATTTTAAAACAAGAACCCTCCTATTTTAACACAAACCAAGATAAAGTTGGTAAATGAATGTAAATGTGTTTTATTTTCTTATAGGATTACACGTATACTCATATATATCCATATCAATTTTAAAAGTAAATTTTGAAAAATAATTTAATATAATTTTTTAGATAGAAGATTAATAGAAAAGAAACCCTTATTATATATATATATACTGAAAATATTAAGTAGTATATGTGTATATATGAAAGTAAATACATATGTAGAATTTTTGGTAAAAGATCACAACATGGAAGTAATATTAAGAACATTAATTATTCAAAAAATAGATCCTTGAATAAAAAATAGAATGCATATCATATATGCAAATCGGAATAGAAGAAAAGAAACATGGTTATATATATATATATATAGACACACAAACACACACAGATACATGATATCAATTTTAAATTAAAATAATAAAAAATTCCCTTATGAAAAATGATGAATGTAAAAAGAAATATTTTTTTTGATTTCGAAATAACAAACATATAAATGTTTGAATTATATGTTTCTCTTACCTTAGAATTTTCTGATAAAATTGGTAGGTAAGAAAACATATAATAACGAATTGGACAATATAATTTAAAACCTTACATAAAGTTAAGTAGATTATGAAGAAATTAAAAATCCAAAATCATAAATAATCCCTTACATAATTATGGAAATGAAATATTTAAATTCCTTGACAAACAAATTAGTATTAAAAAAAAACCAATTTCCCTTACTTGATTTTGTTTATAAGTGGGCTGAGAGTTCCTTGAACCGAGAGAGGGGGGGGGAGAGAGTTAGTAGAGGATTTTTTTGAGGGGTCTTAGTGTATGAAAATTGTGGTTTTAAAAAAAACCAAATTTGTTCGATTATTTATTTGAGAAGACCAAGGCCAAACAAAAAAAGGTTTTAATTAGGACAGATTGAACATGCAACATGGTTAATTGACACCCTAAAATTATAAAAATAAAATGAGATGGAGGATACGAGTCATGTACTGTGATGTTTGTTTTAAAATAACACCACCCTTGGAAATAAAATGAAGATGACAATCTAAAGAGACCATGGAGAGGGTGGAAAGTGTCATAATGAGAAAGAGGAGATAAAGAGGATGCATAGATTACAATCCCTAATGAGGAAAAGTGTGTATCCATGGGGAAGAGTAAGGGAGAAAGGAAAGGGTGGCCCATATTAAATCTGGTCCAATCTAAGTGTTGAGGTTAACCCTAATTTTGTTTTAAAAGAGAGACTTGTGGTAGAAATTTAGATGGTTTAGATCAATCTAAAAATATTACGAGACAACCGGAATCGATATGGTTCATTTTAAAATGGTAAATAGTTGAGATTGGATCGGGGATGATCATACGACTATGGTGGATCTGCAGTTTAAAAAAAATTGATTGGCCCAAATTGAACGGGGTCAGATCGAAGGGGTTAGAAAAAACGGCGATGAAACCATGACAATTGGGGTTAGAAGGATGAACTAGTGGATATAGTTAGGAACTCTCATAGAGAGATCCTACGGTTGAGATCACATTCGTGGAAAAGGACTGCGTCCCAGATCAAAACCCAACAGGTTTCAGGACTGCCTTATAACCTTCTGTGTGTGGTTAAATCTCTCGATGACACATGAACACACACATAAATCTTTACACATGGGACTCCACCCACAGGTGCCTTATCCCACCCTCTCCCTCACCATTGCATGACCTGACTCACCCTATGATCGTTCCAGATCGTGCCCTACACACAGGCCTTTGGTGCGACTTAACTCCACTATTCTCGCCAGGGTCCACTCTAGCCTACTCGAGCCTCCTTGGGTGCAGGTATATGCCTCATTATTTGGGTAGACCGAGTCCCCACAACATAGTTGAGGTGTTCTCTTATCCTATGAAGAACCCATTTTTTTGTAAATTTTTTAAAAAATATTAGTTTTTATAACTAATTGTTTTTTGGCAGGAAAACAATTAACTAAAAATCATTATTGTATTTAAAAAAAATCAATATTTAAAACAATATTAATCTAAAATACTAAAGACTAATGATTAATATGAATACCCATGTTATATAAACCTCTTATTTTTTCAAAACATCTAAAATATTTAACATAATTAAATGAATAAAATTATAATATTTATTACCTATGTTATTTATTTAAAACCATAATTTCATTTATCTAAAAATATTATTTTAATACATTTAACACACCCTTTGGATTAAGAACCAAATGGCCATTTTAAACCCCAAATAATAAATATAATAGTCATATTAAACCATATAAATATTCATTCAAGGTATTTTAAGGATAAACAACATTTCTAGTTTTAAGAGGATGGTGCTCTACATTCCTTTGACTCTGTATTTTTTCTATTATTCTCACTATCCTTTTTTTGGATTCAAGGGAAAAATCTTACATTATAAGTCTCATTATGATGTTGGGTGGTCATCCGTTTTTTCTATTAGGTCCTGTGATGTTCTTTTTTGAATAGTTGTAATCCCTTGTGTCAATGTACTATAGCAATGTTTGAATAATTTTTTTCTCTTTCCATTTAGTGTGTTTTGAAATAAATCCTTCCAATATGCATTAATTCAAGAATACTAATGATAATAACTAAAATTATTATTCTTACATTTGTGATTATGTTTGGGGTGTTACATCAACAAATAAACCATAGAAATAAAAACTAGATATGAAATTATAACTTCTCCAAAACCATTTAATTTTTCCTTTGATTTATCAATAAAAGTAATACTACCATAATAAGATTTATTTAAGGAATAAAATTAAAAAATACCACTGGTCATATGTTAGGAACATCCACCATCATTGTACTAGACATCCTTTTTTGTTCTTCCATCACAGGTTTCTTAACGTAATATATTTAAAAATTATTTGATGCCTATACAAATTTGTGTCCAATTTGTTTTATAAAATGAATTATTATGATCCCAAGATAGTTTTATTAAATATTTTTGAATTATTCTTAAAAATATTGATTTTTTAGATAAATTAATTGGTGGAAAAAGAAACTATAGAAATATCAAGGAATATTCTTTTCCATAATCTCAATTTATGTGACATCTAAATCATCTAACATTTGAATCATTAACAGAGATGACCTGGTACATTCTATGTAATTAATTTATATAAACCAAACTCGTCATTAATATATTCAACTTTTTCATTATTACTATCTTTTCATAACCTTCATTTACTTATACAAGTCTGTAATGATATTTTTGTACCATTCACCTTTATTTATAACAATGTAATTTTCATCCAAAACTAATTCAAACTTTATTCTTCATGATTCTTCCCTTATAGAAGAAAAATATTTAATTTTTATAAATATATGATGAACAATTTTCATATTTACAAATGATTTATCATTCGAGATAAAAGTATATTTTTCAATTATTAATTTTTATTAATAATGTCCTTATATTTTATGTTTATTTTTAATGATCAGGTAATTTTATTTACATTGTGATTGATTATACTAATATATTCAAAAGAATAATCTTATAATATTCAAAATTAGATTCAGAAGTGGAATAATAACAAAACTATCATAGATTTATTGATGATGCTATTAAACACAATTTTGTTGATCCTATTCTTGTACTTGAATCATCACTTGATTCTAAATTTGATGTGTGACTCCAACCAATTTCCATTCTATTCCATTACCTTTTTTACTTTACTCCAATGTTGTTATAATTCATCAGTATTAAGAAGTTTGGTTTAATATGTTCACTTTCTCTATATTCATAATAGATCACATAAATTTTATCATTACTATTTATCTATCATAAATATGTGGGCAAATCCATTTTCTTATTCTTGAGTATTATTTATTTATTCTTAATTTGTAATCATATACAACATGGCATCTTTCAATACGTTGATATTCAAAACCTTAAGAGTGAATAACATCATTCATTTTTTATTTAAATAAAATACCTTTCCTTTTTGAATTATCCTCTTTAGAAATATTTTTCTTTTATAATCCATGTAGTAGTATACATCCAATAAGATCAACTAGAGTATAATAATTGAAAATTTAGCATTCAAAAATTTCAAAATTTTTAGCATTCAATCCATTTGGTAAATTTATTTAACTCCTCTATACCTAAATTTAATTATCTAATATTCCTCCCAAAGAACTCATTTTATTTACAATAATTTTTAATATATAGAAAATTTGATTTAATTTTTTTTCTACTATCATTTTGAATTCCTCATACTTTTCTCTCAATATTCGTAAGTTAGTTTTTATTAATTTATCTAAACCTAGTTGAGAAATTTTATGTATTATCAAAATTTTATAATTTTTTTGTATGAATAAATATTATGATAACAATCCCTATTAATTAAACAATATAGAATAATTTTCACCATATAATATACCACATACTTTACTAAATCATGACCAACCAATATTTTAGGAACAAATTCAGCAATATTGTATGGTTTCACCATGATTTTCAAACTTTTTATGATTAGATGATTAGGAAAAGACTCTATGTGAGGATTTTAGTAGCCATAATCTATTCCATAAATGATTAGAGTTATTTGAGGTGTCTAACCAACATTCTTGTTAATTCCTATAATCTGAAAATATATATTTTTCCTTTAATGATTTGTTTAGATTTTGTTATAAAAATGATCAAAAAATTTTAATATAGGGTAACCACTCTGATATAAATTTTCATATTTTAATGATAATTATCAAATGATCAAGAGGTTGGTGAATTAACCTTAAAAAATTATTTTTACCCCTTATCAATGTTATGTTAATATAGATGAAAAATAAAGAGAAATGGATATATTGATTATTAATGTATTTTGGATCCAAATGATCATAATATTCTATTTACCCATCTTAAATGAAAAGTGATATAGAACCAAATATAAAGGCATCTCGTACATTTTAATGAATGGAAAAAACTTTATAATTGCCTTTTAATATCATAGAGGTAAAACATAAAAAATTATTTTCCCACACTTGAATGGTTTAGCCTGACAACACTACCTTTTCAAAACTAAGGGAAAAACACAAAATCAATCTTTTGATGTGGTTGTAGAAATAAAACCTACCTTCTATGGTTTAAGGCATAACTAAATCCATATGAAATTTTTAGTAATGATATAACTAATTATTTACAATATTTTGGTGTAAAAACCCACTACCGAACCTTCTAGTGGGTAGTATAAACAAAAATCATTATGTATATAACATAATAAATAGAAATAAGATCAATTTAGAAAATATAAACTAGAATGTATTTTATTATTATGGCCATATGGATCTGTCTAGGGGTGATGGATCTACAAATAGAAATTTAGTGTTAATTAGTGCATGATCTCCAAGGTGTAACACAAAGTATAGTTTAATAATATCCTCAAGCTCGATATTGATTAAATTCTATCAGTTGTGATATATAGTTTTCATTAATGAACCATAGATTCAATGCATCAATCCCAACACATTTCATCCATTCCAAAGAAACATTTGATTTCTTCATTGAATGCACATGAAAAACATATTCACATGGTTCTCATCAACAATATGTAATATTAAAAACATAATTTATAGGGATATCATTTTATAGTAATTAAAAGAATTATAACAAAAAATAATAATCCACATTAATGTAATGTGTAACATTTCGATAAAATATAAAATATAAACTATTCAAATTCTATGAAATTTAAATATAAAAATAATGTTTTCCTACGAAACAAGTATGATATTTCAACACATGTTATGAGAATTTAATCCATCATTTAACTATTCACAATAAAATTCTGTATAAATGATATAATTAATAAGTATTTAAGAAATAATAAATTCAAGATAAACATGGAAAAAAAAATTCAGTAATTAAAAATGTAGTTGTTTAAATAATATAGAGTATGTTTTGAGCCGAAATATCACAATGTCATTACTTGATCATAGGACATAAAGTAGGTTCAAAACATTTCCATTTTCAGTATCATTCAATAGATTCAACAATGTTAAAAATCTTATATTTCATTCACCTCATTTTTACTCATGTGGTCAATTTTTTTCTTCACACAGGCTATACATTTATCCTTATGTGTCTGGATAATTTGTCTTCATAAAATAACTTCTTTTCTCATCATGTAATCACTTAAAATTTCTTCAACCAGTTTAGTTATTTTTTTTCTTTCATTACATTATTTTTATTCATGTAGTCACTGAATTTTTATTCTTATGGTGACTTATATACTAATTTTTTTCATCATTGTCACTTCCAGACAAGTTCACTTCCAGAAATTATTGAATTTTCACTCAAGGTCATATCAAAAAATTATCAAAATTTTACTCCATCTCACATGATTTTTTTTCAAATTTTCATGATCATACTAATAATTGAATAAGAGAATACAAAATACCTACCCATATACTGATTGATTTACTCTAACATCAATCTATAATACTATAATTTTGAAAACAAAAATAAAAAATTTTGATAAAGGATCCACTAAAAACTGTTATTTAATTTCTAAACAGTCTTTACATATTTTTTATAATGAATTATTTTTCCATTTATGATTGTGGAGTATTTAATTTACTATTTTGAAGAGAAGCACTAATATAACATGAAACTCTAAGGCCTGTTGAGTCTGGTAATGATATTATAAATATATTAAATATATTAAAAACACTTGTGTGTAGTTTTCCAAAAAAGGTGAACTAACTCCTCAATAGAGTATTCAATTGGAAATTATAAACTATAGCTACATAGAAAATGTTAAGATTACACAAGGAATGAATATGGTTGGTCAACATTGGATGTCTAGTTGAGAATGCTTTTGGAAGCGAGTTTAATGAAAAAAATAATTAAATTAATTTTTTATATTTTAATTTCCCATGTCCTAAATTCATATATTTAATTGTTGTTAAAGAAATTATCTAGGTTTAGTCAGATAGCCCTTCGTTGTTTGGGAGAGGAAACCACCTTTCTTCATTGGCTAATCAAATTAGAGTATGTTGGGTAATCAGATCAAGGTATGTCAATTTGTAGCAGATATAGTGGATTATCCTCATTATTTAAAATTTCATTCATTAACAAAGAGATATATAAATAAATAAACATATGTATTACAATTATTTGTTTACACACTTTTGATTAAATGGTTGAAAATGGATTCTTATCTTTTATTCTTGATCTAATATTTCTTTATTCTTTACATGATCTGATCTAGATAAATTAATTTTTTGAATAAATTTAATTCTCATAGTGCCATTATTTCACTCTAGTTATCCCATTCATATGATCATAAGATGATAATTCAAGGAAAACAATGGATTCTACATCATTATTATACGTTTTCTTACTTTTTTCACAATGTTTTTCATCATTGTTCCAAGATGTCATGATTTAATATTTATGAGGTAAGATTGAGCAAGATTGAACCCCCTGATTACATTTAGTAGCATGAACAGTATACAGATCAATGGCATGGTATCAGATTATGGTTTTATGCAAGATGTAGGTGAATACTCCATGGAATTGGATTTGGAGAGGTAATCCAAGGCATGTTAGAGGTTCCATGCCTTCACCTGGTATATATAATTCATGATTCCCGACCATCAGATATCAGAGATTGATGGATAGTGAATAGACCTTTGATTTTAGCAGATTTCATATGGCCAACATGTGAAATTGTAAGTGGAAATATAAGATCACATGTAATGTGAATGATCTATGGATTTAGTGGAAGAAATAAGACTAATCATCAGGTAGTTCAAAAAACACACCCCATATAATCCCTTCATAGAAGAGTCTAGGTTTTATATCGGGAGATACAAATCAAACACCATGTGGAGATTAAAAATGTTTTGAACTCCTTATCCAGACACCTCGATGTTTATATGGATTACACGCCTAAGAATCCATGTATTATCACATTCTATGTGATCAAAGACACATGTCATGTAACCCTTTTTGGATATCTCATTATATACAATGAGTACATACCTAGGAGACCTTATGTTCTCATAGGACCTATATAGTGGGCACATGCCATGTACTTCAGAGAGTATAAGGGCATGGTAAGGTAGAACACACTGAGTTCCGGTATGGCCCATACACACTATCTATATCATAGAACATGCAATGTATTTTGAACATGACTCATACATGACCATGATACTAAGAAATTTCCATTTACACTAGCACAAGATGATATACATGGGAATTATTAGAAGAGAATGTGGAGAACCTGAGTGACTATGAGATATCAAGTGAAATTGATGTACACCATGTACAACCTTCACATGCTGTGTAGTATGACATGGTTGTATATTATTAGATTATGGGATAAGAAGTAAAGTTGATGATTTGGGTTCATATTCCGTTTAGAACCTCATATATGTCATGTACATATCCCAGTGACTTCTTACTCTTGTATCTCCTTCATTAAAACATGGATTTTGGCTTGAGAGTACCATATCCTGATTGTTTTTCCACATTGGCCATGATGGTGGATTTTTTTTATGAATTATGAGATACGATATGATGTGAAATGGGTGTGAATCTTCTTCCATCAATTATTGACTAATGGTAGTAATCAATATAGCTCTATAGAGGGTTTTTGGGGTTAGACTCCCTATTTTACCATACATGGGACCCCCATAATTTTCACATAGGATGAGTGGTACCCCATATTGGAACAAGGTGATGGTAATCTATTTGTCAAGTTTTAACCCCTATTTTACCATGATGTGGGACATATTCCTATCTAGTTTTAACCCTATTGTATAGAAAACCGAGTGAAAAACCTTATTGTGCTCAGGTTTGTGCCCTATAAATACTGAGTGGTATCCCTTGTTTCATGAGGGATGTGTTTCCTATTGATCTTTCTATTGAGTAGAACCCCCTATTATACTAGGGAGTGGATCTACATAAAATAAGTGTATCTCTATAAATAACATGGTCCATATCCTCTAACTACTGAGTGGTACTCCATTTCACACTTAGGAACATGTCTTTAATCTTCTGATTTGTACCCCATATCATACTTGGGCTCAATTCCACTAAGTATTGAGTGGTGAAAAAATTTCCCTACTATTTAATGAGTCATATTTTGGGAGATAGTTCCCCCTATGGTTGTGAAGCATAGTAGTGAGGAGTGTTCCCTCAACACAGATTCTCATGAGGTTTCACATGATGATGGGAATTAGAGATTTATTATTGGAGCTATAGAAAAAATAATGAATCTTAACTGGGTTATGGAGGTGCATATCCACTTTCTCAGTTTATTTTGGCTTCTTATTTAGAATAAATATTTTATTATGGTTTTTATCCTATTCTGATTGACATGCCTTTATTGATCGAGATGAATTCTATAGTCTCTCACTATTTCTCCCATTGTGATTTTTACGGCGTTCTTATGGGTAGGTATATACTCACCTACGTATTGGATTTTTTCACACATGTCATGCCTTATGAAGATAAAAGACAGTTTCACAGTGACATTGGTGGAGCGTTTTGATACATGGGTGCATAGGCCATGTGTGGTGGTTAAATATGGACTTTAGGACTTGGGCTCTAACAATTTTCTTTTATTTTGTTTTTTAGGTTGGGACTTCATTTCTGGATGGGTGTGTATTTTTTCCCTTTATTTATTAGATTAGTTTTTCTTAATATCATGTATTCCTTAGATTTTATTTCATGAATTATTATACTTTAGAAGTTACTATACTTATATAAGTTCCTTGCACTATTTCTATGAGATGTTAATGTCCATGCATACATGTATTTAGGATAAGGCCTCCCATTTAAATTATTCTATCATGGGGATTTTCACTATCCCATAGCCTCTTTGAGGTGGGATTTATATTGTGACTTTTTGGATTTCTGCAAGCTAGGTGGGCCCTTGTAGATCAGGATATTATAGAGTGTTTTTCGAGTAGTTCATTCCTTATGATGGTGTTTAGAGTTATCCCCTTATGATGAATTGGTTTGTACTTATGGAAACCGTGTTAGTCTGTGTTGACTACAACATTCAGACTATGTAACCCAGTGTTAGTTTGGAAGCTAAAATATTAATAACAAGGAAAATGACTATAATTTTGTACTCAACATAACACAAAATTGGTTGTACGTAACAAATATTACATTTATTATATAGGATTGATTATTTTTACTAACCTTATCAATTCAGATTCCAAGATATGCTGATTGAAAATTTTCTGTTTGGTTAATTTTAAGATCCCTCCATGATGATAGTTAGAAATGGTTTTGATATAGTTTCATGATGATGACTAGTGAAGAAAATAGACCTTATTTTGGGGACCTTTTCACTAGGTTATTCCTCCATGTGGACATTAAGTAGTGCTACCAATTATTTAGTAGTACATGGACCCACCTCTAGTGGTCTCAGATGATGGTCATTTGCATGTGGAGAATTTGAAGGCCCTAGTGGAAAATATTGATTTTTGTATAGGATTATGTCATTTCATGAGTTCTAATGGTAGAGGCTGCTTATGTTTTTTGATGATCAAGACCCTCGTGTAGTGGGGGATTTGATTAAGGTAGTGGAGTAGGTATTCTAGATTAGACAAACCTCCACTGATGGGATAATTGTTCTTGTGACGAGTCTCCTATTTGGATAAACCTCATGTTATAGTGGTACCAAAATATGAAACAACTATGTTACTAGACCAACATGGGTTATATATTCAGAGTTGTACTGGTTTTTTTATCCCAGCCTACCCTTTCTGGTGGTAGAGGACTGGCTCGAGCTAGTGGTTCGAGAATCCCAAATAGAAAGGACCCATATCGATGGTGGTCCTTGTAGTGATACATGTCTATGTTGAAAATTTTAATAATTATATACCTATTTTAGAAAATGTTATATGTAAATTTATATGTTAAATGAAGTGGGATTCATCCCCCAACAATACATGTTATTGTAACATGATAAAAAAATCATGTGGGTGAGTCATTGTCACAAAAATTGGATAGTGTCAATGTTTGGTGGATTAAATTCAAAAACTTGTGTGTTTGAGGTCTCTTTATTGAGTTATGTTGTCAAATAGTGCCTTTTTTTATGGATTATAGTATTTCAAGGGGAAGTATGGCTTCATGAAGTGGAGGCTTTTGACCTTGAGGATCTGAGTGTGGTTGATGTTTGATGTGTGTCTTCTATACTCTTGGTGAAATTCTGGTATGAGGGGAGAAAGATCCTTTTCCATAGAATTATCCCATATTAAATGAAAATTTATAGCCATTTATCCTTTTTTATCAAACCTTTTTATGTTTAAAGGGTCATACAAAGGAGGTTAGATGATAAAACTTCTACAGACAATGTGACCTGACTCATAGAGGAGGTTGTTCCTCGCATGATATCTTTTCATAGCTGATAGTGATGATATATTATTTTTCCCCTCAACATAGAGTATCTACTAAATGTTAATTCCCTTATGTCTATCACTAATGAATGAATAATTTTACCCAAGTTGGTGGTTCATAATATTCCTTCTCATGTGAGAGAAAATCTTAGGTAGAGTAGGAAGATGACATGTGTAGAATGATAGAGCTCTTACATTTGTTTTCTATTAGGACACATGGATTAGTGGATTGTTTGATTTTTAGTTCCTATGATGTGGGGGTAGGTATGATGAAATATTCCCTAAGAATATTCTAGTTTTAACTCCCCAATGAGAGTGTTTTCCTATAAGGATTTCCACTTGGGATGGACCGATATCATCACTAGCATATTGAATGACCCCATGTAGCTATGAGAGATGGAACTAAAATTTTGGGTATATTTAGATTAGTATCATATTTGAATTAGTGTGTTCTCTTGGGAATTCCAGTGTTGTTCACACATGAGGTAGGTCAGATCATGAGGTCAGCTATGGGTTGACCAAACTTGATCCAGGCGACTATCAAGTATGAGTATCCACCCATAATAATTGATAAACTTTTGACCAGTGGTATGGGGAAAATTAATTCTTTGAGTATGGCCTTGGGAAGGGTCATCTCTATATATTTTTTGAGAGAAGGATTTACCAATAAAGTCTTACTATAGCCACTATGATTTCTTTGATTTCTTAGTTATATTCTTTTGAAATTTGAACACCCCAGTATAGTAAATGAGACATGTGTGCCAAATATTCAAACCATAATAAATCATTTCATGGTATACCTCTATGATGACACCCTCATGTGCACGACGTTAGTGGTAGAGCATGTGATAAACTTGAGGATTGTTCAGTATATATTCCAAGAGAAATATATTCATGGGGATCTTCCATTGAGATAGTTCTAGATTTAAGAGGTCCACATCTTGTGATATGACTTCTCATTAAAGGGAGTGAACATGGGCCGAGAAAACATTGAGGTGGTGTTATCTTAGGAGAAACCCAATACTAATGAAATGGTTACAGATTATCGTAGTGAATTTCCTCCACCTGTTGTTGTCCAGTAAAGTGACTAAGTAGTTCATGACTTCAAATTTATCCCTTAAGAGAAAGGATCGGGCGGCATACCTCCAGTCTATGGTTTCTACCCCACTGCATTTATAGTCTATTATGAAGTCTCAACCTGGAGATAAACAATATGAGATCTTGGATGACTTGTTATCCACTAGGCATGTTTCTGGTGGATTTTCTAGAGGGGATCACATAATCCTTGTCAATGATGGAAAGACACACTAGTCATGTTGTAAGAAGGGATACTATGGAGGTCACTTTCACTTATTAGTTCACTTAGGAGAGGCTTTTTTGTACCAAGATCCTTTGGAATCTATTTTATGGCCTAGGATGTTATATCTTGTTGTATATTTTATCCATCAAGGTCTCATCAGACTATAAGTGGAGGAAAAGGAACATTGATGGTTATGGAAATGTGATGGATAGTTTTTATATTTCATGGAATGGATTATATGACTAGTGACAGGCTACAATTCCACATAAGTAATCTTAGACAACTGTTCTAGGTTTCCCACTTCCTAACCACATAATATCAAGATTTAGTGTATAGTTTGGAATGCATGTTCATTTATAATGTAGTATGTCTTCCTAGAATTCCCTTGATCATCACTCTAGGTCATGTTACTCAATTCACATCGGGCTTATAGAGAGGATGAAGGTGCACTTTGAGACAAAATTTTGGGTGAGAATAGCATTTCTAAACTAGAACGATGATATAGAAAAGCATAGCATACATGTTTTTGAGGGAATGTATGTTTTGTGTTTTCATGTTGGTTCTGTTCCATAGCTAGGATGATCATATACACTCATTGCAGTTTTTGTATCATGACAGTTCCCACTCCACCATCTGTGCAACATCCATTGAGGCCACATTTGAGAGACATGGAGGGTAACTACTATATTGGTTGAGGGCAGTGTTAGATATATCCTGTTGTATTATGATTGGTATGGGTAAGGATTTTTAATGGATTATTTCACCTAGGAGAAGATGATCACTACTCAAGAAACATTATGAGTCCCTTTAGAACCAACAACAGTGGCCATTGGAGTTTTATGATGAGATATCATATTCTGAAAGTTATCACCTGACTGAGTATCATGGGGATTTGGATAGTATGGAAGGATATATTTATGTACTCTTGGTGTTTTTCCATTTTCTTTATTGGTTAACGAGGTTTAATACCTCTTAAATATATGATCATAGTTATGCTTAGTTCTTTAGGTTTCCACATGTCGTAGCTGAAAAGATATATTCATGAATCATTACAAGATTTCAACCTGGGTGAGCTGGGCATCAAGGGTTTACATACCTCTTTAAGAAGTTCAAATATCTTGTGCCATTTTAGAACCATAATTATAACACTCTTCATGGGAACGTTTTCCCATATGATATTTTTATTAATAGCATTAGAGCCCTCTAGAGGGATAATTTGAATAAGAAACATAGATGATATCCTAGTATCCTCAATTCATAGTAGGTTTTAACTTTTCAAGTTGAAAATCCATGAAGGTGGGAATAGTGTAAGGATTCATTTTCATCCATGTAAGACTTTGGAATATTTCTAAGAGTACCTTTTAGATAGGTATTAAAATTGATAAATATTTGTAGGTTTATAGTGCTTGATATTGATGTTATAAATTTTTTAAATATATTAATATAATATTACCTTAGTTTTCTTAAAATAATTGAATAATCTTGTTACAAATTCCTATTTTTCAAATCTGATCTCACAGTTGAATAAAAAACACGGGGTTTACCATCAGTGAAAATTATGTTTGGTCAGTTCTGGATGTCCCATTGAAGTTTCCATTGGCTTTGAATTTAATTAAAATAAATTATTAAAATTATTTATTTTATTATAATTTAAATTGACCTAAAACACTATATATAATTATATTAATAGAAATTATTCTGGGTTATCCACATAACCCTGGGAGATTTGAGAGGAGGGCACCAAAATTATTCACTGGAGGAACACATTAGGGGATGGTGATCAAAAATATCAATTTGGATCAAGAGGAAATGGAAATAACATATCATAATCATTAATGGAGAACATAGTCTTCACCAATGATTGATCAAGATTTAGGTGGGGATGATAATTTTAGGTTTCCACTCTTTTTCTTAAAAGATTAATCATTGATCTTATCTTCAGTTCTTGATATGTGATTTTTCTATTATAATCATGATCCCGTCTCAAGAGATTAGAATTTTAAATAAATGTTATTCTTAATATTTCATTAATTCACATAGGATGTCATGTTAAAATGATCTTTCTACAATTACTATTGTCCAATTATGGATTCACCATCATTCTTCTACTTATCCCCTCCCCATTTTTCACATTCTTTTTTATTGGCACCCAGGGTGCTGGTTTTACATTTTTAGGGTGTGTTCAAGTGAAATAGAATACCTATATTCCTTATAGTAGTTAAAATGACACATGGATCAATGATTTTAATATTTATTGATATTTTAATATAGATGCATGTGAAGAAATTTTGTATTTTGATCCAAAGTGGCAATGGGATTTTCATTAGAGGTTCCATGACTTCGTACGGTAGATCGAATTCTTGATATCCTTTCATCAGGGGATGAAGCTTTAGGGATTGTGACCTAATATTTGAATTTAGATGATTTTGAGTTGTCAAAATGGGGAATTGATGGTGGAAATAGAGGATCTAAAACCACATCAATGATCTATGGATTCTATGAAAAATGAAACTACATGTCGTGTAGTTCAGATAAACCATTCCATGAAGACTTCTCTGAGTAATGGCTTGGGTTTCCATGTGGAGATTATTTTCAAAATCAATTTTGTGTGTCTACATTTTGTGTATCCCTTTTTTATATATCTCTTCATATACATGGAATACATTCTCATGAATCCATAGAGTTACACATATTGTGTGATCCAAGACCCATGTCATGTAACCCATGGAAGATGGGACAAGATTCACAAGAATTATATACCAAGGATCATATGTACCCCACACACTAAGTGTATTGGGCACAATTCGTGTACATCATAGCTTACATGGGTTATGATTGATGGAAAATGTCGAGTTCAATCCTAGTCCTTACAGATCTTTTATAGCAATAAACATGCAATGTACATGGACTGGTACTAAGGTATGACCAGGATACCAAGATAAAACCATTCACATAATCATGGAATTATGTACACAAGCACACAAGTGGATGAGGTACATCATATAGAAATGGTACACTCCATATTGTATGAAATGGATTTCAAAGAAATGTCTTGGGGATAAAATGGCAAAGAGAAATGGTAGGGTCCCATTCTTTGTGGAACCCCATACACATTTTTTAATTCTCCCAGTAACATATTCCTCCCATATCTCCTTGAGAAACTATAAATTGTCCTTATGATATCCTATTTTTTCCCACATAGGACACGATGGTGGAATTTACGGTTTTTTTGATATATGATTTGAGGTTTTAAGGGAGGTAATATTCTTCTATTTATGGTCGACTAAGAGAAGTGATTGAGGAAGTTATATAGAGAGTAGTTGTAGTCTACAAAACCCCTATTGTTCTAGGATGCAGGTCCCTCATGATCATCACACAGGACGAGTGTCACTCCTATTGGACCAGGGGTGATTCCTCCACCTATCATGTGGTTCCCACTATTAAACTTGGGTTTGGATCCTCTACCAACTGAGTGGAACCCCCAATCCTTCTAGTGTATGAGTCCTCTATTAACTGAGTGGTAACCCCTGATAGATCTGGGTGTGGTTCATTTAACTACTAATTGGAACCCCCTATGATACTATGGCATGGATCATCCGTATAATGATTGATACCCCATGTCACACTTGGGAAAAAAATCCACTATCTATTTTTCTACTATGTGGACCCCCCTGATCGTAGTAACACAAAATTCCTCAAACTATAGAGTAGTAAACCTTAATAGACTAGGGTGTGAGTCCTCTACCAACCAAGTGGAATCCCCTATTGACCATATCCATGTTATTATGATTTTATCTCATATTTTTATTTTTAGGACATTATGTGTTGATATAAATTTAGTAGTATATATCCATTTATCCCATTTTGGGTTTCAAGGAATTCTATATGGTAAGTATGTACTCACCCCTATATGGTGTTTCCAACATGTGTCATGTCTTATACCTTACGTTGGATTGTTCGGGGGTGACATTAGTGGGGAATAGTGATAATTGGGTTTATAAGGCATGTATGGTAGTCAGACATGAATATTAGGTGTCAAGATCACCAAGTTTTACTTTATTCTATTATTTTTCAGGTTAGGTCATCATTTCTTACTAGGACCATATATTTACCCTTTAAAAATTTTCATACTTTTTCATAATCTCATGTTTTCCATAGAGTTTATTGCAAACATACTTATAAATTACATGGTATAGTCTATATATTATTAATATGCACTTTGTATGGAATGGTTATATGGGGGTCTTTGTAAAGGTACAGAGGATAAGGCCAACCATTTATATTATTCATTTTTGGGGATTTAACCAGCCCCTATCCCATTAGAGCTGGGATTTGGGTTGTGAAAGCTCGAATTTCAACTTTCTATAAAGGCCTTGGTAGGTTGGGTCATTAATTTTTTTGGTTTCATTCATGGAAAGTATAGATTAAAATGTATTTGTGATAATATGGTAATGATGGTTAATAATGTGTGAGGGTTAAATAGAAAAAAATTAATTTTCTATCATTATGATTTACCCCCTTCCCTCAGGGTGTGTTAAGAGACACATAATAATAGGTGGAACAAACTTGAAAAATAATTTTATAAAGGTTTTTGATATAGATTTCAATATGTCAAAATAAATTTTAGGATTTTTGATACACATGGATTCAGTCAAGAAGTAAACTATTTTTAATGCAAATAAATTTTATGGTTTGAATAATGAAATTATTTAGTATTTAATAAATTATGGTAACAATGTTTTGGTGGGCATACAGTAGGATTATATTTTGATAATGCATAATGAAATTGTTCATTAATTGGAGAAAGAAAAATCTTTTTTACAACAATAAATAATGTGGTATGTTGAAATATTTTTAGTTTTCCTTAAAATTTTAGATGTGTAATAATTTGGATAAAAATTATGGGAAATTCATGGATGCAATGAATATTTTTATAGATTCCTCATGAAATAATTGAATATTAGGGAGTGATGAATTGTTAGGGGAAAATAATGGATAAAAGTTTCTTATATCAAAATGAAATAGGAGGACTAAAAATAACATATCCACTAAGAAGAAGTATTCATCCATCAAGGTAAATTTGATTTTTTATGTTAAAAGTAGTAATAATAAAATTATGTAAGAAATCTTTCAATCTAAAAATCAAAAATCCCTCATGAATATTGAAGTGGGTGGTTATTATATTGATTAAGATGAGAAAAATCTTGTTTATAATATAAAAAATAATAATCAAGGATATTTTCAATCATCGGATAAAAATATTAAAAAATATGATATCCTAAATGTAGTGGATTATATGTTTATAGAATAAATATTTTGGTGAAAAAATAGTTTATGAATATAGAATTATCCTTGAAATAATCCATTAAAATAAAAGGATAATTGATTAAAGGTCATGTGATTTACATGAATAACATTCATAATATTTTTTAGTTCAAATGTCCCTGGGAAAATGATTAGATACAATCTCATTCTTCTCAAAACATAACCTAAATTGATAATCGAATAATAAAATGAATTTTATTTTAGTATAAAAAACATGGTTACCTATAAAATAGATAATTTTTTTGAATATTAAGGATATTTAAATGGGTTTAAAATCATTAAATATAAAGTTATATATTTATTCCATGAAAATAAATAAAAAATATTCTTAAAAATATAAATTTTTTGAATAGTATAATAAAACAATACCTCTTAATAAATCAAGATGCAATGTCCTTTAATGGATTTTAGAGAAAAATATTACTATTTTGAAGTTGTTCAACACACCAAGGATTATTTTCTAAAGGCCAAATATCTCAATAATAGAAGTAAATTTTCAAAGACATATAATTGTATGTGAAGATACATGAGGAATTATTTTATAATAAATTTTTGTATTTTTACTAAGGAGGTCATACGAAGAATTATTATAGTATGTTAAGTGATTGATATTCAAAGAATAAAACAACCACTATCATATAATGGGTGGTGGTACTATGGATGAAAAAACTCTATTACATTTAAAAAATATATATATTTAATTGGTTTATTTGAAGTATATGTTGAAAGGAATGATTTTCCCATCACCATTGGTCAGATTTATGCCACAAACATTGTGTTGTGAATGAAAAATATATAATGTATTAAGAAGAAAATTTAACCATTGGAATGAAAGATTAATAAGGTTTTATAGAAATAATAAATAATGATAAAGAAGATCAAATTGGTTTTAATGGTTATTGTTGAGGAAAACCATGAATCATTTCTGTATTATCAAAAAAATACCACTATATTGCATAAGAAGAAGATTTGTGTAAGATCTCTCTTATAGGCGAGGATGCATGATGAATGATGTAGTGATTGGGCATAAATTGGAAAAATATGATCAATTTTTATTTGTGTTATAATTTATATAAATAATAAGATAAGGAACATTGAGTATTTAAAAAAAATATGTATAAAATTTGTATGAGTAGTTTTTCTCAAATAACAATTTTTTCTCTTAGAATGAAGTTGAATACAATGTTTTATGTCTTCATATTTTACCATATTACTCATCTTGAGGATATTTGTAAAATTACACATTACACATGAACTTAATTTCAATAAATAGTGATATATGTTTGAAAGAGAGAAACAATTGATGGGGTGAATGGATTCTAAGGAGTTGAATACATTTTAAGGAGTTGAATGCATTTTTGGAATATTAATTAATTAAGTTTCATCAAATCAAGAAATAAGGGTGGAAAGTCATGATATGAGAATACACTTGGTTCCAAAATAATTTTAAATTTTTGTGAAACCCAATATTATTAATAAAAATGATATATTTTAAAATTTTAAATTATAAGAGTACATATAAATTTTTCATATTGGGAATATGATGGTGATATCACAATGTTAAATCCAATATTTTATTATCATGTGGTTAAGAAAAATCATGGTAATTAAAAATGTTATCATACAATATAATGTTTTATTAGACCAAAAATAATAAAATGACAATATATTGATTAAGTGACAACATTCAAGGAGAATATCATCTTCTATCTATTTATGATAAAAATGGTATCATATGATTGATTTTTAGAATATTAATATCTAGTGATAGAAACATCCATTGAAAATATTCTTATTATAATTGGATTCATAGTTAATGTATTTTGAGATGAGTTTTTATGAATGACTAAATTCGAATTAGTATTATATAAAAAATTACAGTTACTATTAAGAATAGAAAAATTTAATTTAATAAATGTTTTCATTATTTTATTATAGAAGGCGGTATAAACTTATTTGAAATTTCATACCGACAAACATTATGCGTAATTGATTTGTTAATTTTTTTTATATTGGATTAATATTACAAGGAAAATAATTAAGGAAATTAAAATATTTATGTCGAATGATATTATAGAAGTAAGTGAGTGCAATGGGTATTAATGAAATTATTAACATTGTCTCTTAATTTATACACTGTGATTTGACTCTGAGATAATATAGGATTTTTTAACGACCCAGAAATTTTAAATATTTTTTTGAAAAATGTGTGTTTTATTATATTATAACCATATAAAACCATATCAGTTAAATAATGAAGTGAAGGGTAATGTGACTATCTGGTTTTGACTATTATTTAAAAATTGTTCAATTATGACTATTATTAATTTATGACCATTGGGACCTATACCCATGATAATAATTTTAATGATATAAATAGTTTTTATAAGTACAATTTTTATAAAGGTGAATTGATATAGAAAGAAATGTTGATTGCCTCAATCAGTAGAGTCATGCTATTTGAATCCCATTTTTCAAATATTGCGAGGGATGTATCATGAATGGATTTCTACATTAATCAAATCTAATCCAAGATTCAACAAGTGAATCTTGAGCGAAATCTTCTTCGACAGAAGTTCAAGTTAGTGGAGATTTCCAATTAGTCGATGTTAGCCGACGCACAAAACAAAACTGCCAGAATCAAAAACGTTACCCTTAGGTCATATAAAAATTCTATAAGGGTTATTTTTTGAGGCCCTACATGCGATAATTGTAATTCCATTTTATAAATAAAATTTTTATTCCATCAATTCAATTTTAAGAATGGGTTTTTTCTTAATAAACTTTAGATAGAATTTGATAAATTGATATTTCAGAAATAAATTTTACTTTTAAAAAATCTTTTATATCATTTATAATGAACTAATGCATTTAATAATAAATATTTTAATGAAAGTTTAGGCTAAAAAGAATCTTTGTTAAATTATAATGATAATTTTTTTTCAAGTTTACAAAATTGTACTTTGCATTTTCAATCTGCTATTATTTTTAAAAAATAAAAATTTTAATATTTAAAAGTTATAATTATAATATTTAGAGAATAATTATGAAAAAATAAATATCATTTTTGAAATCATAATGGATAAATTATGTTGGGGTGAATTTATGATAATTTTCTAAAATATATTATTTTTTCATTAATACTAAAAATACTATTTGAGTTTTTTTGTATGTTCAACATTGTTATAATTATATCATAGTGATATAAAAACTAATTAAATAGAATAAATGACCTAAAAAATCTCATTTTATTAATTTAATGTATTTTTATATATTTTAATCAATTTTAAAACCTTTAACTTACTTTCTAAAATCTAAAATGGAAATATTAACATTAACAACATTGTTTTATAGAAATAGTACATTTCCCTACCAAATGAAGTAATATAAATTTATGGTTGACTCTTTTGGATTATAATAACTTAAAATATTGCCCAAGTTTTCATTAACATGGAAAAATACTATGGCCAAGGCCATGTTTTTCATTTTCCACTACCTAGGTTTCTAAGGCCTATATTTAGAAATTTATAAACAAATCCTCCACTTTTGATAAAAATACTCACCCATTTATCCATTTACATTCACTATAAAATCATACTCCTTAAATATATGATTGTTTTACCTCTAATTAATTCCTCCCAAGGTGTCATTATTTCCCCAAGGTCCCAATCCCAATGTCTTACTTGTAACTCTTTAAGGTAAGAGAATTATCCTTCATATCTCTTCAATTAAAGAAACTCTTTTTTGTATAAGTCTTCTGAATGTTATGGTTACACTATTCAATTAAACTTTATACCATACCCTAAATAAAATTAATTTTTCATCAATATGATACCAATTTCCCCTCTTTTTTTTATTTTATAAAAATACATTTTTTCCTATTATGTTGCAAATTTTACTTCTAAAAACTTCCCTCTTCTCCTAAAAAAATTCACTTTTTTTTGAATACCAAATCCACTTTTTATTCCAAGAGTTTTCAATAATATGTAAAAATTATTTATTTTATTCTAGGATTAACATACATGAAACACGAAATCCTTTTATTTGGGCTGAAAATGACAAAATGATCATGTTTTTAAGAACTTTTTAAATGGACTTATTTTAATATAAACCCCATTTATTTTATTCTCCACAAGTTATTTATGAATTGTTTTATTATGATCAATATGGATCACATGAAATTAATACATATTATGGGCATTCTTTTATATCACTTTAATGCATTTAGTAACTAATTTAATCTCTAGAGATGACATCTTATGTTATACCTTAATGAATAACCATTATAAATTTTACGTCACCTTTGGGACTAACCTTGGTGATATGCGACATAAATGTTTTTCAATAATTTTACTTTTAATTTCAATTTATTTATTACCTAAAATGTGTTATTTTAATGACAATTTTCACATTATATGGGTTTTTACTCTTTTGGGCTTAATTTGAAAAAATATACTATTTTGTAATTTTAATATTTTAAATTATTTTTTTATATCCATAATAACATTTTTTGTACTAATAATGTTTTTTATTTAATTGGGTTTTATGTTTTATGTCATTTATTTCATTCTTAGGGACCAAAAAATATGTCCACCATTTGGAATCCCAAAACAATCTCAGAAGTTGGGCCTTGAAAATTGTGCACAGATCTAGCAATTTTTTCTATTTGGACCATATATCCTAAATGAATAGACAATATAAGTACAAATTTGGGAGATAAGTGAGAAATAAATTATCAAAATATTTCTAGAATGAATCTATGGGCGAATCGGCTGTTTTCAATGTTATTAATGCATGAGAAACTAGAGATGTGGAGTATGGAGTGTCTGTTTGGGAAGAATAAATTATCTATGTAAAAAGAAAATAACTCTCCCTAAACATGTTAGATGAAGATAAAAATTATATTAAAAATGTTTAAGGCTTTGATGAGGAACGTTCATGAAGGTGTAAAAGTGTGAATCGACTATTTTTAAGGTCATTAATGTATGGGAAAATAGAGATGTGGAATATGAAGAGTCTTCTTAGGTAAAATAATTCTCAAAATAAAACAGATATAAAATATCCTAAAAATGGAATACCTAGATGAAATATTTTGGAGAAATGAAGAAGACATTTATGAAATTCATTCATGAAGGCTTCTAGTTGTGAATTGTCCATTTAATGAGACTAACAAGTGGAAACCATACAAGAAATTGTTTTGAACCAAACATTTACCATTGCCTATAAAAGGAGAGTTATTCCCCCTTCCAAAACCATCAACTTGACCCCTGTATTAGAATCCTATGCTGAGGAGGAGGCTGCTACAACTTATCACTAATTTCATCATTAGTTGTTTGTTTATTTTTGTTTTATTTGAAATTTTCATATTAAATTGTAATTTAATATTTAGTTATAATTAAATAAATTCATGAATCTATGCTTTAAATTTTGATTCCACAAATTCTCCATCCTCTATTCTTATTCCTTTTATTTTATTATTATTATTACTACTACTACTATTACTATAATTATTATTAATTCACTTTTAAATTTTTTATTTTATTTTCATACTTTCTTAATTTCTTATTCTCTAAATTATTAAAATAATGTAATAATAAATTATTATTATTATATTATTTATAAATTATATTATTCTATATATGTTATTTTCTTGATTTCCTTTTTTATTTTATTATCTCTCTCTGACACACCGATTGTATTTTCTTTTATTATTTTATTTTCACATTCTATTCTTTTATAATTTATTATTTATTTTATTTTCATTATTCTTATTCTCTTTTATCCACTCCACCAAGTGATCTATTACTCTCTAAAATGAGTGGATGACTTAGAGCATTTTCCCTTGGATAGTTGCGGGTGATGTTAAATTTTACTTAATTTTTATATAATTTTTTTGGTATATTTGAGTAGAATGCATGGTGAGGAAAATTTCACTGATTTGGGTAATCCACAATAATGAAATGAAACTCATTTTTTTTTATTTTCTTATGTAAATATATTATCCCTATATCCAATGGTTAAGTATTCATTAAAATGAGTTGAGGTAATTAGTGGAAAAAACTACATTAATATAACTAGGTCCTATAAGATGGCATCTCAGAGACTAAGTAGTATCACTGACCTTGATTATAAGAGGACGTGTGATTAAGATTTATTAGGCCCTCAATGATAAAAAAATATCTAAATAAATTCAAAACAAAACAAAATAATTAAATTAATCTATATATTGAACATTAAACTAAAACACAAATCCATGTCCTTTCTTCTTTAACTCATTTGGTCTAACAATGCATGATCGATTAGAATTTTATGTTTCATTTAATTTATATTAAAAACTCAAAAATATTGTCATTGTTTTCATTTAATACTTATAAAAACAAAAAGAACTAGTTTAGGTGAGTTGAATTAAGTTATTAGACCAAACTAAGAGGCTCCTCAAGTGATATGACCATGGTCATCCATTGTGCTGCACTAGGAAAAATAATATTACTTTTTACACCCCCATGACAGGTATTCATGTAAACCATGTCCTTTTTTCAAGATCCAATCACATTATTTATTATTTTTTCTATTTCACATTTTAGATAGATTTAATTTCTTTTATAAAAAAATACTAATAAGAATATCCAAGATGTATTTGAATATCATTTTTTTGGAATTTATAGAACAATTACTTTCAGGTGCAAGAACCAATAGCTAATTTAACCTGGTCTATAGAAGTTGGTGTTTCATTATGATCTAGAAAAATTAGGGAAGCTCAGAGCCAAAATTTCAAAGAGGAGTAATTCAAGAACCTTATCCATGATCTCAAGAATACCCTCATACAACCAGTGGTTGAAGGATTGACTTTGGAGCTTTGTGAATTCTTGTAATAATTCTGAGAAATATATGAAGAAGTGGATACTTCACAACAATAGTTTTCCTAATTCACTCCAAACTTTTATGAAAATGTTCCACCAAAAGATTTACTGGATAAAGTGGGGAAAAACAAATTGGAGTATTATATTCAAAGGATTGATGAAAATGTGTAGGTTCTATAAGGAAAAATAGATTGTATAACTATATATTTCCAAGAATCATCAGAAGAACCTGAACCTGAATATAAACCTAAACGTGAAGATATGGAACTTGTATTACTTAAGGAAGTGAATAAGTAAGACTTTACTGTTGAGCTATAAGTAGGATATCAAATATAATTTAATGAACTATAGAATGAATTTTACGAACTACTTGATCTCCAAAAACCCTAAAAAGAATAAGATACATCCTTCAGGAATAATGATACCACAAAAGTGGAGGAATTTTATGTGTAAATGGTGTAGCATGACTACCTAACTCCATCCTTTAAGAGCCTACTCAAAAATTCACTTACCACTAACGAATTGATTGAGCCTAAACCAAGAAAGGGAGTTGAAAATTTCTCATACTCAATCTATTCATTTGATATTATTCAAACTAAAATTTTTATCACTCCCTATTGTTTTAAAATTTCATATTCATACAATCTTTTAAATTTCTTATTGGTGTATGAAGAAACTAGTACTAAAAATTATAAGGAACAAATTAAGCTCCATGATTTCAATTAAAATGCATTGTAGGATCTCTTTATTGATATCCTGGTACATGAGCCTGAGGAAATCAGAAAATAGGCAGCTATTATTGAAAGGGATACATTACTTTTTAAAAATTCACATTTTATTTAATTAAAAATATATTTTTACTTTCCATTTGATTATTCATTTAATGAAGACATTATGAAACCAATAATGTAAGATAATGAGGTTACAAAATTAACAACAAATAAGGAGGAAGATTCATACTTCATCCTACCCCAAAATTCAAGAATTACCTAACTATAAGGGGGGCGTGGCTGGTGTACTCTAACCATGGATCATTCTTATAGAACAATAATTAGGTACAAGCTATGAAAACCCACATGTGGTGTTTCAAATAAAAGAAGATTCATCCACCAATGTATTTTGGATAATAGGTTGTACTTCCATCCATAATTAGTAAAAAAACACCACACACTTATGGGATTATACCAAGAAATATCCCATTCATTTCCATTCTAGGAATTTAGATTTTAAATTTCATTTCTCATGAAGTAGTCCAACATGCAACCATATACCTCTTATATTTTTTATCTTTAATGGAAATATACTTACTATTAATTTGGTAATTTTATTTTATAGGGTCATAATGGTATAAGTAATCCATGGAAAGTGAAGAAGAAGGACAAATATTCAATGGAAATAGAGTTCAAAATTAATTTTTTATATTATTATATCTATACTTTTTTTTTCAAGATCATATTTTGAGCCTTAAATTTAAAATTTAATTCTCATTCCTGAATTATGATTTAATTGAATTATCTAGGAGAAATGAGTTTTTTTAAATACATCCTTAAATGCGATGATTTAGATTTCAATATTAATGATATTAAATGAGAAAAATGGATAACTGGATGATTAAAGTGAAACATGTATATTAAAATAAGAACTCATGATTTATAGAAATTATTTGTTTCATGTAAATGATAATTCAAAACCATTTTTCTTGCATTGAATTTATGTAATTTATGTGAACTTATTTATTATTATTAATCTTGTATTGGGTGAATGTCCCATATCATATGTCAATTTCGGAGATGATTTATATACCATGTACTTAATATTTTATCTTGATCATATTTCATGAGTGATATTGGGGCATGTAATCAGCCATAACTTGAATTTGAACTTGTCAAAGCTATGACTGTGTAGACACACATTTAAAATTATTGAGACAAATTTTTATAACCACTTATCCTAAAAATATCACTTTTATATCAAACCTTCTTTATACCATAGAGACCATGGATGGTTTTTAGAGGAATGAGAAATTTTTTACGCTATTTTTATCCATTCCTTACCTCCTCTTTTTATTTTTATTTAATTTTAATGTAAAAGTATTGGGGTGAAGGGAATCATAAAAAATTGTATGTTTTTTATTTTATGTAAGAAGTGTGGGGTGTTTATTGTAGGAATAAATTAATTTTGTTGATTCATTCATGATACCTCATTATTCCCCCTCTTGAATTTAAGAAATATAAAATGACAAAAAGAACCAATAATGGGAAAAAATGGGTTGTGATTTGGGAAAACCACAAATCACAATTAATATACCTATGGTTCTTATCATACATGGTTAGGTGGTAGATCTAGTGTTTATTCTAATCATAAATTTTGAAAAAAATGGAAAAAAATATTTTTTGAGAAAATGTATAAAAGTAGATAAATATTCATGAAGGTGCACATCAATCATTATGATTTCATTATTCATGAAATTTTATTTGAATGTTTGGGGGAAGTGAGAGTTTCTACATTAAGGGGGATAATTTCATTACACTTTTATTTTTGATTTTATGAATTGTACTTAAGTTATAGACCACATCCTTCCGCATTAATTTTTACAACATCAATTCCTACCAACCATAAGCCTCATAGGAATTTAAACCTGAATTTTAATTCCACATGATTTTATGTACCTTTTGTATTTATATAGTCAAGAAAGTAACTCCATTGCAAGCCTATAGATAAAGAGCATGTATTCAGGATATGAGGATAACTCAACTAAAACTATATAATATATAATGAGGGAAAATTATCCATTCTATGGTAGATAATTATATAGAATGTTTAAAAATTATTAATTGAGGAACTTGAATAAATGAAAGGATAAGTTACATCATTTTCAAAGGGAGAATTTAAATTTCATGAATCTGATGATTTATTCAAAAAGGAGAAATTAAAAAGAAATTTTATGACTATTTTTAAAAAAATTGATTTGAAATTAAATTTGATTGATTTTATTTCTTGGGAATTTGAATATTGATAACATTGGTATCCTCTAATTTTCAATCTTGGGATTTTATGCTTTAGGACAAGTATGGTTTATGTTTGGGGGAATTGAAAGAATTTTTTTTTAAAAATTTCTCTATAAATTTTAATGGGTTTAATCCCAACAATGAATTAATTTAAGGTGAATTGTAATGCCCCAACCCTAGAATCCTAGATCCGGTGCATTATTTTAATACATTGGCATGATTACAAGGAATCAATTCTCAAATAACCAATCAGATTAGTAGTATTGGAAAATAGATTACACACATGAACTTTATATTACAATTTTAACCTAAAACACAGTATAAATAATACTTTGAGAAGACCATTATTTCCCTAGAATGACCCTACATATCAATCATTAAAAACTTCTTGGCATCCTGAGAAAATAAAACATAATAAATGGGTGAGCTCAAATGCTCAGTAAGGATGAACAATATAGCTAAAGCTATCATAAATAAGCATAAGTTTTTAAGGAAGTGTTTAAAACTAAAACACAAGCCTTTTTAACATAATATTCAGCATAATATGGATAAAATAAATTAAATAATTCCATTTAAACATTAACATGGATATTATACTATTTGAATAATCACATGTAAAATCAATAACTAATCTAATAACGTTGGAATTCATAAATCCGGACATCATAACCACTACGTCAAGGCCTCATGCCAAGATCATACACAAATATTCTATCAAGGTCTTGTTCCAAGACACTAGTCTGTCTCATGAGAACTACCGATGCATCGAGGTTCTATAAATATCCCCACCCATCACTTAATAAATAAAATGCATTCCTCATATGAAAAGGATGAAACATAACCTAAACATTTATATTAAAACTAGCATATGAAATGTTAATACATTAATCATAAACCATGAATGGTATAGAAATATCACATCCATAGTCAAAGATATCACAAAACATTAAATAAAATATGGAAGATTGTATCATAATAAATCAACTTCAAATAATCATAAAATCCAAAAAAAGTATGTTGACATGGATGATAATTATATAATAAATTCATTAAAAATCATTAAGAGAAATATCCCTTTTTACTATAAAACATTTATAATCCATGAAATTTTAAAATAGAAAATTTCTTTTGAAAATAACCTTTTATGATTTTAAGGGAATATTAACATTTGTAAGACAGAATAATGGTGGAAAATGTCTTCTCACACCGTATAAGTTAAAAAAACATTCTTTCCTTAATTTTTCAAAAATGTCATAAAGTACCTCATTTGGAAAATGAACGAATATTCCTTTACAAATATTTTATAAAAAGTCAAACATGGGTAAAAATGACTTTCAAATCCATAGTTTTATAGTAAATAATTTTATGAATTTTTTTTAGAAACATGGGCATGGATGATAACGATTTCCCAGTTGATACTTATGCATCAACAACCTCAAATAATAATGAGATTGTGAAATTAACACTTACCTTATACTTTCCTTTAGTCAAGGGTGAGTAATATTCCTGTGTGATGGTTAAAAAATATTGTTAAATTATACTAGGAACATATACATATTTATTATATCATATATTATTCATTTATGACTTTATATTACACATTTATTAATAATTTTCATGTTAAAGCAATGTTTCGGGTAATAATCGCTTTCATTATCATATGCGTTTTGACTTTTTATTTTTCATCATATTAATTAGATCATATTTTACAAACATTTAGAATGTAAAATATGATTTATATATCAAATATATTATATATATAAATATATATAATAGATAGATAAATAAAATGGAACACACCATTCATGGAGACAGTAGGCTGTACGTACACATGAATGCTGGTTCCATTTTCATATTGTATTGAATGGAATTATGTTATTGAAATATATGTATATATTTATATATATTACCCCAGTAGATTTTTAATTTCATATATTTCATACTTATTAGTAATATTTATTCTTATAATTATTCTTGGATGGTGAACATAGATGATGAGTCTCATCACATCATGGAGACGGTAAGTCATAAGTATGCATGAGTGACAATATGATTTTATTAATGGTTAAATGGTGTGTAATTGGATGGAATATGAATTTTAAAGAAACAATATAATGTTATATTTATTAATTTCATCCATTATATTCATATTTATATCCATAGAAATAAATTTTACATGAAAAACAATTTACACCATGGTGTGGAGACTGTAAGCCGTACACACGCACACACGGTGATATTGTTATTCGTATTATGTGTTAAAGGAAGAATATGGTTGTAACATAATTATAATAAAATATCAGAATTTGTAAGTTACTTGAGTTATTATTTTAGTATGGAAACTAATGAAAAAGTGGTAGTATATGAATAAAATAACATTGAAAGAGGTGATAAAATAATTACCTCATTTTGGGTGTCTCCTTTTGATTTGCACAAAAGGACTCCTTAGTATGGATTTTTGCACAAATTCTAGCCTCTAGAATGATACTATGGATGTTTTAAGTGTAAATGGGTAGGGTTTGGGAGATAAAAATGGATTTGGAGGTGTGAATTAAATATAATGAAAAGTGCCCTTTTATAAGAGAGGTGATGGGAACTTTAGGAAAATATTGAAATATTAATTTATTATAAATTTATTTTTGTTTTATAATATATATAAGGTAATTTAAATATAGGGTAATATGAGTATGGGTTGAAAAAATTTCATCCAATGTTTTAATACAAGTTTAGTTCATAAAATTAACCTTATCTTTTGGGATTAACCCTTATTCAAACAGTTTAACTCTTTCCATGTCTTCTTGTATTTTTATACTATAGGGTTAATTTAGTTTCTATAAAATTCCAAGATAAAATAAATTGTATTATTAATGGAATTTTTATCATTATATAAGTCATTTTTCTGAATCTTATATTTTTAGGATTTTTATATCATTTAATAAAATAGTATTTGTTTTAAAAACTCATTTTTTTCAATTTAGACACTATTTAGTAATTGATTTTTATTAAAGTCATAACAATTTTATTCTTTCAAAATAAAGGAATTAAATCATCACTCATATGTCAATGTCATCAAAAATATTTGTTTATGGTATCAAAATGTTCAAATTAATTTTATTTTGATATTTATAAATTAATTTATTTGAATCATTCATTAATAAGGTAATCACCCCATCATCATTGTTTCATAAATAAAAATATTTATATAAGGACTAAAAATTATAAATAAAATACCATTATGTAGTAAATAGTTTTATCTTTTAAATGATGTTTTATAGTACTAGATATAAGTTATATAACCCTATATTAAAATTTATTTAGTAAGAGATACATGTTTATTTTATATTTTCTATTTCTTTAAATTAAATATTCTAAAATGTCATTTTCAAACCCACGTGGCTCCAAAATACCAAATAATCATACTAAATATGATAATGGTATAATATATATCATCCAAGATAATTATGACACGTCCTAGGGTGGTTTTATATTATTATAATATTATATTGTTACCCTTATTTACCTGATTTACCATTTAACCATTTTAAATAAATAAAATTACTGAAGTTACCATTCATAATGTCAAAAAAAGGTACGAATTTAAATTTTTTTGAAATTATGAATCCATATATGGAATCCATTTTTCCAAATTCAAAACTTATAATTGGAATAAATTAATTTAAAATTAATTGCCATTGTCAAAGCCAAAAACAGGTTTTTAGAAAGTAAAAACTATCAAAATATTGACAAGTGTTTATGTTCAATTTAAATGTTAAATTACTTAAAATAACCTAAATTATATTAAATTATATAAATATAATCTAATTTTACATTAAAATAACTCAAATTTATAATTTAATAATTTAAATTATTTCAATTAATAAATTTGTTTTCAATTAATATTTAGTATTTTTCACTATTGATCAAAATATGAAAGTTATCAAAAAGTACAAAAAATTCTTCCAAACTAAATTTTTATACCACTATTCTAATGAAGAATTTTACTTCGTAAAATTTAATATATAATAGTATAAGATATTGGATTTAAAAAGGGTTCTCCATCAAAACGTAGAAAAACTACATTTTTGAAAAATATTTCTTATATCAAAAAAATTGAATTTTTCCTTATATTATGTATATGAAACACATATGAAGAATGTTAAAATTATATAGTATATATATAAAATTCAAAATGAGGTTAATACTATTCATAACCTCCTTTTTAAACAACTAGTTTGATATGACATGGTGTGCTCGAACTTAGTGTTGCATGCAGCGCAATCTATTGAATTATTGAAACAGAAGCGTACCATGGAAGCTTGGGGTGTTACATTATCCCCTACTTTAATTAATTTCATCATGTCACTTTAAACATAGGATTTAAAACTAGGGGTCTGAAATTTCAAAATATCTTTGTTGAAATCCCACATTGAAAAATGGATTAATGAGACCTATATTTTAAAATAAAGAAAGAGAAGTATGAAGGTTACCTGAAATAACACATACTAGGGTTCCATGTAGAAAAAAATTGACCTGAAAAAAATCTAACCATCATGTTTTGGTGGAGGGTGACAGAGAAAATGATCATGAGAAAAGTTAATAGTCACAGAGCTATAAATATTTGGTGATCTAAGGGACCATTTTATTCATTTGAAATAGGATTAAGAAAGCATTTAATCGTATAAGGTTCCAAATATAAACATATACCATTTAAATAATGAAAATTATGTTATAATAACTATTTACTTCTTGTAGGATAGTGTTAGGTGATAAAGCCTTGTCGAACTTCGGTTGTGGGTTTGATTCCCACAACCTTGTCTGACGCGATGAGTTATCACCAGACCTACAGGTTGTCCTTTTTTTAAAACTATAGTAATATAACATTACAAAAATAATATTAAGAAATATTTTAACCTTTTAAACAATATAAAAAGTTTAAATTAATCCATCCAACCTTTAGAGTTATCCAAAATACTTCTATCCAAACTCTCTCTAAAAGGTCTCTAAATTTCCAAAATCAATTGTAACATCAGATTCCCCAAACAATGTAATTTTAATCTTATTATAACATACTGAATATATGATTACCTTCATTAAATTAAAACCTTAATGAAAAAAAATTACTACAGTACAATCCTTATATATATCACATTATTCTTATAACCATAATATAATTCTTGAATCCAAAAATACATTAATTATTCAACTTCGACTGTAGTTACTACATAAGATTGACCTTGATCCCTTTACTTATTTTGAGATATATTTCCTTGATTATTTGGAAAATAATTTTCATAATGTCCCATATCTTTACAATTATAAAATTGCAAAACTTCTTTATTTTCCTTAGAATCATGAGGCTGGTGACCTTTTTCTATACTTTTTTAACAAACTCCCTTTCCTTTTTAGCAAGTATCAGGGTGTTTCTTCCCATAATTATCACATAAGGGAAAATACTTCAATCCTGTTTTCCCTTTATATATCTCTTTCTCCACCATTCTCTTTATCTCTTTATTTACTTTAATGTCATAAGACTAAGAGAATTTTTTTCTATCTTGATAGCACATAAGATAATATCTTCATACAATGAGAAAGATTGTGAGACAAATTCCCATAAGAGGAATGGTTTTAAACCATCAAATAATCAATCAATCTTACTTCTTGGGTTATGTATTCAGTTTTATACATGCCTTTCTAACCTTGTGAAGTTATCCTCACACTTTGCAACATTCTCATCCATTTTTTGTCTCAGGCTCAAAAATTTTCTTTTCATATTATCTTGTTGTTCATGAAGAAAGTATTTTTCGAGGAAAAGTTCTTTAAAATACCCCCATTCCATATTTACTACTTCATCCTCCTCTTTCATGTTTTGAATCAATGACCACCACTAATATGCATCTTCTAAAAGATGATAGACTACAATAACAACTTTTTTACTTTCTTTAATCCCCAAATAAAGAAATATTTTCTCTAAGGAAATTATCCACTACTCAGATACAAAAGGTTTTATAGTCCCATTGAATGTTTGAGTTTGTTGTCTCATCAAGTGGTATAACATTGATCCTAAACATTTTGGATTAGGCTACTCCATACAAGTAAGTTTATTATTAATAACTCGAGTCAGTTGTCCCAATATGGTCATAAGATGTTTAGCACCAATTGTATCACCATCTCTACTATCATTATCATGAATATAAGGTCAATACCTACATGGATTACGTGAGTTGATATGATTTCCATTTCTTCCACTAGGAACCATTTCTAAATAATAACATACACTAGATTAGGTTATGAATTATAATGTATAATTTCATACTAATAAAATATTTAACATAAATTGAACAATTTATGCATATCTAATCTATAATCATAAACATGGTTTCTTTGAGGAAATATTTAATCATAAATCTTTCATAATGGATTGTAATGAAAATATGAATCATCATATGCATATACCACAAGAATGTCAAACCGGGTGTGAATTAAGGCCCATTATCGTGTACCAAGTTACACAAAGTCAATATCAGAACACCTTGTCAAAGTTTTCACCCCTAGGTACATATGTGCCAGAACAATGTCCACCTATAGTATGCAGACAAGGATGTACTACTTGGAATATCCATGTAATCTCTACTTTACTAAAATTCTAAGGGGTTTTTCTGTACTGGTCATTAAATTTTATCTTTGGTTTATGATACCTAGTCGATGTTTCTAAATCTATTTAAAAGGTTGCTTCTAAACTTCCTCTTATACCAACTGTAATTCTCCAACCACAGAAGTATAGATCCAATGCATTATTATAATAAATTGGCATTATTACAAGGAATCAAGTCCCAAATGACTGGTCACTTTATTAGTCTTGGAAAATAGATTACATACATGGATGTTTCTTTTTAATTTTTAATATAAAACATAGCATAAATAATCCTTTGATAAGGCCATTATTACCCAAGATTAAACCTGAATATCAATCATAAAACACCTCTTGGTATCCAAGGAAAATAAAACATAAGAAAGGGGTGAGCTCAGATGCTGAGTAAAGATAAACAATATAGCTTAAACTATCATAAATAAGCATAAAATTTTAAGGCAAGGTACAAAACTGAAACACAAGCCTTTTAAACATAATATTCAGAATCGTATAGAAATAATAAATCATATAATTCCATTTAAACATACACATTGATATTCTACTAGTCGAATAATAATATGTAAAATCAATAACTAATCTCATAATGAGGGAATTCAAAATTTTGGACATCATAACCACTATGTCACGACCTCACGCCAAGACCATACAAAAATATTCTATTAAAGACTTGTGCCAAGACAATAGTTTTTATTATGAGACCTACTGATGAATCAAGGGCCTATAGCAGTCCTCGCCCGTCACTTACTATGTCCAATTCATTCTGTATATGAAAAGGATGAAACATAACATAAACATTCATATTAAAACTAGCATACAAAATGTTAATACTTTAACCCTAAACCATGAATGGTATAAAAATATAACATCCATAGTAAAAGATATAAAAAAACATTCAATAAAATATATAAGATTTTATCATAATAAATCAACTTCAAACAAGCATAAAATCCAAAAAAGGATGTTGATATAGATGAAAATTATTTAATAAATTCATTAAAACTTTTTTAAGGAAATATCCATTTTTTACTTTAAAACATTTAAAAGACATGAAATTTTAAAATAAAAATTTATTTTTAAAATAACCTTGTGAGTATGTAAGGGAAGCATAAAAATGGTAAGGCAACATAACGACAGAAAATAGCTGCTCACACCGTATAAGTTAAAAAACACTCTTTCCTTAATTTATCAAAAAAGTCCTAAAGTACCTCGTTTGGAAAATGATTGAAAGATTCATTTCAAAACATTTTAAAAAATGTAAAGCATGTGTAAAAATGAATTTAAAAATCAATAGTATTATAGTAAAAAATTTTATAAAATCATTTTTATAAACAAGGACATGGATGATAAATAGGTCCCTCTAAATAATTACACATCAACAACCTCGAAAAATAATGAGATTGTGAAATTAACCCTTACCTAATACATGAATTTAGTATAGGGTGAGTTATCTCCATATATAATGGTTATAAAATATTATTAAATTATACCAGGACCATATAAATATTTATTATATCATATATTATTCATTTATGACATTATATTACACGTTTAGTAATAATTTCCAAGCTAAAGCAATGTTTCAGGTAATAATATCTTTCCTTATCATACGTGTTTTGACTTGTTATTTTTGATCATATTACTTAGATCATAATTTAATTACTTTAAGATTGCAAAATATTATTTATATATCATATATATTTTGTACATAAATATATATAATAGATAGATAAATAAAATAGAACACACCGTTCATGGAGATGGTAGGCTGTACGTACACATGAACGCTGTTTCCATTTTCTTATCGTATTGAATGGAAGTGAATGAAATATATAAATATATATATATAAAAATTATAATTTTCATTCTATATATTTAATTATTAATAATAATATTTTTTCTTATCATCATTCTTGGATGGTGAACATGGAAGATGAGTCTCATCGCATTGTGGAGATGGTAATTCGTATGTATGCACGAGCGACGATATCATTTCATTAATGGTCAAATGGTATGGAATTGGATGGAATATGAATTTTACTGTAAAAATAAAATGTTATATGTTTTATTTACATAAATTATATTAATCATTATACTGATAGAAATAAAGTGTAAATGAAAAACATTTTACACCACAGAGTGGAGATGATAAGCCATACACACACACACATGGGGATATTGTTTTTCATAGGATGGGTAAAAGGAAGAATATGGTTGTATGATAATTATAATAACATATAATAAAGTGGAAGGTATATTATTTATTATTTCAGTATAGAAACAACAGAGAAAGAAGAAGTATAAGAAGAAAAGAACTTTGAAAGAGGCGATAAAACAATTACCTCTTTTCGGGTGTCTCCTTTTGATATTCACAAAAAAACTCCATAGAATGGATTTATGCCCAAAGTGTAGCCTTTATAATGATATGATGGATATTGGTAGTGGAAATGGGAAGGTTTGGAAGAGACAAAGGCCTTTGGAATTTTGAATTAAAGAGAAGGATAAGTTCCCTTTTATAAGAGAGGTCAGAGGCACTTTAGAAAAAAACATGAAATAATAATTTATTTTAAATTTATTTTAAGATTATAATGGAAAAATTAATTTATTTCTAGTATAAGATGATAAAGGATATAAATACTCTCATTAAATGATTTTTAGGCAAGTTTAGTTCATGAAATTAACGTTAACGTTTGGGATTAACCCTTATTTAAACAGTTTAACTCTTACCATGTCTTCTTTTATTTTTATACTATCGGGTTAATTTAGTTACTATAAAATGAAAAAAGAACATAAAGTTGATACTTAATGATATTTGTAACAATATATTATTCATTTGGTAAAATATTATATTTTTAGGATATTTATATCTTTTAATAAATAGTATTTAAAAAAACTTATTTATGTCAATTTTGAAACTATTTAGTAAATTATATTTTTTAAAGTCATAACAACTTGATTACTTCAAAAAAAAAAAGAAATTAACTCATCCCTCAGATGTTAGTGCCTTACATAAATTTTTTTGGATGGTGTGAAAATGTTCAAATTACATTTATTTTAATATTTATAAATTCATTTATTTGAATCATTCATTAACAAGGTAATCACTGCATCATCATTGTATCATAAATAAATATATTTATCTAATGTATAAAAATTATAAATAAAATACCATGATATGGGAAATATTATTATATTTAAAATTAATATTTATAATAATAGATATCAGTTATATAACCATATATTAAAATTGATTTAGAAAAAGATACATGTTTATGTTATATTTTCATTTTCTTTAAATTAAATATTCTAAAATGTTATTTCCAAACCCTAGTGGCTCCCAAATTCCAAAGGTTCGGACTAATGATGCTCATGGTCAAATATATCTCACCAGATAGAATTATGAAATGTGTTTGTGTAGTTTTATATTATTATAATATTAATTTTTTACCCTTATTTACCTAATTTACCCTTTAACCGTGGTAAATAAAAATAATTACTAAAGTTACAATTCCTAATGTCCATAAAGAAAAGGTACATATTTACACAATTTGGACATTCTAATTCCAAAAATGGAAACGTTTTTTCCAAATTCAAAAAACAGAATTGGATTAAATTAATTTAAAATTAATTCCTGTTGTCAAAGCTAGAAAGTAGGTTTTTAAGAAGTAAAAACTATCAAAATATTAACACGTGTTTATGTTCAATTTAAAAGAAAAATAAATTTCAATAACATAAATTATATTAAATTAGAAAAATATAATCTAATTATACTTTAAAACCACTCATATGTATAATTTAACACTATAAATTATTTCTATTAGAAAATTTGTTTTCAATTAAAATTTTGTGTTTTCACTATTCATCAAAATATAAAACGTATCAGAAAAGTTCCTAAAATTCATAAAAACTAAATTTTTATATCCCTATTCTAACGAATAATTTAATTTAGTCAAATTTACTATATAATTGTGTCAAATATTGGATTTCAAAAGGGTTTTCCATCAAAAGGTAGAAAAACTGTTTTTTTTGAAAAATACTTATTTTATCTAAAAAATTGAATTTTTCCTTATATTATGTATAATAAACACATAATATGTGTCACAAACTAGACTGGGTCTCCATCCGACTCGACGCTCGACCCGGTCTGCGACATGGACCGAGGGGCATTCCCGATCCCCACGGGCTGGCACAAGTTCCCGGGTATCAAAACTAACACATGGGAATAATTTACCCGAAATAGTAAACACAAAACAATTAATAAGATAAATAAACCAAAAATAAAAATAGATAACCAAACATGGTCTTAAACTAAAATCAAATTTAAAGGTTTAAAACTAGAACCAAAATCAAAAAATAAACAACAACAAAAGAAACTAAAACTCTTACTCAAACCTTCAAGCGACAAGAGAGATGCATCATCCACACACCACAAACACCAACCTACACAAGAAGAACATCAACAACCAAAACCACCATCACTGAGCACGATGTCACAACCCTGAATACACAATAAACACACCCTATATACACCCAAAGTTGTATGTAGACTTTGTTTATTTTTTATTCAAGGTTGTGACATCGTTCTCAGTGATAGTGGGTTTGGTCATTAATGGTATTCTCGTGCAGTTTGGTGTTTGTGGAGTGTGGATGATGCACCTATATTGTCTCTTGGAGGTTTGAGTTAGAGTTTTAGATTCTTTTGTTGCCATTTATTTTTGGATGTTGGTTCTAGTTTTAAACCTTTAAATTTGATTTTAGTTCAATACCCCATTTGGTTGTCTGTTTTCAGTTTAGGTTTATTTATCTTATCAGTTGTTTTGGGTTTACTATTTTGGGTAAATCATTCCCATGTGTTATTTTTGATACCTGGGAAACTTGTGCTTGCCCCAAGGGATTGGGAACACCCCTCAGGCCATGTCGCGGACTGGGTCGGGCGTCGGGTCAGATGGCAACCCAGCTAATTCGTGACAAAATGGTATCATAGGAGGTTTGCTTTTTTGGGTCATGTTCCTTTGGAATAAAGTCAAAGTAGACCAAAATTAAGGGTTTCAGTACTCGATTTCCTTGCTATGAGCAAGGTGCCTACCCAGCACACCTCGTGGTGGGACTCGAGTTACCATAGTAAGTTGAGGTTTGTCCGAGTCATTGGTTCTTTCAGTTAATCTTGTCTATGGGAAATGAAAAGGGAGTAAGGTCCGTGGTCCTAGTGAGCTCGCAGGGTCTGGAAAGCCATGTGAATATAGGTATGCTGTCCTAGAATTCTATTTGTGGCAGTGGCATGATTGGAATATGGATTCCAACCATATGTCTCTGTCACCCGCTGACACTAGTCTCCTCCTGCATCTTCCCTCGTCTCTTTGTTTTGAATTCGTGGAAATCTGGTTTGTAAGTAAAAACAAATTTGTGTTTTAAAAATCGGTGATTATGTGGTATGTCCTTATATTTTGGAATGTTGGATGTGGGGAATTTTGAGCTGATAATCCTTTTTAATGATTTGTATCTTGAGTTTGAATTTTTTATTTGTAAGTTGGTATGAAATCATGTGGTTAGTGAATTCTTTTGAAACATGCTTCAGGAAGCCCTTATAGTGGTTCCCCCTGCACGTTTAGTGTTCACTTGTGATATTTCTTGGCCATTGGACCAGTTTTAATGGGTCCATGATTTTCTTTCTTGACTCGTGCATGCCCCCCATAAAGCGTTAACAAGCGGTTGAAGTGTAACCACAGGTAATTCGCCGTTGGCCGACCCTCCAGTTAATTAAATCAAGGACTCTCCCTTTTGAGTGATAGTGATATATCTATCTATTTTTCCTTTTTGGTTAAGAGGATCCTCCGATAGAGGGATGATGAATGCGAGGGGATTTGAAGGGAGTCTTGGTCCCTTTGAGTTGTCTGAGTCATTGGGTAGGAAGTTTGACATTGTTGTGTTTGAAGGTTCCCCTGGAAACTATGAAAAGAATTATAGCGGGGAAGGGTGAAGGCATTTTAGAATTATCATCATTTAACGATAGCTTGAGAGTATTGTAGTACCGTCATTGGCTATATGAGTCATGTTCATTGATAATTTGTGGTGTTGTGTTCTCATACAACGTGAGAAAGGGTGATTCACATGCACCATTTCAGCTCTTGTGTTGGTAAGTGTTCTGTGTGGGATCTTTTGGATGTTGTGATGTGTTGCGTTTGCTGGTGTTGTCTCTATTGAGGTGTGGTAGCATGTGACACCAAAAGTAGAAGCTCCATTCGAGAGTCTTTAATACATGACTGTAAGGCAGGAGATGCTTCAAACATCAGGGCTCCAACCATAGGCCTCGAAGTGAAGTTGGCACGTGGTCAGGAACCGCAGGAGTGTATGGGACCCCAACCTTATTTTTGTCATCGGTACTGAAGGTGAATGAGGTTTAAATTGTTTTCTAAGATTTTTCCATTCTGAATGACTTGTTTGGGTGTGTGGGGTTTCCCACGGCTATGAGGAGGTGTGGTCATCTCGTTACGGGTTGTGTCCCACCATATGTAATCACTTTTAGAGGTCCTTATGGGGTCTGTTTGGGAGAATTAGTCTCAAAGTTTAATGGTGTTCATCTAGGGATGTTGAGATGTCAAATTTTCTTCGGCTGTGGTTTGGACACCTAATGGTTGGTCCCTGCCCTCCCCGCCCCTTTGGGGGGGGGGTGTTGGGTTAGTGCTATAAATCCTCTGAGTTATTGTATTTTTGTTGGTGCTAATGGTTGTGAGACCCATTGAGGGTCTTGCTGAAACTCCCCATAAATAATCCGATGTTACACTATTATTATGGTGTGGAGTCTTCCTGGGCCTCCTCATGTCAGTTTTCCAATCTCATCTCGGGCATCAGTAGGTTTCTAATTGTGTGGAGCCCCCAGGCTTCTCCATGTTGTCCTTTTGGTTTTGTTTCTAAATATGGCTTGGTGATAAGTGATAAGAGTGTTACTTGGATGTGGTTTGAACTTGTGCTTTTATTCTATCCAAATGGTGTAGTTTTCACTTAATAGTAATTGAGATGTTTTGTCTTGTGAAGTTGGTTTCCATGGGTGCAAGAGTTCCTTTAATTGATCAGTCAACTAGAGGTGTTCTAGCTCTTTGGGGTGAGCGACACATATCAGAAATACCTTTTATGAGTTTCTTGAAGTAGACTTTGAGTACCTTTCTCTGAGCACAATGCTTTTGGCTCTTTTCTCTTATTGATTTTGGGGATCCATTTTGAACCTTAAGGGGGTGTTGTTTTGTACCTAGGGGTTCAGTCCTAGTTGTGGCTTTTTGGGGACATAAAGATTTATGGTGGGGATAATTGTCACACTTGGACTTCGCGCTGCGACATGGTTCAAATTTTTATATTTTATCTTATAATTTTATCTTCTCCTAATTATTATTATATATATATATATGAAATGTGGGTCGATCCTGACTGGGGTTTTGCATTCTTGCGCTGATAAATGAGCGTTTTGGCCTTGATAGCATTTAGCGCACTACTATCGAAGCCGCACTGCATCTCCTAGGCCACCAAGAGGCCTCACCCGGTTCCCCGCACACCTGCCCGATGTTCAACTAATTAAATGAAATGAATTAATGATGATGAAATGAAATTAAAGGAGTGATAAAAATAAAATAAAATAAGAAAAGTGTGATAATAAAAAAAATTAAATAATTTTTTATAATGGTAATAATAATATTATTATTTGAGAATATTATTATTATTATTATTATTAGTGTTAAGAATATACATTTTATCAAGTTATCATTATTAATATTGTTAACACTTTATTAAGTCATTATTTTTATAATTGTTATTACAAAATTATCAATGTCCTTAATGGTATTAATATTATCACCATAAATTATTATCATTAGAATTGTTAAAATTTTAATTAATAATATTACCATTATAATTATCCTTAAGGATATTTTTTTATTGAGCTATTTTTATTATTACTATTTTAGTTTATTATTATTATTATTATTGTTAATGTTTCTTTTATTATTATTATTATTATTTTCAATTTATTTTCATTTGATTTTTTAATTTTTTTTTCATTCATAGGGTATGAACACCCCCTTTCCCCCTCCCCGTCGCGGTACCCCCTACCCCTTATTCTCATCACACCTCCTCCCCTGGGAACCCCCATTACGCTGCACCTACGGGCTCCCCCTATCCTGCGTGCTGAAAGCCTCCACCTGGCTCCCCCGTAAACACCCCGTCGCGCCATTGCCTTTCTCTCGGCCAGCATCGCTGTTGCACGCTCCGTTCGCTAGACCATCCACACTGTATAGCTCCCCGGTCGGCCTCCCCCTCATGCTGACACCCAGAACCCCAGCCAGGACGTCATGCCGTCAACCCAGAACCCCCCCAGCCTGCTCGAACTCCTCCCTCTCCTCTCGTCTGACGCGTCTCCTCCCATATTGGCCGGCGCACCCCGATTCTTCCTCGAACAACCTCTTGAACCCTTGCAGTAGCCTTCCGTTCCCTTCGCCGAAAGTGCAGACCGCCCTAGTAATCCCTTCCTCATCTTTTCTAGGATTTTACAATTGATATTGTGGTGTTTTATATTCTAACAAGTATGTGGTCTTATTTTAGGGTTATTATTTAATGTTTATGGTTTAAATACGTGAATTAGGTTCTTTTTGAATTCTTTGTGGTGCATTTGGTGTGCATTTGGAGTCGCGCACAGAATATTCGGAGTCTTCCTACACTGAGGTAGGTGTTTCCGCACCTTAGCATCATTACATTAATTTAATATGCTTGTTTAAATTTAATAATGTAGTATTTGGTTTTATTATGTTATGCATTTGGTGTTTTCGAAATGGGTGGTGTTTAAATATTAAAATCGTATTTTTAATATAGAGATTGGCTATGATTTTATGTGTTCTTTGATGTAATGTTTAAAAAAAAAGGGGTTTAGGAGTTGTTTGGGTGGTTCAAAATTCCCTTAGTAATATTTTTCACATGCACATGTGATATTGGGTCTACCTTTCATATGAGTCTTGTTGTCAAATTTCTTGGACACATGCAATTATTTATTTTAGGTGTGAAAAATATGTTTTGGTAATAGTTTAATGTGTATCTGAGTTAAAAATGTTTTTTACTTGGAAATAATTGGTTGTGTGTCGTGCATACCATATTGTAATGTTTCTTGAAAAGGGTTTCAGGTCCTATTTTAAAAAGTGTGAAATATTTTCTAAATAACATAAGTAGCGAGTGTATAAAAAATGGTTTAAATGAAAAGAAAAATTATTTATTTTGGCATGTTGAATTTATTATGCACATATTTACTTAATTATCAGATAGTTGGATTAGTAGAAGAAATGTTTTGGAATGGTTGTGTTGTACATTCGGTTTGAAAGCTGTGTTTTCACATGAGATCAAGTGTGTTTTTGGTGTAAAATGTCGTGTGTTAATTTTAATGTTTTATAAACGGTTTACTTGAGTTTATTTAATTAAATGTGATGTGAGGATGTGACTTTTGATAGGGTAAACATGTGTTGAATTTTATGGGTCTTTATTGTGTGAAAATTAGGCGTCTTTCATATTCAACCCTTGATGTGACAAATATGAATGTTTTATTTGTTTAAATAATTTATGAAGTCATGCATGGGATGTGATTTATGAGTTGAAACGGTTTTGGTGTGAATTTGGTCTAAAAAGGGGGATTTTGAACATGTCTTCAGGTGTAAAGTTTTGTGGTGACTTTGGAAATTGTTTTGGAAACTTTTTTTATGAACTATTAAATTTAATAAGTGGTGCGAGGCATCTTTATCAAATGGTTTGGTATATGTATGTTTTTAGAGTGGGGTTTGGGTGTGCAAGTGGTGGGACACTATGTACCATGTTTGGCTTGACATGTGGGTGGAAATGTGTTGTGTTAGTGATTTGTAAATTTGAATTTTGATTGAGCACTAAAAAGGGAACCCTGGGTACCTAGGTGGGAAGATTAGGACTAGTATGCTAGATGTTACAGAAGTGGTTTGTCCCGGTTTCATCTAGCAGGATTGACATTACAACACTAACTAAACTTTTGTGATAATTCGAGACCACTAGGTAATGGATGTGTTACCCTACTAGTGGATCATGCACGACAACATTGATTATTTTGCTTTTTATTCCACATTTACACTGAGGTAAGATGTCTCTAGTGCACCACACATACTAGCTACCATAAGGGATTTACCCATAGAGATCTACTATTCATGA